>OZ010579.1:80080912-80100912 GCA_963932145.1 Acanthosepion lycidas | reverse complement strand
TTAGTGGCTCTGCCGCCTTGCTTGGGATGAAATGGTTAAAAAATAGATAGATAGATAGATGGATAGATAAGTGAATATAAGTTTGTTCATATTGTAAGTTATATGTTTCATTATAAAGGTGGTTTATAATAGAGGTCGGAAAATAAGCATTAAATATATATATATATATATATATATATATATATATATATATATATATATATATATATAGAGAGAGAGAGAGAGAGAGAGATAGATAGATAGATAGATAGATAGATAAAGGAACAAAATGAGATAGATAAATAGGTAGATCGATAGATAAGGAACAAACTGAGATATATATATATATATATATATATATATATATATATAGATAGATAGATAGATAGATAGATAGATAGATAGATAGGGAACAAAATGCGATAGATAGGTTGATAGATAAGGAACAGATAGGTATATAGATAGATAGATAGATAGATAGATAGATAGATAGATAGATAGATAGATAACAAAATGCGATAGATAGTTTGATAGATAAAGAAACAGATAGATAGATAGATAGATACATAGATAGATAGAGAGAGAGAGAGATAGGCAAACAGGCAGAGTGATCATTAATTGAATGGTTCTAAATGTTTCGGTTCTAACATTTTCGGAAGGTATCTCTTCAATTTCTAGCTTTGAAATCTAATCGAATTATGATAAGAAAATTAAGCTGCACATTTTCTGACAGAGGAAAGAACTGGGCCACACAAAAAGAGAAACCAGACAAATGGATTGATTGATACTTTAATTTACTTGGAAAACTGCTATTCTCTTTGTTAAATTATCTTTGCTAAATCTCTTTAGTCCGTGCGACATTAAACATTAAGCTTTATTACAACGATTAAATTCATTGTCTGTGCAGCAATTGTTCCAATAAAATCGTCAGAGATTTTTTTTTTAATTTTTGAATGATATCTAATCAATAGTCTTTGCAGTGTTAGCACGATTGATTTAAATATTTTTCGACTTTATCCTGCTGAGGAGACATTTTTTACCTTTCTTTTTTTTTAAGTATGCCCCCCTACCCAACCCAATTAGATTTAGGACAAACGGAGAACAAATGTTATTAAAATCCTCATCTCTGTCTGTCAAAATTAAAACAAGGAAAAAAAATTGTTACGAGATAAAATCTGGTACCATGACGTTTGCACTAGATTAATGTGTTCCAAAAGTCTTTGTTTCGTTGGGTTTTTTTTTTCTTCTTTCACCCATCGCAAAAAGTCGGCTTTTTCGTTTTAATTCAGCATTGCAAGCTTTTATTCATTGCGATCGAAGAGAGAATCAATACTTGCAGGCTCACTGCTCCCAATTCTGGCCTCTTTATTGTGCTACAGTGAACCGTCAGCAGTGAAAAGCATGTAAACATCTAATACACAAGAGTCATCAGTAGATTTCGCCAAAACAGCATTGGATATATGGCAAAGATGACAATCTCACGTAGAAAATATTTCAGCTTAGAGTCAAAATGAAAACGAAAAAGCAAATGCAACGATGTTGTTCCGCCAGCCTTATAAAGTGTAACGACCTGTTCATATTAACAGAGATTCGAATTCTGGATGTAAATTGAACACTGAGCCATTTCAAAACATACAATAAATTAATAATTTTTTTTTTTTTAAACAAAGTGAAGTAAATCTCTCTTCATATTCTGATTGCTCGTTCTTTCCTGTCGATGTACATTATGATTTCATTGAAATTACTAATCAATTAGTCTAACAAGCAGTACAAGGGATAATATTCAGAAGAAAAAAAAAAGAAACAAAGCATGTCCCAAAATATGCAGCATCTAACCATCTAGATGTGTTTTTTATTATTATTATTATTATTATTGTTATTACTTGACCAACACAAGCGTAGTTACATGGCGGGAAAGGACTGATGTTGAAAACCTGAAGTTTTTAATGAAATCAAGAAAACATCACTGACGTGGCATTAATAGGAGTAGGTAAGTTCGTCTATTAACCGGTTTACACTCCTCACCAGGATTTTGAATCTGTTTCACACCCAGTATCTCCTTATGCATTCGTGGTATTATTGCTTTGCTTGGAAAGAATTCATTAAAGCAAAATCTCAATGGTTCTTTATGGATTTTTTAAGCGTTTCACTCCAAGCAAGTCAGAGAGCCACTGGCACGCAAGGGGTTAACGAGAGGTGGTGCGAGAGCAAATCGGAGTGATAGATGAAGGATGAAGAGAAGGATAGGGGACAGATCAAGGCATCTGGAGACGTCGCTTGACATTACATTTGAATAGTTAGAGATTATAGCTATCAGGGAAACAGGAAAAGGGGAGGGAGTTCCACAGGCGAGAAGTGCGAGACAGGAAGTTATTGGAGTAGAAGAAACGGCTACATTTAACAGTTTCGACAGTGATTGTTTTTAATAATTAAGTGCATTCACAAGGAAGTAGATCATGTTGAAAAATATTTGTTGCGTAGAAAAATCACAATCACTTTTACAGCATAAGGCTGCATAGTTATTGCTATATATATATATATAACATTAATATTTCGAAAATAGAATTAGTTGTTCATAATTGGTAATGTTCTTCTTTCTTTGACTTATTCGATTCATTCGACCTGCACTTTCTAATAATCGATTGTTGTAGAAGCTTTTATAGATTCAACGCTTCGAGCAGGTACTCTCTGCTCATCTTCAGATGCCCAATTTCTTTTATATTGGATATCATGCATGTGTTAATCATTGTGCAATTTTGTCCTTGTGATATCGTCCCTTTTTCATTCCTGCTAAACTCCAAGATAGATTTAATTATTTAATCCTGGTTTGATCGCGCAGCCACTGTTATATTATTGTTTTTGAACAAATAAACAAACACACGAAGTTGGGTGTAATAGAAAGAGAGAAAGTTTTCTTAGACATTAAGGTATGGAGACAAAGAATCTGTACATATATATATATATATATATATATATATGTATATATATATATATATATATATATATTAAAAAAAACAGACCACTTTAAGGTTCCATTATAATAATTTATTTCACCAGAGCTCTTTTGAAAGACGCTGGATCATAAGATAACACTTCCAAAAATGAAACGAAAGATGAAATGAAAATTCACATTTTTGACGGGTAGTATTAAGTTTATGCAATTTAACAGAGAGGGTAGCGAGTGGTGGTATATATATATATATATATATATATATATATATATATATATATATATATATATTTAAATGAAAAACAGACCACTTTAAGGTACCATTATAATAATTTATTTCACCAGAGTCCTTTTAAAGGACGCCGGATTCATCAGATAGCACTTCCAAAAATGAAATGAAACGAAAAATGAGATTAAAATTGATGGGTAGTGTAAGTTTTTGTAATTTACAGAGTGTAAGAGGAATAGTTAAATAGACATGGTAGAGTTTAGGGAGGGATTAATTTCATATCTCTCTCAAGTATACTTTATATTGGGAGAGGAGGAGTGACCAAACCATGACCTATTTAGATTGTTAACTTAAAGAAAGTGATATATAGAAATTGGAGGGGAGTAGGGAGAAAAGAAAAAGGAAAAAGGAAAAAGGAAGAGAGAGGGAAGTAAAGGCTAAAGCGAAAGAAACTGTAATTGGGTTTTAGCAATTTGTGCAAAGAATAGATTTTAATGCTTGATAGAAATTTAGATGTCTAAAAAAATTTAAATATTTAATTTTTTTAAAACAAATAGTTTAGGGACTTAATAAAAGTTAAATACTATATTTATTAACACATTTATAGAGAACATATTAAAAAATATTTTAAATTATAATAGTTTGTTTACCCGACCATATATATATATATATATATATATATATATATATATATATATATATATATATATAGTAAGGATGGGGTTTACTGAGTAAGAGGAACATGTTATGGGGATATGGGGAAGATGACGGTTAACCCTAGACTTGTATATGATAAGTTTGTAGCGATTGGGGAAGGTTCGTGGGAAGGAAAAAAAAGTTGTGGAGTCATCATCGCCACGTTTACATAGAAGAAGAAAATTGTAATGAGAACACACCTCTCAGAAATTTAGAGACGAATCGCGATGGAGAGTACATCGGTCGAAACGAGGAAATTGGTTGGAAAAAAATATCTCGTGTTTTAAACAAGATTGAATTTTACGTTTACCTATAAAAATATCAAATTTGTCGATCGATGTTATTTTTTACTGGAGAACATAACTAATAGTGTTTAAACTCCACAAAACTTCGCAAGAACTTTACTCTTTTTTTTTCCGGCGCACGAAGTCGACGAATCTAATAGTAGTTACAATTGATTGTTCAGCAGTAAAATAGCGTAAAAGCGAGCCTCAAATGCGGAATGTGATGAAAAAAAGAACACTGTCCATGTGCGGACATGAGAAAAATTCGTTTTGCCAAGATCTTTTGACGATTGGCCTTGAATTGCCTGATGAAATCACATCAACTTCAGACAAGTTGTGGTCAACATCCTCGGCCATTCTTGGGTAATCTGACAATGAACTTTTGTTTAGAACTTGCTGCCGACATTTCTGTCGTTTGAAAATATGCCAGTTGGCGTCGTGATAGGCCTATCCACTCACCGAAATTGACAAGCGAACAAGCCGTTTCCGGCAATGTTTTACTTCACTTCGAATACAAAGGGGAGATGGCCGGCTTTTTTTTGTTTTTTGTTTTTTTTTTGTTTTTTTTTTCACCTTGTTTTGCGCAGTATTTTTAAAGGGGTAAGATCCAAAATGAACGCATGTTTGTTAGCTTCGTAAGAGCCTAAAGTTAATTGAATCATTGGTGAGTATTTTTATAATAAACGACCCAATAGAAGCCTTGAGAGCCACTTAAGTTAGAGGATTATAGATAAAATCGTTATGATGATGGCGATTTGTCATATGAAGGAATGAGAATGCCGTAGGTAGTGAATATTCGGAGGATAAAAAGGATAAATAAAGACTAAAATCTGAAGAGGTTAAAATTATTGTGTTTAGGGTTCTATAAACCATGTTACATAAATTATTGTTTCAGACGAAAAAATCTCTCTGAGTGGAAAATTGTCTTTACCTTTGGTGTTTTTTTAAGCGCCGCTTTCATGTGGCACAAGGTCGAAATTATGGGGCAACCAATGGGACTCGAACTCACTAGCCAGTCGTAAGTTTTCAAGCGAGACAAATGTGCTAACCATTACACTAACTACGGAGAATTTGCAATCCATTGACCTCAGGCAGTTATTTCCTTAGGCAGTACCTTTGTTTCCGGCAGGTGTTAACGATAATCCCTAATACCTGAGAGTCCTTGATAGGGAAATTACCAATGACGAACGCACAATATTTGCTCTTTATGTACACATGGGGCGCCCATTTTAGTATCGGCCAGTTCCTCTGAGAATTACAATTTGGAGTATCTGACTACCCTCCAAAGATAACAAGGCAGATTTTGCACTCTGTATTACTAAGATATGTCTGAGAAGCCAGGTGCATCAGCAGGCTGAGCTGGAAGATATCCTTCTAGTTACGAGATGCAGACCTGCGCCGAACAAATTCTCAGTGGCTGATCCCGATATGGAAAAATATAGTCGACTCAGCTGCACTTGGGAGCTACACACGGGGGACATCCGATGATGTGAAAATATATAAGCACCCAACTGGGAATAGAGAAGAGAATCTCTCCTCCCCGAGTAAAGAACAAAGAAAATCCACAATTAATTATAGATTTTTTAAAATGGAGTATTAATTAATTTAAATGGTTCTGTGGTTATCAATGGTTACTCTGTTGACGTGAATTTTTGGGAACAAGATATTTACATTTGGACAAAGCAAATACCTACTCTATAATATTGATTTTGCTGTCATACAATGGGCTGAAATTTATTAATTAAGTAAAATCTGTAAAGACAGGAATATGGTAATCCGAATCAGGTAAATTCTGTAAGGAACGGAATATGGTAATCCGAATATAGAAGAACGGATGATTCGAATATAGTAAATTCTGTAAGAACCAGGATTTGGCAAGTATAATATGACAAATTCTGTAAGGACAGGAATACAGTAATCTGAATCCGCTGACTACTGTATGAACAGGAATATTGTAAATTCCCAATCCTGACATTCCAGTCTCAGTAGAGTCCAAAAACGTCGTCGAGTCCTTGTGGATGACAAATTATTTTCCACAAGACAATCCCTCTCTCACAGACGAAACGTCTCTGACCATTCTGTTGTTACATCCAAGGAAAGTTCTCAGACGTACTACATTACTTATTTCCAACAGTTTTAACCTGTACGGTTAAGACCCGCCATGCTACGCCCATTGTAGCGAGCTACCCTCATTGCCTGCGTCTTCCATTGGCGAGAAGTTCCACTTGAGCAGATTCTTCCCGCGGACCACTGCTTTGCGGAACCGACAACCAAGATGATGTTTCCCCGATCACTAATCTTAAACTGTTTAAATCTAAGGCTAACCGTTATCTTACCCACATATCCGCATAAAAAGTGCCTCTTAACCTGTAAACCTCTACCTCACTGTAAACAATATTGAAATAACCGGAATATTGTAATCTGAATACGGTAAATTCCTTAAGAATCGGAATATGGTGAGTTGCATATGGTAAACTCAGGGCCGGAATATTGAAATCTGAATCTGGTAAATTATGTAAAGCCGGAATATGGTACAATGATTACTAGCATTATTAAAATTATTTGGATTGTAATCCCCAGCTTCATTGCCATATTCACAACGTTTCGGCCGTTGTAGGCTCTGGCTTCAGGTGATTTGAATTTCGAACCCAACCATTTACTTCGTCGACCGGAGTAGATTGTTCTAGTTCCACGTATCATGCCTCTTCTGGAAGTCTCAGTTATTTCCCTTTAACTCGATACTCCAAATTTTGGTTTACCACGGCTGTGGCCTGGTATTGAACTCATATCTCTTTGAGTCTAGTAACTGAATCTAACCAACGTCTTTAACCACTAGGCTATGTGTCATTGAAAGGTGATTTATATAGATATTTGCTTTATTTATATAGATTTGCTTTATTTATATAGATATTTGGTTGATTTTCGTAATCACTTGATAATATATGTCCCCTTTCTAATTACAGTAGTTGTTGCTGGCAAACGTCATGCTAACTTAATATCGCACGTCTTATCTACAGTTTCAACTCTTAACCTGTACCTTAGGTGGGTCTCTTACGTAAATTTTATTATAAATACGGATATGCAGTGTGATAGGTCCTGACCTGGCATCTCGACTACAGTCACTTTCTCCCAGACGTGATTCGGCTTGCTTCTGTCGTTTTTATAAATATTTTCATGGCAACTGTTCTGAAAAACTACTTTCACTAGGACACAATCTGCATGAATTTAAGCGTGCTACTAGGGTGACATTTTCATTGGCTCTTTCCCTGTCGAAACAGTTAAATATAACCGCCCCTCTACATCAACAGCTTCTTCTCTCGCACTTCCCGACAGTGAAACTCCCTTCCTCTTACTTGCTTCCTTAATAGATATAATTTTCAAATATTCAAATGTAATGCCAATCGACATCTTCTGATGCATTAATCTTGATCCCCGTCCCTCTCTTTATCCTTACCACCAACACCCCATCTTTACTCTTATTCTCACACTCTCTAACCCCTTGTGTGCTAGTGGCACTCCTGCCTTGCTTTGGGTGAAATGCTTTTAAAAAATAGGTTTGGATTTGTTTATTTTGTTTTACGGCATATCAACCTCAATGGGTTATTTAATGCCGACAAAAATTTTAAGGCTGGTAATATTTTGTTTTGTCAAAAATCTGTTTCTGGCAATATATTTCCTTCCAAATTGTATTGCTGGTAAATATTTTTTTCAAAAAAGTATTGCTGGTAATAGTTAACTATTTTCCCATAGCTGGGACCCTAACAGGTGCTACCACCCCGGGTCAGGGTGGACCTGGGAAAACCAGAAATTAAGAGGTGGTTCCATGATCCTCAAAACCTCCTGAGCAGAGGCCTTACTGCTGGACGTAGTTTAACGTCTTACCCAGGACGTGGATGTAGTTTAACCTCTTACCCAGGACGTAAAAAAATAGGAACGAGGAATTGAACTGACAACTTGATAACTCCAATAGATTTAATGAAAGCTTATATCCACTATGCCATCGTTTGAAATTTATAATTTTCTTTATTTGTGGGTCTTTTTAGATCCAATATTTGCGGGAGGTGGACTTTTAAATCCAGTAGCTAATTATCTTGGTATTTATCTATCACGGCGGTTTAGTATCTCGTTTGATAATTTTTGTTTTACTTTTTAAGGTGATGAATTATCCATATACTCCCGCAATTGTTTTTACAGTTATACAGATAACTGCAGAGACGACGTTTCGGCAGAGTACTCTCTAGCCATCTTCAAATATATATTTTTGGATGATAAATGACATCTTTTGGGGGAGAGGTTTAATTTGATACTTTTCTTTCTCGTTCCTGATGATACCGAGCAGAAAATGAATTATTTGCTGTGTCAAATAAAAGCTTTATTATAATTTAGTTTCGGGCACCAGTTGCGTTCTTCAAATAGCCTCCGCGCAGCCATGTCTAAGTCAGACCACACACACACACACACGCACACACACACACACACATATATATATATATATATATATATATATATATATATATATATATATATATATATGGGGAAATTATACAGAGGAGAAATTAGCCATAGCTTTATATAAGGAATTTAACGATATATTAAACTCTAAAACCGAGATTCTTAAAAAATGTAGGTATAGAAAATCTTGGTTATTGAATTAGGTCTAACTCCCCGCATTGTATTGTTATTCTACCTTTATTGTCCGTGTTTTCTTAAAATATCCCCTCCCCTTTTAGTCGTTTGAATAAATCTTAACCCCCACCCCCGATGTTGTATTGTTTTTTCTTTTCTTGTCTGTTTATTTTTTTTTGGGTCACGTGGTATAGTTTTGATTGTCGCCTATAAATATGCCGATTCTTTTTTGCCTCGTTAGCCAGCTTTCCCTGACGATCGCTTGAGTGAAACCTGGGTAGGTTTGAATATATATATATATATATATATATATATATATATATATATATATATATATATATATATATATATATTTAGCTCTTGAAATATTAACATCATCATTATTATTTATCATTCATTATTTATGAGACGACAAACGGTTTTTTCTCAAAAGGTTTCGCCATATACGCCTTGTTTTTACTTTTCGACAACACTGTTCTTATGAATCTAGCTATTATTATGGTGATCTTTTCCTTTTTATCAACACATTGGCTTCCAAAAATTATTAAAGAGTAGGAGAATTTCGATAACCTTTCTAATGTTTTTTAAACTTTGTAACCATTTTTATAACTCTGGCACTCAGCAGCGCTTGTCAGATGACCTCAGACTAAACTTTGCTTTTTATTCTATTATTTGCTAGATATATTTTTGGTCTTTTTTGTCCGAAACCAAACTTGGCTCGATGCGAAAATGTATGATGCAATTATATACCGTTTGTCTATGTTAGAGATTTTCCGAACGTAGCTTAGATGTGGCCCAAGATCAAAAGAATGGGCACCCAGTGAGGATCGAATGCACTACCCAGTCGTAAATGATTTAGTGAGACAAGCTTTCTAACCATTACACCACGTTGAAGTGCCCAAACCGTTTGTCTATGTTATATAGGAATAAAGTGTTGCTGCCAACACTTGAGTTTGAACATAGATCGCCAGTGAGCAAACACAGGCGATCCCGTTATTGAATAAAGTGGCTCACGTGACCATAGATTAAAACAAATAAGTAGAAAATATCGTGACGACTAACGATCGCTATATCTAGTCTATCCTCTATTACTATACGGACCGCTATTCTCTACTCTGTTCACTACATTATTTCTCTATTCGGATCACTATACGGATTACTATTCGAGCTAGTATTATCGAGCAAGTACTATTAGTGCGAGAGTTATTCGAAGGCGTCTGACACCAGTATTGATCAACGGTGTTACTATAGTTGTACCTGCGATTATAAAGTCTCTACTTTCACGAGCATTACGAAAGTGACAACGAGTATTAGTTTACATCACAAAAGTATTAGGTTGGTGCAAAAATAATGACGTAATAATGTCGTTTTTGACGTATTTTTTAACGTCAAAAAACGACACTATTACGTCATTATTTTTGCACCAACCTAATAGCACCGGGTGTTCGTTAGCATCCCAAAAGTCTCTATGGCAATGGAAATAATTCTTTAAGCAAAAAGAAAATGAAGAATCTGAGGAGAAATTATATTCATTTTAGGGACAGTGGTAAAAAAAAAAATAAACATTTAAAAAATAACAAATATATCTATAAAACTTAGCTATTTTGAAAAGCTTCGGAAAACTGTTCTTTCGATAATTAATCATCGTTTATAAGGCTTGTCAATCCTTTGCAGGTTATTTAAAACAAGAAATAATAATAGTGTAGTGTTTCTCTACCGGTGGGCCTGTGCGCACTAATGCTCCCTGAAAGGTCGCCAGGTTCTCCCCAAGTTAACAGAAGAGTTATTTATTAATTATTTTTAGATCTAAAAAATTTTTATTTTAGATATGGAAGCCATGTGCTTGAAATACACGCACATGGCTTCCATGTCTAAGTCAAATATTTGTCATTTGATATTTTCAAATGGATATTATTTTTAAGGGCTGGATAGTTCTTTTCCTTTTGCCTTCCTCGGTCATCATCGCCCTCTCCAAAAACAAAAACAGGATTCATCATAAATCCCATTAAATGAAAACTGTGCCGCTTGCGCGCAGAAGTACGGTGGCGTAATGGATAACTCGGTTCGGATTGAGGAAATGTAGAGCCGAGTTCGAATTCCAGTTGAATCCATTACATTCAGTTGCGTGCTAATACACTTGGGGAAGGTACGAATCCTCCTCAGCTATGGGTAAATAGCATGACAGACCGAGTTCTATAGCCTTGGCAATTGATCGACGACAGAAAGAATCTTTAAGACTAATTGGTAAGTAATTTGCATTTTAGACTCCATATGTTCCTCTTATATGAACTCATGAGGTTCTCCAGACCAGTATATCTTAATGTGAAGAAGTTTAAAGCAGAAATACAAACGCGGAGGGATGTATTAGGTTGGTGCAAAAATAATGTCGTTTTCTCACAGAGTAACATATGTGACAAAACGACATTATTTTTGCACCAACCTAATAAATGTATGTTTTATAGATTAAGTAAAACCGTTTCTTAATACGGCACCAAGACCTATGCGAACTGTTATGAATCGTAGAACTGTGCATTTTAGGCCTCATATTTTTTTCTCATAGGAATTATCATTATTGCTCTGGTAAACAGAGCAATAATGCTCTGTTTACCAGAGCAGTAAATCTTAATTTAAAGAAAATTAAAGCATTTGAGATAGCAATACAAACGCAGAAGGATATAAGCCTATGTTTTATAGATTAAGCAAAATCATTTCTAAAAACTGCACCAAAATCTATTTGACCTGTTGCGAAACGTAGATCTATATGGTTTATTGATATTGATTGATTGAATCGTTTTCTATGGTTTATCAACACTTTACAGTTTACTTAAACCCAGTAAACAATTTTAGATCGAAATCATTTTTCTGGAGTAATAAAATTTTAATGATACAAGTCATACTATTTAACTCATAGCTGGGGGAGAATATGTGGATTCATGCCCTTCCCAATTAGAACTCGGCACCCCGATTAACAATTCCGAGCCATTATCCATTACACCATCCATATATCCAAGCTTACAGCACCTGGTATTCCAAGTGTTCACCCCTCTGACCAGGTTTGACGTTTCTTAATACTTGAGTCAATAGATTCCAGTTTGCCGCAATGCATTGTGCAAGTTCTTAGTAGCCCGATAATGATGATATATACGTTTCATGAGTTCGATCCACTTGATTCTTCATTGACTAGTTATCTCTATGATGTGCATTTTGTGACCCATTGCACATTTTCTTTCAATTGAACTCTTTCATTCCGAAGGCGGATTGAAATAGTAATGATGTGTGATTCCAGTAGGGGAGACTTCAGTGCCAGTGGGTCATGGTTGTCCGGACTTGGTTTGATGACCACTCTAGGCCCCTCCGACAAATAGTGTAGCTACCTGTTATATACCGTACTTATGAACCTTAATGGCTATGTCCCAATCCGTCGGACACTATTGTAAAAGGGGAGTAATATGCTGTCTAAGTAGTCTACCACTAACAGTGGTTTACCTACTTCACGCCGCTGGCGTGTATTGTATTTTGTTGATGTTATAAAGATTACCATTTCATTTCCAGCCTCCGTTTTGATAATTCCTCATTTAGTAATATTTTCTACATTGCAACAGTCATGTTTTGTCAAACAGATATAACTATAAGTCATTGATCTTTGTCATTGTTATATATATATATATATATATATATATATATATATATGCCGTACCTATGATCACTAATGGGTATGTCCGAATCCTCATACATACGTTGGGCACTATTGTAAGTGGGGGGAATATGCTGAAGTTGAAAGCTCTTGCCGTGTCGAAATCTCTGTCTTTGGGAAGAGGGGAACCCGAACGAGGCTATGCCATATATATATACGGGGTGTACGGGGAATTTTTGCCCGAGCTCACAGGATCAGATTTCCCCACATTAAACTTGACTTTTTACCGCATCCTACTTCGTGGGGAGGCAGGTAATTATCGTAATGTGCTGTCGAAATGGTCCATCACTAGCAGTGGTTAAATAATTCATGCCGCTGGCGAGTATTGTATTTTGTTTATGTTATAATGATTACTATTTAATTTCCAACCTCTGTTTTGGTTATTGCCCATTCCTTTTCTAGGATACAACACTACCACATTCACCAATCATGTGCCCAATCTATTATTAATAATACTTGCTGGAGAGGCCTTCTCACACACAAAACCCTGCACATAGAAATATTAAGGAACTGTGAAGAGCTACTGAAACTGTATAAGTCATCATCTACCCAGAATTCTTCTGATGTCTTCAAAAATCGATTCGACACCCAATACTTGCACTTTGTCGGATGGAGGAGATCCGAGGAGATCAAATCAGTGTATGTTACGTAGATTCTAATATTTTACCGCTGAAGAATTGCTGTCTTCCAATTTAAAAAAAATAAATACAAAAAATACAATTCAGAAATGAGATGTGAAGTTTTTCCACTTTAGGAATTGTCTTGTTTTCAAAGAGGCACGGTGGAGTAATGGATAGCGGCTCGGATTGAGGAACTGAAGAGCCGAGTTCGAATTCTAGTCGAATCTATTGGGAAAGGTAGGAATCCTCTTCTCCTCATTCCTCCCAGCTATGGAAAAGTAGCAAGACAGACCAGGTTGTATTGCCATGTATGGCCACTTGTCTACCGCAGAAAGAAATGGCAACCTACTGCGGGGGAAAAAATCTGCCTCATCAGATCGAAAAATTCATGATCGCCTAAGCGTGTATCGCGCATGACACGTAACTGACTTGTATTCAAGCTTTTCAGTGACAGAGGATTACTTATTTCTCTTCTTGTAATGATTCCTTTCTTATATACGCTTTCAACAAGCTGATAATAACCAGAATATCTTAAGAGGATTCATAGAATCACAAATGAAATTGTACTTTTGGGACTGATCGTAGAATTTAGCTGAAACGTTCAGCTAGGTTGTAGAAGCTTAGAATGAAGAATATATTTATAAATAATGACCTTATAAAGTCAGACGATTAAAAGGAGGGAAATATTTTCAGTAAACTAATACCTGAGACAACAAAAGAAAAGGCCATCAATTTATATGTATACAGTATTTTGTGAAAAGACGCTGTAGGCATTCAACAGTTTCTTAAAATGTAACAAAAATCAAAAAGAACAATAAAACTCTCTGGAAAGTCTTTTAACAGAAGACACAATTCGCGACACTGAAATACGAAGGAGCATTGGAATAGCAAATTATGCCTTCTAAAAGTTAAGCAATGTATTAAGAAACAGGACATGTCGTTAGAACAAGAGAAAAAAAAACACTAGACTATCACATAATATCAATCCTCCTATATGGCAGTGAATGCTGGACAATATCCTCAAGGAGAAAGAAGATACTTGAAGTAACACACACGTGGTTCTACAGAAGGATAGTGAGAATACCACGGACTGGACATGTGAACAACGTTGTTTTAGAGAAAATGGGACACTTACACTTAACATCAAGAAGAAACTGATTGAAATTTCTTGGGCACATAATAAGGAAAAAGGGGTTGAAAAATGTTATACGCACAGGATAGATTGAAAGTAAGACAGAGAAAAGCAATGAATACATTGCTTAGTGAGCTTGAGTAAATACATGACAGAATATGTTTTAGGAGAGATAACAATCCGAAAAAATTATTAGAAGTTCCAAAGGACAGGTAATTGTGGAGAGTGATGATCGCCAAACACCCAAAGGGATACGGCACAGAGAAGTATCTGGAATTCATTTCTTATATATTTTTCCAGAGATAATCTCGTTTGTGCATATTTGTTTTGGCTTTCGTGGAGATTATTGTATAATGAACATACATGGCAAACTAATCCCTCTTTAAATTTTACAAAATTAATAATTGTATTATTTGATATTCTTCAACTAGTTTGTTTTATCTATAGCAGGGGTTCTGAGCCTATTTTGTATCATCGTCCACATTCACATGGAAAACATTTCCATGATATAGTAAATATTCAAAAGCATATCAAAGTTGTTTGGTAGAAGTTTGTTACTGGTTCATAAACTAAGTTTATGATGTGGTTAAAAATACGAAAGGGAGGAAACAAATAACGCTGATTTATGCGGGAGTGGCAGATGCAATTAACGCATTATAGAACGATAGAAAGCAAACTTGACCATTGTTAATTATATATTATTTATTTTTATCTAAGTTTTATGGTTAAGTTAGCGTTAGCGTTGCAAGTTTTGACAAAAAAAATTAAACGATGTTTTAAAATAATTATAAGATTAAAAAGAATATACACGACTAGCAACTAATAAAAATTGAGTGAATACTTTTTTTTGCTCTTCGTCTTCCCGTATTCAGTTAAAATCCGAAAAGTATTATTTCTTCTGAAGAATTTTTTGGAATGTTAAATGAAACTATAGAAAATACAAAAATATTCGTTGTTTGCACAGATATTTATATCTTATCTAGTAATATGACTCAATTATTCTCGTTTAAACTCCTGTTTTTTTTTTTTTTTTTTTTTTTTTTTTTGTGGTGAGTGGGTATACAGATTCGTTGCATATCTCATTTGCGTGTTTTTAACGGGTAGCATATATTGGAATCTGTTATTAATACTCAAAATTCTAAATTGTCCAATAAAATTTCCAGTCGGCCACTATTTTGCTTAGCGCCCAGCCAACTGTTGAGATCGGCCACCGGTGGTCAATATCTCCCTGGTTAAGAAACCCCGATTTGTAGTAATATGAAAAAAAAAAAAAATGAAACGAAAAGTCTTTATTTTTGGTCGCAGTCTTTACTGTAGACCTATTAATAATTAAGGAAAATCATGAATCCATCAATTCTTCTCCCTGATATGGGTTAAATAGCAGAGTAGACTGATTTCTCTATCCTTGATTGCCACCTAGTTTAAGAGAAGAAAAAACTGTATTTTCAAAACAGTTGAGAAGATAAGAAAAATCTACTCCGCTAAGATGTCAAAGACAATGAAGAAAAGAGGAGAGCCATGATCGTGTATATCATGAAATCAGATAGTATTTAAAAAATAAGGCAACATAAAAGATATCAATTCATTTTATGAATGATTGCTCGGAAAAAAAACGTTTGAAAGAACCTCAGTTTCGAATACTACTGAGCACAAATTTATATCTTGCCTCGGTGTGAGCTGGTTAGTAGAATGTACAATACATTCGCAGGCTTGTAAAATTTCAATTATTCATTAGATGGCAACAAAATATCCACGTGAGGCAATCATTCATTAAAGCAAGAAGCTGGTGCATTCAATATCAGAAGTGCTCGATCCGTTGAAACGTGAGTTGTTTCACTAATACGTTGTCGGGCAACAGAATCTCATGACACGTCATGTAACGTTCTCTACTCGCCTTTATCACGCGAAAGGAGACGTCAAGTCCCGTCTCAACCCTTCGATTTCTCTTTGGCAATTACTTTGACATCCATCTTACACCTCAGGAGTTGGTAGGTCAGGGTGGAACTGGCGGACGTCACTGTTGAAACTATTGGACGTGGCGTGGTATTTCGTGACTGAAGAAAAAAGACATGCAATTGCATTTAAGAATCGCATTCGATTTATGACCCGCATCCGCCGAAAACCAGGGTCCAACTCGATGACCTAAGACAGTCGACATTCAATAAGGGTAGTAGCAGATTTCAATATATAGACACGAGTATATTTGTTTGTGCTTGCGCCGACTTTCTTCCAGCAAATTGGCGTGTAGAGACTGTGTATTAACCGAGATAGGGATGTATATAACAGCGGTTCTGGAAGTAAGTGTAACCCAGTTAAAAGCTAGCTTTTTTCGAATGCCGACTCCAAAACAGGTCCATTGACACCGCACTTCATCTTCTCTTATGTTCTCTTCTCTTTCGGAATTTGGTTAATTATGGCTCTCCACAGCTTCCTATCTTGCCTTGCTCGAAACAATGTTTGTCTTTTATTTATCCCTCCAAACCCCCGTTCTACGAGCCATTATCGCAAGCTAATGGAAATGAAAACATCCAGCTATTTCTGTGTTCCTCGGATCATACGGGGGGGGAAGTTTCCTGGTGGAATAGGAACATTCACTGTACTCGATCAAAGGTTTTGAACAACCTGTAAAATTACAAATGTTACAAAGAGCTAAAATAAATAGGATGTTGTGGAGAGTAATGATCACTTACATCTTGAAGGAAACATGACGCATAGAATAAGAATAAGGGTAGAAATAATAAAGTGGGTTTTCAACTGTTTTCAGGACGGGGAATTAATCTGAATTTTTACGGCTTATCAACCCTTTGTTGGTTTTTAAAGCCAAAATATATATTTTGGATTGTACAAATATATATATATATATATATATATATATATATATATATATATATATATTGCAAGGAGTTATTGTATTTACAGTTTTTGGTGATAATAATGATTTTCAGATACAACTCAAACTATATAAGACATAGCTGAGGGGGATTCATTTCTTTCCCAATGGTATGTGCACGTAAGTGAATTTATGGAACCCGACGAACTCAACGCTCCGATTTCTCATTCAAAACATTATTAATTACACCACCTGGGCATCCAAGCTTACAGCACCTTACATTCTCAAAAAGTCAAGATCGGGGGAATTATATGCTTTAAAAGGGAAATTTACACGACATAAAATTCGGTGGAGTTATATAATACGTCAGACTTTTTTTCAAAATTATGTTACCATTACTATACGAATATTGAGATTGATATTATATGTAGTTTTGTATTACACTTGATCTGGCGTGAGCCATAATGGCTCTCCACAAATTCCTTTCCATATGAGCTCTTAGGAATGCTTGGTCATTTACCATCATTTTTTGTCCGCATTCTGCCTTCCATTTGCATAAAGACGTTAAGTAGTTTTCTTGCTTTTTCTCTATGACACTCCTGCCCTCAATATGTCCAGTGAGGGTTAAATTAACCTAGCCTTCCTTCTCCAGTATGTATCCAAGTAATTTCAGCAGTCTTTTTCTCATTTTCAATGTGAGTGCCTTTTTTTTTTTTTTTTTTTCCTTGGCCATTTTCCTTAAAAAATACCTCTTTGCTCACATAAACCGTCCATATTCTACGCACCCTTCTGTAGGACACTCTCGTCTCTTCATCTTTTTATGGAATTGTCCAACATTCACATCTATATAAGAGGACGGTTATGTGACAGCAGCTCTAATGAAGTTTTCCAGCCTCTGACTACTTTCTCCCGCTTATGGAAGGTGTCTTTCTCTGTTACAATATCTGTTCGTTTGTCTATGTCACATTTTCCGTCTTCTGTACCTACATAATACAGAGAATTAACTTTCTCTAACTCTTTGATTGCGGCACCACCAATTCGTAGCTTACACCCATGGGTTGTTTCTCTCTTTCTGACGACTCTGCATTCTGTCTTCTTTCTTTTCTTCTTATGTGCCATGTCCTTTCAGGACGTAAGCGATCATGGCTCCCCACCTCCCTCTATCCCTTGCAGCTCCCAGCAAGCTTCTTCCCTCTGCTTCCTCCCCCAGTCCACATTCTATTATTCGCTTGTCAGGTATGTCACGTGCTGCTTTCCCTTGTCCCTCTTTCCCCTATTAGACCCGTGAGTATCAGATTCTCCAGGCCCTCCTTCCTCATTATGTGTCCCAGAAACTTCAGCTGGATCTGATATTAAGTATAAGCCTCCTCGTTGTTTGCAATCTATCTAAGACTTCATCGTTGATCACATGCTCGGTCTATGATATCCTTAGCATTCTTCTGTAGAACCAGATCTCTGTGGCCTCGAGTCTCTTCTCCATATTTCAGGAAATCGTACAAACATTTGCTAGGGTATAGAAGGACAGATGTCACCTAACAGCTCAGTATTCTTTTCTGTTTTACTGTTTCTATCAGGTTGGTGCAAAAATAATGACGTAATAATGTCGTTTTTGACGTTCTAAATACGTCAAAAAACGATATTATTACGTCATTATTTTTGCACCAACCTAATATTATTCGTTGCCAGTCAAAAGACTGAACAACTCATTAGTTTTATTCTTAATATTCCCAAAGGGCAAGAACAAGCACACTGCCAAATCTGTTATGTTAAAAAATACTGCAATCTGCTTCCTTTAGGTGAATATATTTTAATTACTAAGGAAAGAAAAATACCTCATATCGTTTCTTCCAAAAAATTGTTATAATTTCTCTATTTTACTATTAAGTTGGTGCAAAAATAATGTCGTTTTCTCACATAGTAACATATGTGAGAAAACGACATTATTTTTGCACCAACCTAATACTATTAATCATTGTTTCTAATCTCTTATGAAAAATGTGTATATTAAAGATAAAAAAAGAAACACGTATAGGCTGGGAGTGTAGTCAGTGTAACGGATATCCGAGCGGAAAGTGGATTCAGCGACGTGAGTTCAAGTTCCGTTTACTTTCGAAGGAATGCCATTAATAAAGGCATGAATTAGTCTCTGTATGACGATAAACTACACTCGGCAGCAAGGTTGGAGATTTTAAAGGAACGTGGAATCACCTCTTAATTGTTATTGTGCCCAGGTTCAACCAGACCCAAGGTGGTAGCACCTGTTACGGTCCTAGCTATGGGCAACAAAGAAAAATACTATGAAAGTATAGATATATAATAATAGTGAAAATACCAGCAATAATTTTTTTATATAAAAAAGACTAACTATATATGACCAGAAATACATTTCATTTGTAGTTGAAGGCATACAATTGCGTTCAGAATATATTTAGTTGAAGCCATAAAATTGTGTTGAAATTATTTAGATTTCTGTATTAAAGGACACATACTGGTTGGTATGCCGCTAAACAAAGTCAACCACCCAATTAGCGTCTTCTTCTCAGCTATGAGTTTTACAGCAGTGTAGAATGTGTATATTTGCCTTGGCTGGCAACCAGTCTAAGAAAAACTCTAAATATCAAAAGCTTACAAAAGGTGACGGGAAACTGCTCTTACTTAAGAATCTATGGTAATTCACAGATAACAAAGGATATATGGAGAGTCTGAATCACCAATTACCTAAAGTAAAAAAAATAATCTATGCATAAGAAGATATATAGTATACACAGTTCGGTATATCCACAGTTTCAATTATCCACTGGAATCTTGTAGCATAAGCCCCAGGAAAAGAGATGATTACTCTATTTTTTTTTCTTACTTTCTTTCTTTTTTTTTAAATTTTCTCCTTATATTGAATTTCAAATATGCGAGTAGGGACTATTATTTTATTCTCTTTGGAAGAAAGATTTGCCTGGGCCATC
>OZ010579.1:79983412-80078412 GCA_963932145.1 Acanthosepion lycidas | reverse complement strand
ATGTATGTGTATATACGTATGTATATATATATATATATATATATATATATATATATATATATATATATATATATATATATGTATATATATATATATATATATATATATATATATGCGTGTATATTAACCACTAATATTTCCTATATATATATATATATATATATATATATATATATATTAAAGTGAACATTGAAGTCAACACTTAGAGACGACAGGGCTGACGATTGCTTCTAGCATGAAACAACCTGTCGCCTCTAAGTGTTGACTTCAATGTTCACTTTTATATGTACATACATTCTATCTCTGATATTGAGCACTTATCCCATAAATATAGCCCTCCTTAAGAATATATATATATATATATATATATATATATATATATATATATATTATCCCGATATACTTAAAAGACTTAGCCTTTTCTCACTTGAAGGCAAAGCGCACGAACAGAAGAATATCCATTAAACCTTCAACTGCTGCTTTGTCATGTGAACACACGAAAATATTCTTTTTCACAATGAGTAGTGAATGAGTGGAACTCTCTCTCTCTCTCCCTCTCCCTCTCTCTCTCTCTTTCTCTCTTAAAATAATTTCTATTAGATATTTGGCAGCCTAGATCTTTGGCAGCCTAAATTAAGGGTCGGTGAAAATTCTTGAACTTTGCATAAAATGGGTGTTCAGAATATACGTAACCCGAGGGAATTATTGTGGACCATAATTAAACTTTTCGGCAGTCAATGAGGAGAATTTTTACGTCTTTAAGAATTACATCAAAATACGTTTTGAATATATTGGCAGATTGTGACTTTACTTGTGTACAAGGTGCCTCTTCCGCCGTCTTAAACGTTTTTTCCAGTTCAATGTTTCGATTATTCTTGTATTCTGCATGTTACCAGTTCTTTTTTTTATATTCTTTTAAAAACTATCGTTTGTTTGTCCAATTTTGATTAATGGCCAACAAATAAATATTTAACCTGAAATGCTCGGTTTCCCATTCATGAAACCCGATCGAAGTAAATTATAGATTTATTATTATTATTATTATTATTATTATTATTATTATTATTATTATTATTATTATATCTGTCTTCTTTTGCATGCGATCCATTTAAGCGTCCCAAATTAGAAAATAACACTGCATGATCTCAAAATAATTTTCATCATAAACAATTGTAATTAGTGAGAATTTCATCTCTTTCCATCTTTAAACGTTTTGGAAGACAAAACTCGTCCAGTGATATATTAAGCAGACGACAACTGAATAATGGACTCTTTTCTTTTCTATCAGCGAATTCATTTAACGATGTCAAAACGTTGAATTCTCTCTTCTGTATATGTCCTATCAGTGTTCCTTTGTTCGGCTTCCTCGGTTTTATTTGACTGAAACGGTAGAAAAAAAGAAATGTACAAAGGGTTCATTAGATTAAACAAATATTGATGTATAATTCTAGCATGCTCTCTGCGGCTGCTCGGTCTCACGTTGACTGCTGACCTGAGATGGAACAAATACATTGAGTCAATTGCCTTGTCCACCGCAAGGAAAGTTGGCTCCCTGTGCCGCGCCAGAAATTTTTCTCCCCGGAATCGATTCTCCAGATCTACAAATCAACAATTCGCCCTTGCATGGAGCATTGCTGCCATATATGGTCTGGAGCCACTTTCTGTTTGCCTCGTGGTTCTTGATAGGCTCCAGAGGTGGATATGCAATATAACTGGCCCTGCTCTGGCATCTCGTCTACAGTCACTTTCTCACAGACGCGCCGTCGCCTCTCTCTGTCTGTTCTACAAATACTTTCATGGTAATTGCTCCGAGGAGCTGCATTCGCTGGTTCCCAGACGTCATGAGTTCAAGCGACCTACGAGGCTGGCATCCCGCTCTCACCCCTTCACTGTCGAAACTCCTAAATGTAGTCGTCTCTTCTACTCTAATAGCTTCATGTCTCGCACCTCTCGCCTGTGGAACTCCCTTCCCTATTCCAGTTTCCCTGAGAGCTATAATCTCCAGCTATTCAAATGTAATGTCAATCGACATCTCCAGTTGCCTTGATCTATCCACTACCCTTCTCCTCATACTCCCTTTTATCACTCCTATATGATTTCGCTCTATATTTTCTGTAACCCCTTGCGCCTAGTGGCTTCTCGCCTTGCTTGGGGTGAAATGCTTAAAAAAATGGTATATCGCCAGCAAATTTTCTCTCATCTCTTTCTTGTGGATCAGTTTTAATATTTTATATTACTAGAATACACTTGATTTAAACACCAAAGAATTTTTAAACTTTACTATATATATATATATATATATATATATATATATATATATATATATATATATATATATATATACGTATGTATATGTGTGTGTGTGTGTGGCCGTCTTTATACTTGAGTCTATAGGTAAGCATGATCCTTCATTATACTTGCGTCCGTAAGAACCTAGCCAGTCGGCAGATATCTTGAATTTGAAAAGAATTCTGCCCGTGTATTCTACGAGTTGCCATCACGGAAAAATAGGTTCTGGATAATTTAAAACTCATGGGACATACCGAAGAGAAGAGACGTAGGGGAAGACTACCTGATGTGCGTGAATGAACAAATTGCAAAACAAGGCCAAAGGCCGGGTGATTATTATCAACATTCATCAGTAAAACTACATTACGGACGCATCAAGTATTTCTTATTTATTTATAACGAAATTATTCAGCTATCAATATTAAATAGGAGAGTAGAACTTATATCGCAGTGGTAAAAGTAGACGTATCTACATACAGAAACGTTTCGTATACATTGCTCGAGTAGCCAATTTTACTTTAGGTTGAAATTTATAAAATTTTCCTATTAGAATAATTTTTCAGACAAATGAGTTTCCCAATCCAACTATTATCGCTCTTTCCAGTATTGATTGAATTTTCCGTCCTAAACCTTTTGTAATATAGAATTATATGTGCTATTCATTTTAGTTGTTACTGTTGTTGAAAGTCCTCAATTGGTGTGCTTTCTGCTATTTCATACAGTTTTTTGTTTATGATTCTGTAGCTCCAGTGCGCAAAGGGAAAATACTCGCTAAGATCTACAGGTTCCATCTGCTTGATGCCACTTTTAACCACCGATCTGAGAAAGCAGTTGTAGACGGTTAACACAGTAGATATCTCTGAGTCATGCATGACATATATTGATCTTGATCTAACGAGACGATTGGAAAAAAAACTGGAGATTTTAGGCTAGTGTTTTGGTTTTGTTTCCGTTATAATGTCTTCCCTCTAATGAGTTTATTATGGATCCATCCACTCATTAAAAATAGTAGGGTAGAAAGTCTCGGGGGAACGGTGATATAAACTGTTCAACTGTCAAACTCTCCGATTCGGCGGACAGGAACCTAGACGAGGCTTGGCCGAAGAGCCAGGTTTCGTTTGGGTAGGTAGACAGGCCCTGAACCCGTTTATACGGGTTCTAAAGGGAATATTTTGGGCCGAGCCTACGTGCTCGGAGAACCCACAATAAACCGGCCTTGTGCCACATATGACACACGGTCATATAAACTGTTCAACTGTCAAACTCTCCGACTCGGCGGAGAGGAACCCGGATGAACCTTTGCCGAAGAGCAAGGTTTCGTCAGGGGAGGTAGACAGGCCCTGAACCAGTTTATATGGGTTCTAAAGGGAATATTTTGGGCCGAGCCTACGGGCTCGAAGCACCAACACTAAACCGGCCTTGTGCCACATACGACCCACGTCGGGGGCGTAAAATAAAACGGTGATATAAATCGTTCATTACTGTCAAAGAAAATATTTATGGCCGACCTTAAGGGCTCGTAGAGCCCACAATAAACTGGCCTTGTGCCACATTCGACCCTCATGGTGGGACCGTTAAATATAACAGTGATTTTAACCGTTCATTACTGTCAAACTCTGCTTCGGCAGAGAGGAACCTGGACGACGCTTTACCGAAGGGCAAAGTTTCGTCCGGGTTCAAAGGGAATATTTTGGGCCGAGCCTACGGGCGCGGAGAACACACGATAAAGTTGGCCTTGTGCCACATACGACCCACGTGAGGGACCGTTAAATAAAACTGTGATATAAACCTTTCATTACTGTCGAACTCTCTGCCGAGGCAAAGAGGAACCCGGACGAGGCTTTGCCGAAGGGAAAAGTTTCATCCGGGGAGGTAGACAGGCCCTGAACCCGTTTATACCGGTTCAAAGGGAATATTTTTGGCCGAGCCTACGGGCTCGGAGAACCCACGATAAACTCGGTTTTGTGCCACATACGACACACGTGGGGGCCGTTAAATAGAACAGAATTTTGTTCTACCGAGGCTGTTCGCAGTTCCTGTCGGTCTCTCTATCTTGGGCAGAGAGTATCCCGGACGAGGCTGTCCCGGAGGGCAGTGTTTCGTCCGGGGAGGTAGACAGAACCAAATCCGTTTATGCGGGTTGGGGATTTTTTGGCCGAGCCTACGGGCTCGGATGACTCACGTTAAACTCGGCATTGTGCCACATATATTCTTCGTTGGTGGGGTGTTATTCATTAACGGTGATATAGACTGAACGCTGGTCAACCTCTACACACTCCCAAGTCGTGTAACGAACTTCTGTTGTATTTACTGTTCAATACACTATTTATCTGTAAACTCTTGTTTTGTTATTCCTAAACCAATTACTTGGTCACAACAGTATCATTATGCGGTATTGGTAGAAACTACCCTAACCTCGACTTATTCTATGTTCAGTTTATATATATTTGATATTAAATTTGTTATAAGTTGTTCATATAGCGATGTAATTGTGTTATTTAGTATGTAATTATACGACATCCTAAATGTTTATGATGAATTCAGGGCACGTTTGATCACTATTTTTATTCCAATTCCAGCTCAGAATTGATTTCTGAAATATATTCTCTTAAGTCCTATTTCTTGGAAGACTTAGTAGAGCATGACGATGAGGTTGGGGGTCAGCGTTAAAATAAATAAAAGCGTTGATTATTATAGTGTTTTCTTATGATTTATTCCTGTTCGAGAAAGTTTTACGTGACACTGTACGATATTTTTAAGATGTGCATGAAAAGTTTGAAGTAGTTGTTTCATTAAAAACAACCTATTATTTCTCAGATTACGTAAACAATGCCTCATTTTCAATGTCTTGTAAAATAACACCGACAAGAAATACTAGGATGATTTAAATGCGTCGCACGCTTCAGACAAATACGATATTAATCTCCATTGGGTCACAGCATATATAATTCGGCCTTTCTCTCAAATACAAAACGTATAAACGTTTATATAAATTCATTTGAATATATCAGCTTCCATACCAGCATCGTAATAAAGTGGTCGCAGCTTGAATTTAAATGCATCTAAAAATGTGGACCACATATGTAATAATTTTCTGCAGTTACAATAAATATACGAGTAATGGTGATGATAAGCACAAAAACAATGGAACCAGGTGAAAAATGAAAGGTAAAATTAAATTATGTAAACAAGTTTATTGAATTAGCCTAATCTGAAGATTATGGATTGCTTCTTTTTTGTTGGGGAGGTTTTCTACTTTAATGCTGAAGTAAGAGCAGAGAGGAAATTGTGAAGGAAAATCCAGCTGACGGATACAGCCGGTTGTAATTCTTGGTAGCGGAAATAGAAAAGGTGCGCATGCGGTTTACCCATTATTTCAGCTCGATGAATTCAGAGAAATCTGGAAGAAAGATTAAATTTTCTAACGCAGTTTGAAGTTTTTTTGTTTGTTTTTTGTTTGTTTTTTGTTTGTTTGTTTGTTTGTTTTTTGTTTTTTTTTACCCTAATCTTCACAAGTGAGTCATATAAAGTGAAAAATATAAGGCGCTTCGTAAACAATCGTTGACGTAAAAAGATACTAATATTTTATAATGAAATTTTTAGATCTTCTGCACGAAACTACATAGAAAACAATTGTCGATGTTAGAGTCTTTACTCTAAAGAAGTTGGACTTTTTTTTTAATTTATTAATCCGACAAATTAATAATCACTTAATCATTATTCTTAATGGATACCTATATTTGAGTAAACGCTCCGTTTTTATTTTTTAAAGAGTATATTTATTATCGTCTGCATGTTCGAGAAATTTTATTAAAAAAAAATATGCGCCCTCGGTGTGTCTTCTTAAATATGGGTATCCACTAAAAATAACATTCAAGTCATAAAAATATGCCGGATTAACAATTAACAAATTAATTACTTCTTTAGAAACTGCTTTGTTTGGATACGAAACTTGGCAGATATGAATTTTCGACAATCTACAATGAGAAATATTTCCCTTAAACGTACTATTCAGCCATACTTGATCGGTAATGACCTTCGTAGCTGAGTCTGTATAAGCACGTCGCATCTAACGATGGTTTCTCCTGCTGAACGACGTATATTTTTAATAAGATTTCTTAATTATTCAGTCTGGTAGACAATAATAAATATAGTGTTTACAAATAAAGACGGAGCGTCGACACAATGATAGGTATGCACTAAAAAATAACGTTTAAACGATAAAAAAAAAATATTTATTCTGTGTAACAGATAGCAGAAACATGGTCCGTTCAAAACATTTGAAAAAGAACAGCTCTTACGTGGAAACACAAATAGTAGGGTTTAATGGATCCTTTCAAGGATTCGGATTGGATTATATTTCTTTTATCTGTTTCAAAATTATTTAGATTCCCAGATATCTCTTGAACGAATAGGATGAGTCTCTCAGAGAAATAGAAATAAACAAGACGAGCATTCATTGTAAAAATGCTTGATTCCATTGGTGAAGTTGAATTAAAAAGAATAAAAAATTGGAAATCCAATGGCTTTTTTATTGTTAAAACAGATATATTTCAGAAAGCTTTTGCAATCCTTGATCACTATTGAGAAATAAATGAAACAGTGACTAAGCTACATTATTGATGTAATGAATATGCATACTGTGACGTCCCCCTCGGTGTCGCAGCGCCAAATGTGACGTCTGCCTAGCCGCGTCCGTCGTGCTATCCTGTCCTGTGACGACCAACTGGCTTGGTATTGGTCGCGGCACCAAATGTGACGTTCTAACCTTTTGATGATTCGGATGGGAATCTGGTTAGATTCGGTATCAGCCTTGTCGTTCCCAGCTCGCCTGCAACGTCTGGTTACCGAAGTAACTGCTTTGATTTCCAGTCTAACCTACCCACGTTGTGAATTGATCTTAGGCAGACGAAATCAATCAGTCACCGGGCCGTAATGCAAGTCGAGTTCGAATAAGGCTGATATCGCACAAGTATATGTAAAAGAAAATAAAAATAATAACTCGAAAAGTTCAAATGTGTTAAAAAATGCTAACAATATTTTATATATGGTTGCTGAATACAGGACTGCGTCTACTTCCCAATCCGCTATATGGATTCGTGACACTTTGTGTGTGTTAGGCGAGTCTTAACATCTTAAGTTGTTTGTTCTTTAAGAAACTGGTTCTTGGTGTATCTTCAGGCGATATTCGTAAAACTTGTTTCGGTGTTGTGAGTCTAAGTCGTTCTTCAAAAATAAATTGTTCTTGATTAGAATTTGAGGTCGATAATGCGCGAATCTTAGTCAGCTTCTGCGAGGCGGGTCTTTAGAGCTCTCAGCCCACTGCAACTGCTTGCCTCTCTGTCTCCAACCCCAACTGGCAATGAAACTCGAACTTAACTTAACTCGCTGCGACTCTGCTTATATGGACACCGACCAAATCCGGGGTGGGCTTGTCGGGGTTTGAGGTTCCTTGAAAATTCTAAACCCACAATCCACTTCTTTGTTTTCGGTCAGGAAAATTTTATTATTTTCCTTTTTTGGAAGTCTTCCGTCTTCCCACCTTCTGTTCTCATATTGGTATCTCACCCATACCCTCAGAGGGTGTCAACGGGTTTCCCATCTCTCTCACAGTGGCATCTCACACCTATCCCTTCGGGGGGGGGGGGGCGCAACAGGCCTCCCCTCCTTCTTCACATGATTACCTCCGCCTAACGCTCATGTCACCATTCAGCCAATGGGCGCTCAGCAGCGTGGGTGTGGCCAGACTAGCCTCGGTTTAAAAAATCTTGCTCAAAGAAAAAAATTATCTTCCCTTTTTTCTTTTCTTTTTCTTTTCTTTCGTAGTGTGGTCCCTTAATCGCAGTTCTTATCCTAAATGTCACCTGGAATTCGTCAATCAGATTTTCGCCAGCATCAAGTGGGTGGTCATGTGAACGTATTTGCATTCTTGGTGCCAATTACTGATCCGATAAAATAGTTTCGCTATCCTAGCCAGTTCTGACACAAAACGACCTTTCCGTAGGTAACTAATGTTTTAGTCTTTTGTTTTTTGTCACTCTGTGTGGTCTAATGGACATTTTCGTTCTTCGGTCAGCGGGTGTTTAATTAATTTTTATCTATTTAGAATTCTGCCCTGTAGGTCATTTGACCAGCCTGGAATTTTCACCCGCACCGTAACATAAATCAGATTAAATCCAGTATCTTCCTTTCTCGACAATGGAAATAAAAAATTTTACCACTTTTCTTTGTCAGAAAAATAACACCGCTTAGTGTCCTTTTCGTGATGGCTTCTTATCACCTAACTTTAATTCTCGCCTTTCTTTTTTTCTTCTTTCATTTTTTTTTAGCAAGCCAAATAGTGTCACAATACAACCGCGTTCCCCCTCACAGGAATATCATTGGCTGGTGTCAGCCATAAATACAGGTTGATGTAGAGATACAGGACGTCGGCCATTGGACTACGCCATTGGCTATCCTATTGGTCTACGCTTATTGCCTACACCTATTGACTGCGACTACGACCAGTCCCATTACTGCTACCTGCTAGATTGTTCTACTCGGTTACAGTATTTCGGTATTAATTAACCCATACAGATGTTGATATGCCGCTAAAGAAAATCAATCAACCAAATCTTTTTAAGTTATTACTGCATCCTTCATGTTGGCTTGAGGGTCGCAATCAAAGCAAGTTCCACGACTGCGGTCAGTTTTTCTCAGTGAAGTAAAAGCCTCACCACGTTAGGTGTTGCTGTGGTGGCTTCTCTAAAAACATAGATTCTTTTAAAAGATTAAGTTGTCAGCTTCACCTCTGAATCAGTATTGTGCTTCTGTTAGACTGGTTGGCAGCTATGGATAGAGAGTAATGTTATTCATCCTGTAGTTGTGGTGGGGGGTGAAAGATGGATGCTTTCACACATTTCCTGCGAATATTTATGCAATTTATTCGGGCAGACTTTGAACTTGACACGCAGATTCGACTTTCAATTTTCATAATTACTCGACTAGGCGCACATCTATTTTTTTCTTACGTAGGTTCAAATTTGGCACAGAAATATTATGTATAAAGGGAAAAAAACTAGTTTTAGCCGACGCGTTTCGTCCAATGGGAAGTTTTTCAAGGGAAAAAATGAAATGAATTTATTGAAACAAAGTATCGATGTATATTCATATGGGCGATTGAAAAATTACATCAATTACTTTATGTTTGAAGAGAATATTTTTACCTGTAGAAATATTGTTTTTATTGTTGTGTTGACGGACTCAAACGTTTTCTTTTGATTTCTTGATATATTTGTTGTGTACGTTGGCTTGGGAGAGTAGTGATTCTGTTAGGAAAGGTAATATTTTTCGCCTCGAAAAAGTCCACATTGGACGAAACGCGTCGACTAAAACTCCAATTTTTCTATTGACTTTTTCCTTTGTGTATATTGTCTTTTTCTACAGGTTAATTCTGAGAAATTCTTACATATACACATATATGTAAAATTTCAGATATGTACTTATATCCTAACACAACTCAATTGCTATATCTTGGATTAGTTTATCCAGCACACATCACTCGAAAAATAGAAACAAAATTCCATCGATTCAGTATACTTAAACACATAATATTTCTGTAGAAATCAGAAACTTGAAAGGGTTGAACAATTCAGCTACAAAGGTCATTGCTTTAAGGAACAGATTTATTATGAACTTTTTGTTTTTATTTTTAAGCGGACATTTGTTAGGTTTCGCTGAAGTGTTAGTCATCGTCTGCTTTCTTTTTTCCTGGCTCCAGACAGTCGGCTATCGAATCTTCCGATGTTTATTTTTCGAATGAACTTCTCTATACCAGAGGCTTACAAAAAAAATCGTTTATGTTTCATACATTTGACCAGTGAACGATGAATTAGCTTAATCCAACTGGATCCCCGTTAGTCTCTATAGAATTTAACTCGGACAGATTAGAGTCATAGGAAAATGTGGTTTCTTTTCGTTAAACCAGCGTGCCAATTTTTATGACAGTTGATAGGGCCTTCGATATAAATAAATGTAAATAAAAATAGGGATACTTTGTAGAAAGGAAACCTTTTTCTTGAAGGAATTATATCCTTACTATAGGAATTTCTGGAATAAGTAGTTATCATTATTTATGAATAAATATATTATGCACTCATTCTTCTCTTTGTATCATTCACCTCGATGATACAACACATACAAAAAACACAGAACAATAAGTTATAAACCAATTGACAAGACAGCTTACAAGGAATAGAGGAGAGTTAAATGCTGTATAGCCAAACGAAGATCAGTTCGAATATTAATCAGAAGTCCTGAATCGCAGACTATTTAAGGCTATGAACCAGGTCATCTGGTAGAGTGCTGAAGGGGTGCTACGACAGTATGTATCCATTAGCACCGTAGATTTATAATCGGATTATTTTTCTCGTCTTTTTTCTTCCTATCACAACGTTTCAACGGTTCTCCAGCCTTCCTCAACTGTATTTCAATCGTGACAACCTACATGGGATTTTGAAGGAACTCTTTGATTCACTTGGCGTACACTGAATTAAAGCGTTGGTTTGTGAATTTTTGTGATATGGTGGTTGGGAATTAAATCTCTGTGTCGGGCAGTGTGTACATGGACTCAGTGGAAACGGACCAGCAATCAGTATTACAAATAAAAACTAGACGATATTCATAAACATGGACAGTGGAACGAGGAGTCTACCCACCTTAGATTAAATAAACGGTTCATTTCAGAATTCCCTGTAGGTTACCCAGATCGATGTAACCTGAGTAAGGCCGGGAGGCACGACGACCGAAATGTTGTGATAACATTTGAGCAGTACTAAAATTAAGAACGAGTCGATATCCCTAGATATGGACCGCGGAACAAGAAGAGTATATCCCCGTAGATAAGATAATGGTTCGGTTAACCTGTAGGTTACCCAGATCGATATATACCTGAGGAAATGTTTGGTGAATTGTTTCTTTTTTTTTTTTACCCATAAAATATTATAGGGAAACTATTTGGTTTACATTTACGAACAGATATTTTTTTTGTCATTTCAAATGATACCTGAAGTTGTGTTATACAAATTACAATTCTACATCAGTTATTTAAAATGCTTCCAAATACGCGATGAACCATATGACAAACAGAAGTTTGAAAGTACCTGCGAGACATCAATAGCTCTGTGAGACGTAGTATAAGTGCAAATTTACCCTGAGCGATAGCGATTTTCACTATAACAAAGAACATGTTTGTACTCTCTGGAAAAAAAATATTGGCACATTCTGCACACAGAGACATTATTGAAAGATTTTTTTTAATTTAATACTAAACTGATTACACGCACATAATTCATTCGCTGAAGCAGATTCTCTAAGTACTTTTCTTTTCTTCTGTGTGCCGTGTCCCTTCTGGACATGTAAAACCATGACTCTCCATAACATCCTACCCGTTGTTGCCCTTAGCATGGTTGCTTCTAATACAATCTCGTTAGATGTGTGGACAACTGACTTCCCTTCTCCGTTTTGTCTTCAATATACCCTGTGAGTGTCAATTTCTCTAAGCCCTCCGTCCTCATTATATGTCCAAATGATTTCACCTCTCTTTCTGTTGTGTCGTCAAAACGACCACTTGTTGTCACTATTATGGTGACAACGTATACTAGTTTGTTCTCTGGTCAATGCCAATGTATCAGAGACTTTGTTATCGCAGATACCAATTATAGTACGCCGATGAATAATACGCGTATGAGACATATTAAAATAATACTCATGGTAATAGTACTTCGTATATTGAGAAGAGAATAGTAGACCTAATAGTAAAAGTGATAGAGAAGAAATAGCGAACACGGGGTATAAAGGATCGACTATAATAGCGCACACATCATAGGTCACGCGACTTCTTCTATATAAGCGTTTCCGATATGGTCACGTGATCTACCTAATTGAATAATGAGATCGCCTGTGTGTGTTTACTGGCGATCTATGCTCAAACACAAATGTCAGTAGTGACACTTTATTCCTATATAACACTTTCAGATTTTGAGCATAAGTGTCTTATTTTTTCAATTTTTATTTAAGACTTCTTCGTTGCTTAGGTATTACGTCAGTAATATTCTCAGCATCCTTCTGTAGAACGACATTTCTGTGGCATCCAGTCTCCTCTTTATCTGTGAGTAGAACAGTCAGCATCTACTCAAATGGAAGGGGATTGATATTATATATTAGTTCAGTACTTTACTTTGTTTCCAATGAAATTTTCCTGTTTCTTAATAGTTTGTTTAGCTTTTTGTATACATGTTTTTCTATTCCATTGCTTGTTCGGATTATAGTTTGGTATTTTCCATTATGTGTCAAAACACTTCCCAGATATTTAAACTTCTGCATTTGTTTGATATTGGCATCTTGGGCCTTTGCCCTTGCTGATAACAATACATTCTGTCTTCTTACAGTTAACAGTCCTTTTTTTTCACGCCTTCCTTTAACGCCTTTTTCTATTCGTATGCGCCATCTGCGTATCTGACACTGTTAAGACTGTACCTAAGAAATCCTGACAGAGACCCTAGCTCCCTAGCCCCGTTGTAGAAGTCGAATATAATCCGGTAACATTGCATTCGTCATACACCCATTTCTATTTTTGTGTATCTATTCATTTTAATTTACATCCGGGTGTTGCCGGTTTCCTGCCAGTTCTGGATTATTCTAACATCCTTCCCAAACAGGTCTAGAGGCTTACGGGAGAATCATTTGGAAACACCGGTTCCCGTACGAAAATAGAAGATAAGCAACGTCGAGCCTGGTCAGTATCTAGATGGGTGATCGCTTGTGAATACCAGGTGCCGTAAGCTGATGTAACGGATAATGGTTCGGAATTGTTAATCGGAGAGCCGAGTTCTAATTCCAGTTGGTGTCGTTATATTCAGTTACGCACACATAACCTTAGAAATGTTATAAATCTATAACTTCTCTTCCAGCTATGGATTAACTAGTATGAATTGTATCACTAAAACATTATTACCTAAAAATATTATTTGTAAAATCTGAAATAGACCCGAGGATACACAACCAGACACGTTCTTATTACAGCAACAGTGATGAGGATATTAATTCAACGGTAAATATTATAAATAAGTACATTCAACATTTACTTAAAGAAGCATCATTTTTTTTTATATCTGGAGCTGACCGCTGAGCAGGGATAACTCAGAAAAGTTAAGACAACTACTTAGATAGATAGATAGATAGATAGATAGATAGATAGATAGATAGATAGATAGATAGATAGATAGATAGATAGATAGAAAAAGAACAGGATGAGATAGATAGATAGATAGATAGATAGATAGATAGATATATAGATAGATAGATAGATAGATAGATAGAAAAAGAACAGGATGAGATAGATAGATAGATAGATAGATAGATAGATAGATAGATAGATAGAAAAAGAACAGGATGAGATAGATAGATAGATAGATAGATAGATAGATAGATAGATAGATAGATAGATAGATAGATAGATAGAAAAAGAACAGGATGAGATAGATAGATAGATAGATAGATAGATAGATAGATAGATAGATAGATAGTAAAGAGACTGGGATAGATAGATAGATAGATAGATAGATAGATAGATAGATAGATTACATATTAGGATAGTAATTATCTTATGTTTTTTGATGTTGGATGATCAAGTTGAAGCCTGAAAACGACCATCACGATGTTGTTCCCTATTTCTACCCTCTGTATATCAAAAACGCAGTATATTGCATAGGAAAACCCTTTTTCTCTTTAAATATATTAAACTGTTCGTGTTTGTGTGTATGCATCTATGTTCGCGCGTCTGTGTATATCCGCGCATGTGAAAGAACACAACAAATATAAATTTTGTAGCATCGCAGACCAAATGTTTCCCATGTCAGAAAATCTACAAGATTGAGTTAAAACAAAAACACGTGCATTATGCTGTATCATTAAAACACAAGGGGGCCATGACACCCACTTCCGAAAATTAGATAAATGACCAAAGGTCAACAAGTTTTAAGGTATTCCTGTTTAGTTCGAGAAATTTTGAACAATCTTTTAAACACACACACACACATATACATACATACACACACTCACACACACACACACATATATATATATATATATATATATATATATATATATATATATATATATATATATATATATATATATACCTGTTCCTGTTGCCTAATTCACCTGGACGGTTGAGGCGGCTGCGAGAAAACGAGCCCACCGCATCCGAACGAAAGTTGACCAAGCATAGAAAATGTCTTATTCATTCGGACGTGCAAATCCATAGTAAGGGTGCGTTTAAGTGAGAATTTGGATTCACAAGAGGTCCCCTGTCGCATATGAATCCACACATTTAGAATAGTGTGATCCCCTTTGAGTTCAGACTTTCCTACTTGCTGATTGATACACAAAACTATATGCCGCAGTCTGCCCCGCTATTTTACACATAGCTGGAGTGTGATGAGAGAGATCCATATCTTTCCCATGGGTACTGGCACGTAAGTGAATAGACTGGAATACGAACTCGGTTTCCAGATTACTCAATGCGAGCGCAATCTATTATTCCAACGTGCTTCCTATGCATACATACAATTAATGCAAATAACAAATGCATTACTTTTTATCATATAAATTGTATAACTCAATAACATATTATTATTGCAACAGACATTATTCAATCTTGATTTATACTCAAAATGATTTTGTCATTGTCAAATTAGCAGCCATTGTGATAATATTTGCATAGTGAATTACGCTTAGAATATGGGCAAAGAATTCTACATGAAGGGCACAAATTGCGGTTCTATGCGATGATGTCTATTCTAAATGTGAAGATAAATTGTAACAAAACAACAGCTATCGTGAATTTCCAATATCCAGGGATATTTAACGAAAAAAGGCAGAAGTGGACATTCAAGGGAAACTAATGCAAAGAGATGCTCATTTGATGAAGCGCATTTCTATGCGATCCCCAACAATTACTTGTATTTACTGATCTATTTCTGTAAAATGTCAGTTCTATGATAGCTTCACAGCGTCTGTGGTTTCAGTTTAGTCTGAAATCATTCAAACTTGCTTGTGAGCCATGGCATAACTGCAGAGATGAGATCAACGCGTCTGACATTTCTTAAGGGACATGGAATTTGGACAGCTTCAGACAGGAGCAAAGATAGGTTTTTAGATAAATCGAATCGGCAACAATTCGTTATACGTAAAAGAAATAGAAGAAATGGGATAAGAGATTTGACAAAAAAACATTCACTTCAGACAATGATACACCATATAAACCAAATGATTCAGAGTGTCATATCCAAATATGGACGTTACTTTGGGACTCTATGAAAAGAGAAAGATGAATAACGTAGGGTTTTAGAAATAATCAAGAGTGGTCTCCTCTTGTTTTGTTACTCTCCTCTTTGAGAGAGCTATTTCTGTTTACTGGAACTATAAAAGGCCACTGTACGCGAACATTGTATTCTCAGTTGAATAAAGTTTTCTTACAGCTTACACCTGCGTACTTTTGTCATTACACAGGGTATACAAGCAAGAGAAAATGGAAATGTATATACACATTCATCATCGCATAATATTTATACATTATGGTTTTCCATACTATTAGTCAAATCTCGTTCTGAATGTTTTGAAAAGATCAACGTGACAACGCTGAACTGGTCAGAGATCAGGCCAGAGCTGAACCCACTGAAACTCTATGGGAAAATATCAAAAGCAATGTTGCAGAAAAACTACCTTCAATTAGCGAAGAAATCTAGGTTGACTACTGTAAAAAATTGATTCTCGGCCTCATCCACCAAATCCATACAGTGATAAAAAGGAAAAGTAGTTATACAAAATACTGTCCGAGGGACTGTTTTTTTTTTAAAAAAAAACCCAAATAGACAACATTGTTATGTAAGTAAAATTGAGTTAAACTCTCATAAAATACTTGTTACAGTGTTTTATGATTTTTTTTTAAGTTTAAGATAGTAAAATCCCAACGTGGTCTTGAACTTTTGTTAATGACTATATATATATATATATATATATATATATATATATATATATATATATATATATATATATATATATATATATATATGTATATATATATATATATATATATATGTGTGCGTATGTGTGTGTGTGTGTGTGTGTGTGTGTGTGTGTGTGTGTGTGTATATATATATTTATTATGTGGAGGCACGGTGGATATCGGCTTGGATTGAGGAATCGGAGAGCCGAGTTCGAATTCCAGTCGAATCCATTACATTCGCTTACGTGCTAAAATACCCTTGGGAAAGGTATGAATCCTCTTCTTCTCCCTCCAGCTATGGGTAAAATAGCAGGACAGACTGCGTTCTATAGCCTTGGGTGGCAACTGGTCTAGGACAACTCAGAATTCAAAACCTGCAGAGGGTCGTTTGGGAACCTTGTGGCATTCGGTGCACCAGGTCTCTGTATTCGTCCCTCCAAAAAGTGTGGATGGTCCTGCACGAGGCCTTCCCCACTATAATCAAATCTCATGTGCCGGTGTCGGGCTGTCGGTTTCCTGTAAACTGATCTGCTTGACCCTCATACGTCGAATCACGACGGGAGAGTCGATCATAAATATATATATATATATATATATATATATATATATATATATATATATATATATATATATATATATATATATATATATATATATATATATATTATGAAACATATTAACCCGACAAATATTTTTATAGATACAACTATATATATATATATTTTATAATATATATATATATATTTTTATAGATACAACTATATATATATATATATATATATTTATATATATATATATATATATATATATATATATATATATATATATATATATATATATATATATATATATATATATATATATATGCATGTATGTATATGTGTAAAGTTTCTGAAAAAAATAAATAATAATTTTCTAAATAAGAAGAGCTATAATATTTTATTTTTATTTTAAAGGGACATATGATAATAACTTGAAACCTTCTTTATACCTTTTTCCCGTTCATGTCTCAGGGAAGAAAATAAAGGTATTTCTGTCTTATTTTGATTTTCTTTCTTGATGTTTGCAATGTCAGCTGTCAGAAATATTAATTTTCTTGAAGAAATAAGCCTCATCTTTGATTTTATAGTTGTTATTTAACAGATTCACAAAAATTTAACTGGAAGAGACCAGACGACATTTGCGTTGCTGTCTTTCAATTTTTTTCTGTTTTAGGCAAGATTTTTTAATGAAATATTTTTAAAATTTATTGTTGGAAGAGTCGGTTTTCTTTGTTCAATTTTTTTTTTTTTTTTTTTTTTTTTTTTTTACTTTTGATTTTGATGGTGTGCAGGTTTCGACGACGACGCGTCGTCTTAAAAGTAAATTGGCTTTTTTCCCAGCGTTATTTTTATTTCAAGAAAGGATGTCATATAAATGTTATTTATGTAACGAATAAAATATATCATTCACGCCATATTTTTAACATTTTCCTGCGGATAGTTCTTCTTTAACATTTATATCTTTCTAAAAGTAATCCTGGGAAAAATTAAACTAAGTGCTCTCTTCATCTTTCTCAACAGACACAGGCTGAAACAACTGTTTATACACACACACACACACATATACATATATATATATATATATATATATATATATATATATATATATATATATATATATATATATATATATAGAATGTCTTTGTGTCTTTTCTTATTCGCTTTCTTCATTTTTTTTTTACTCCGTTTATTTTTTAATGTAATTTTTCTTTCTTTCTCTTTCATTGCTTTTTACTTTCATTTTGCTTGCTTTTTATTTTTATTTTTTTCTTCTTTTTCTCCTGTTATCATTCTTCATTTCTCTTTTACCTTCCTAACGTTTTTCACATTGGTAATTCATTCTCTCCTTTTCACTTTTTATTGTATTTATCCTATTATCCGTATTTCCTTACTATTTTCCTTCCTTTCTTTCTTCTTTCCTTCCTGCTTCCCTTTCCTTCCTTGCTTCCTTTCTTCCTTCCTTCCTTCCATCCATCCTTCCTTCCTTCCTCCCCCAACACTCCCTCCCATCCTTCCTTCCTTCCCAAACCCTCCCTCCCTCCCTTCCTTCCTTCCTTTCCTTCTTTGCTTCCTTCTTTCCTTCCTCCCCTCCCTCCGATCCGTCGTTCCTTACATCCTTCTTTCCTTCCTTCCTTCCTTCCTCCTTAATTCCTTCCTTCTTTCCTTTCTTTTCCTTCCTTCCTTCCTTCCTCCCCATCCCTCCCATCCTTCCTTCCTTCCTTCCTTCCTTCCTTCCTTCCTTCCTTTCTTTTCGTTCCTTGCTTCCTTTCTTCATTCTCTTTCTTCCTCACTCCCCCTCCTTCTCATCCTTCCTTCCTTACATCCTTCCTTCCTTCCTTTCTTTTCTTTCCTTGCTTTCATTCTTCCTTCCTTCCTTCCCTTTCTTCCTCCCTCCACCTCCTTCCCATCCTTCCTTCCATCTGTTTTTCCTTCCTTCCTTCATTCCTTTCTTTTCCTTCCTTGCTTCCTTCTTTTATTCCTTCCTTCCTTCCTTCCTTCCATCCTTCCATCATTCCTTCCATCCTTCCTTCCTTCCTTTCTTCCTTTCTTTTCCTGCCTTGCTTCCTTTCTTTTATTCCTTCCTTTCTTCCTTCCTTCCTTCCATCCTTCCTTCCTTCCTTTCTTCTTTCCTTTCTTTTCCCTCCTTGCTTCCTTTCTTTTATTCCTTCCTTTCTTTCTTCCTTCATTCCATCCTTCCTTCCTTCCTTCCATCCATCCTTCCTTCTTTTTTTCTTTTATTCCTTCCTTCCTTCATTCCTTCCTCTCACTTCCTCCCATCCTTCCTTCTTTCCATCCTTCCTTCCTTCCTCCTTTCCTTTCTTTTCTTTGCTTGCTTCCTTTCTTTTATTCCTGCCTTCCTTCCATCCTTCCTTCCTTCTTTCCTTCTTTCCTTCCTTTCTTTTCCTTCCATGCTTCCTTTCTTTTATTCCTTCCTTTCTTCCTTCCTTCCTTCCATCCTTCCATCCTTCCTTCCTTCCTTCCTTTCTTTTCCTTCCTTGCTTCCTTTCTTTTATTCTTTCCTTTCTTCATTCCTTTCTTCCTTCCTTCCATCCTTCCTTCCTTCCTTCTCCGGTTTTTCCTACTTTCTATTTCTTTCTTTAGTTCTCTTTTTTTTTTCTTTTCTTCTGCATGACTTTTTTTCTATATTGCTTTATTTCCTCATAGACTTCTTTCTTTTTTCTTCTTTTTTTCTAACTTATCTTTTATTCTTTTCTACTTTCTTTCTTTTTTTAAGTTTTTCACCCTCCTCTGATATTTATATTTTCGTTTTTACCTTTTTCTTCCTTCTTCCATTTTTCTACCATTCTTTCTTTCTCTCGTTCTTTTATTCTCTCCTCCCTTCTCTTCTTCTTTCTTTTTTTCGTTCTTTCTGTTTTTTTACTTTTTTTTTTGTGTTGTTTTGTTTTTCATTGTTTGATAATTTATGCGTTCTTTTTTCTGCCATTTCTCACCCTTGTATTTTTTTTTTATTCTTTTCCATTCTTTCTTTCTTTCGTTTATTTTTCCACCCTGTTCTTTCTTTCTTTCGTTGTTTGATTCTGTTTGTTTTCATTCTTTGATAATTTATTCCTTCTCTTTTCTTCCATTTCTCAACATACTTTTTTCATTCATTTTTCTTTCTTTCTTTTATTTCTTTTTCATCGTTCTGTTGTTCTTTCTTTCGTTTTTTCTGATTATTTCTTTTTTTCTTCCTTCTTTTCCTCTACCTTGGTAATTTTTTTCTCATTTACTCGCCATTTCTATATTTACTGTTTTATTATATCATCAATTTTTTCCATTCCTATTGCTGTCCAGTGAGTTCAAAATCCTCCCACTTTGCCTTCATCTACTTTTGTTTCTTTAAATGTCAATTATTATTTGTACTCACACGTCTCGCTTCTTTGCTTCTTCACACTAAAATTCCTTTATTTGTATTTTCCATTTTTCTTCCAAACCTCTTCATCATCATTATTCGAATGTTGGTGACGTGTTCGAAGATTTTTTTGACCTGTTGACATTTACGATGACAGAAACTACTTGACACTTGCTTTAGATATAAAGGGACATAATGGCGATCATTGGGAGTGACGCCAAGCAAGACAAAAATTGTTGTTATTGTTTTCTTTGCCTTTCCTTTGGGTAGTACGAGTTTTCCTCAAAGCTCAACCATAGATTTCAATGACAACAATTTTTGTTTAATATTTTTCTTGTATCAGAAGCTGCAAACAGATGTAGGGCTATGCAATCAGTATGAAAAAAAAATGTAATTATGTTCATTGCCTGGAGATAAATCTTCGCAATATGAGATATTTTTATTTGCGATTCACGTATTCGAAAGCTTTCAGGAATGCGTTCCACACATTTATTTGTTCCTTTTGATCTGATTCGGAAAGTCCCAATAAAAAGCGTTGTCTTTATGCAAAATTCTAGTGATTTCTAACTTGAGGTTCTTGAGTTTACTTAGTTTCTCAAACGTTTCAAAATATCTGTTTTTGTTGGCTGGGAATACAGCGTCTGTGTGTTTTCAATTATTATAAATTATTAGTTAACGATTTTTCACGTTTGGAGATGCTTTTGTTCTTTCACTAGTGTTGTGGTGTTCTCCCTTTTAAGAGTCTATGTTAGACTCTTCCGCCTACTATAAGTTCAGTAGCAGAGAGGACTTCGAGGAACAGTGAATAGATTGTTCAACTGTCCAACTCTCTGCCTCGGCAGAGAGGAAATCGGACGAAGCTTTGCCGCAGGGCAAAGTTTGGTCCGGGGAGGTAGACAGTCCCTGAACCCGTCTAGGTGGTTTCAAAGGGAATATTTTACGCCGAGCCTACGGACTCGGACAAACTCACGTTAAAATCGGCCTAGTGCCCCATACATTCCTTGTGGGAAGACTTTTAAATATAACAGTGAATAGATTGTTCTACCGAGGCTGTGACTTTTCTCAGCTGCTGTCGAACTCTCTGCCTTTTGACAGAGAGGAACACAGAAGAGACTGTGCCGAAGGGCAGAGTTTCATCCGGTGAGGTAGACAGACCCGAACCCGTTTATGCAGCTTCTAGAGGGATTTGGGGGCCGAGCCTACGGGCTCGGTGAACCCAAGTTAAATTCGGCCTAGTGCTACATATATCGCTTGCGGAGGGAGGGGGGATGTTAAATATTAACTGTGAATAGATTGAGCGCTAGTTCATTCGATACACTCTTATTAGTCGTGTAATACTCTTCCGGTGTACTTAACCATTTAATTGGTCACAACAACTAGGTTTAGAATGTTAGTAAGACACCTTGAGAATTCTTGCAAATTTTGACAACAGATTTATTGAAATAGTTTCAATTCTTTATATTTCCAATGTTTCCATTATATAAACAATGGTCTTCAGGATCGATCTCCCAACTTTTCTTGATCACTTTCATCGTTTCAATTTCTTCAGTTCTCTGGTGAGCTTGTGGTATTTATCTAGGTGTTCATTTTATTTCGCTTTTAATCATTGGTCTCCTTGAATACCGACACCCACAATCTGATTTTTTTGGCATTATAATTATATATGATCTATTATTATTCTGTTAAATGAAATGTATTATATATATATATATATATATATATATATATATATATATATATATATATATATATATATATATATATAAAATGCTCAAGAACTAAAATTCCATGGTTATAATTTATTAAATTTGAATCGTAACCACGATCCTACAAATTCAAAAAGCTTTTTGAAATTGTAGGTCTGATGATTTGGATCGTGATTACGATTCCAATGTAATAAATTCTAACCATGGAATATTAGTCTTGGAGCCGTTTATATTATATTCTTGCTCTATCCTGGACCTTGAGCTCTACATGGATTCTATCCGCTTGGAATTTTATATATATATATATATATATATATTTATATATATTGACCACTAATATTCTCTCTTTCTCTCTCTCTCTCTCTCTCTCTCTCTCTCTCTCTACATATATATATATATATATATATATATATATATATATATATATATATATATATATATGGTATAAATAAAATGACAATTGGAAAAAAAAGATCTTAGATTTTGCCGACGCGTTTCGTCTTCCGACTTTTTCGAGGCAAAAATGAAATAGAAATGTTCTTGTTGTTATAGTAACATTTAAAAAAAAGTCCAAATTTAAAAAGATAGACGCTTCTGTCTAAGCCTTTTTTTCTGGTTAATGTAAATTACCTTTATAGTAAGAGATTTTTTTTTGGGGGGGGGATCTGGGAATTTAACTATATATATATATATATATATATATATAGATAGATAGATAGATAGATAGATAGATAGATAGATAGATAAATAAATAAAGAGAAGTGGTGCTTCGAAAATAATGCGTCCTTTTATGGGTGGCTGAATATTACAGAAAATGTATTTTGGGCATATTCATTATTTGTCTATTCACTAAACGTGTTATATATCTGCATGTATACTATATGTTATTAGTAATGGTTACCGATAACTCGAATATAATCTAGGTAATCAGGCTTTTTAAAGCATTTAAAATATCTCTTTGTGCTGTGTACTATCAAATGCGGTTATGTAATCTATGACGCATATATAGAGGACTTCCCGCCTTCATGTTACTCTCACTGAGAAAATGCTGATGATAAAAATAGCTTGTCATTGTCCTAAGCAAAGAATCACTGTTCTTGCCATACTTCCGGTGTAATTGCACTGAGGACATCAATGGTCAATATAGCTTCTCTCTTTACTTGTTAATGTTGTCATATTTGATATATATATTTTTTTTTGTTATTTTTTTAATGTCATGTTCCCTCTGGACGTCGTCGCACCTGACTTCGTTCTTTATCATCGGTGAATTACCAGACATTTTAGGGAAGAATAGTGGAGTTATTCCCCGTTGATTTTTCCCTTCTTTGAAATTGTGAGTTTTCTTTCCCCAATACTCGATTTCAAGCAAGGCTAGAGAGCCTAGTCTACACTATTATGTCATCCTTACCTGGAATAGGGAAGAAGATCCATGCCAATTCCAAAGACATATTTGAGAAGAAAAACCCAAACAATTAGTCTGGAAATTGAACTCGTTTCGCAAAATCCACATTTCACGACGATCGTTGCATTTCATGCAAAACCCATTTTATATTTCCTTTGCATAAAAATTCCTAATGTCCAGAGAGCATCCATTCTTCCGTCTGGGTTCAGAGTGTAGTATCTGTTCTTCCACTCCAGCCGTGTTCTTCTTTCCGTATAAAACGCAGAAAATAATGAGACCCATTTGTTTCTGGTGTTCCCAACGCTAATGCAGTACCTCCCTATTACATTAGAAGAAGGAGGTGGTGATATTTTTAATATAGCCGCGGAAAACAGTCAATCTTTATTCCTGTTGACATGTACGCAGACGAGTCCACTCGTTAAACTGAGTGTGCGTCACTTTCAGCTGCAGTGATGTACCTAAATCAATCAATCACCCAATTGCATACGTCCTTAGTAAGACGATAAAATACATCCGCGTCCTGGGTAAGACAATAAAATATATCCGCGTCCTGGGTAATCGATAAACTACATCAGCGTCCTCGGTATGACGATAAACTACATCCGCGTCCTCGGTATGACGATAAACTACGTCCAGCAGCACGGCCTCTGATCAGGAGATTTTGAGGAGCGTGGAACCACCTCTTAATTGCTGGTGTTCCCAGATCCACCCTGACTCGGGGTGCTAGCACCTCTTAGGGTCCCAGCTATGGGTAAGTGGTTGGCCACCGGGATGGAGTTGGGTCGCTGTGAAAATGTAAAAATGGGTTTTAATAGCAGAAATACATTGTAAAAAAAATTATTACCAGCAATACATTATTACCAGCAATAAGTTTTTTGAAAAAAAAAATTACCAGCGATAGATTTTTGAAGAAAAATATTACCAGAAATAGATTTTTGAAGTGAAAAAAATATTACCAGCAATAATTATTGTTGGCATTAAATAAACAGTGTGGTTGATATGCCGTAAAACAAAACAAAACAATCCAAACCAAACCAACCCAATTAAACATAGTTCTTGCGGCATGGCATCCAAAAGCATCTTATCATATTGAGGTCTTCAGTTAGTATACGTAGAGAGATTATTACCCATCGCCAGCTTGTTAGGTTTCTCGCGGATTTTACAGCACCTGGTACTCCCTAATATTTACCCATCTGAGGACTGACCTGGCTTAACTTCCAGAATTGGCGTTTCAATGTGAAAAAGGCCGAAAGTAGCTACTTAAATATGGGATATATACATTTGACGCTATAATTTAATTTTCGTTAGTCACTACACTCTGCTAATCAGCTAATTTTATTGTTATCCTTTGCGGCTAGTATTTTTGTTTCAAGTGCAATGTTCGAAAATTTGACCTTTACAAAAGGCAAAAATCTACGAACAATTTTTTACGTTATCTTTCACTATGAAACTCAACAGCAGACACAGAGAAATAACTGCACCCAAGAAAGAAAAGCCGGTTGAATGAATTGCATTTCTTAATGCAATTCGATTCGATAAAGCCGAACAGCAAAATAAAAATTGAAAATTGAAGACATGAACTATTAACCTCGCAAAAAGAAAAGAACAAATTAAAGACGGGGGTAATTGATTTCATCAATTTCTGATTGCTTCGTAGATTGGAATGGACAAAAAACCTGAAAACTGTTCACGCTAAATGTCAACTAAAATAACTAACATATGGAGAAGACAAAAACAATAACTTTCTGGCTTCGATAACAAAATAATGCTTACTGTTTCTATGAGTGTCGATATTATTATTATTATTAGCAGTAGTAATAGTGGTAGTAGTAGTAGTAGTAGTAGTAGTAGTAACAGTAGTATTTCTTCTTTTACATGGTTTTTCGTTTTTGACCGGATATGTTGCACTATGTAAGATCTCTATCAAGTTGTTCGACCTCATACGATTAACACTTGTCACAGACTATAGATCCTTTGAGTTATTATGGCGGCTGTAGTAAGAATGGTAAGTAAGAATGTTGTTTTGATGTAAGGAAAACTGTGGTATGTGTAGGTCAGTAATCGTAGCTAGCTAAGTTTAAGATAAGATAGACGGAAAACCCAATCCCCTCTTTTGACCTTATGCCACACATCTCTATTAAAACAAAATAGATATTACTTTCCGGTGAATATTAGCAGTGCCAAACATCTAAGAAATCTGAAACAATGGCAAACTAGGTGTAATCCCGATATTCTCAATCTCGGATTTAAGTTCTGTGGTGTAACCCCCCTCCCCCCGCCCCCGCCCATTGATAACTGTGACAGTAACATCCAACATTCCGATGACTTCAATCCATTGATCAATGTATTTAATGAGATTTCATTTTTTTTTTTTACCTAGTTACTTGCAGCATGGCCCGGCGTTGCCCGTGCTTGATTCAAAAATCATACGACTCATACAGCAATCGCTATAACTACACTTAAAATATTTTTGCGCTTCCTTGCCTTTAAAGGAGTGCCCTTTTCCGTGCTGATGTTGCTACATGCCTTACTTCTTTCGTATCTCACACTGCGAATTTCTTCTAAGCTCCATGCGAAACATTAAATCTGTTACGAAAAGAGAACTAAACAAAATGAACACAAAACGATCAGCTTTAAAAAAGGACCCGTAACTCGAAAAACCGAATGAAAAAGAATGTTAACAACAAATACTTTTCACACCCAACCCAGTTCTGTGAAATCAGAATCAGCGTTGAGTTTAAGCAAGCGAATGAGTTAATTGGAGTAAGTGCCATGCAGATTTAAATTTTTCCCACTTGTGACGAAAGCAGCTATCGATTTTTTTGCATGATAGCATGCTAGTTAACATTCGTGTCAGTCAGCTGTTAGCTCTCACGCTGGCCAATAGAATCTTCCTGCCTATTCGTGGCAGCCAGCTATAGGCTCTCACTCTGGCCAGTAGAAAATGGCCGCAAAATACATGAAAAGTGCCGTAGAAGCATGAAAATATCGATTATTTCCACAATCGACGGAGGTTGGGAAATGCAAAGTCGGTCTTAGCCTTTCCACTAACTTGGAGCATGTGTATATAAATTTTGGTGTAAATCCGTCGAAAATAGCGGCCTTGCATTGGTTACACACACACATCCTGCCTTTTATAGATTGAGATTATGAACAACACGAACAAACCTCGTCGGTGATGAGGCATTTTCTTGTATATATTTGTTTATGTCAGCGACGATAAGGTGTGACTTGGTGACCGTGAGTAGATGGTCTCTTTGAATGTTGAAATCTTACAAGATCTTGGCTTGGTCGTTTTCGATCACATTCTCTGGCTTGGTGTGGTACTGTTTCTCGTCAACTTCAAGTCCGTACCTCCGACATAGGCACCGGTGCAGATGAGTGGCCAGATGATCTTGGCGGTGTTTGTATTCTTTCTACGCAAGCGCTCCGCAAGTGCTAACAGAAAATAATTGTAACTCGAAAAGAAAATATTACCATAATCAAAATGCTAGCGTTCCACCCTTCCTCAAAGAAAAGGCAAGGAAGGAGACTCTCGTCAATACTGGAAATCACAATAGCATATACTGGACTTGAGTAATATATTTTCCTGAAAAAGTTTTTAAAAGAGAAAGATTATATAAATTCCAACCGTCAACAGCACTGGCTGCTCGATCAATAAATACCGAATGTTTTCATATAAGGAAACTGTCAACATTACCATTAACATTATTATTATTATTATTATTATTATTATTATTATTATTTCCTTTTATTTCTGGTGTGTATTCATTTCTTTCCGAGTCCCAACCAACAACCTAAAGTCTAAAATGGCATCATGAAATTTTTCACTGAGCAATTTTTAAAAAAATGATACATATTTTACATATATAAAACCCTTTCGTATGGTGTGGGCTGTACTCGTGGATACATTTTCTTTTATTTCTTTAAGGCATGGGCTACCAGGATTCCCTTCTATAAGTTTATTGGAATCTTTACTTATCAATCTGAGGGCTCCAACTACAACTAGAATTATCGATATTCTCATGTGCCACATGTTTGAGATTTTGATTCAGTCTCCTTGTATTTATATATATATATATAAATATATATATATATATATATATATATAAGTATTATATATATATATATATATATAAGTATTATATATATATATAAGTATTATATATATATATATATATATATATAAGTATTATATATATATATATATATATATATATATATATATATATATATATATATATATATATATACAAGGAGATTAAATCAAAATCTCAAAAATGTGGCACATGAGAATTTCAATAATTCTGGTCACTCCTCCTCTAAGTATGATTGAGAGAAATATTAAATTAAACCCTCTCTAAACTCTACCATGTCTCTCTAACCACTCTCCGTTAAATTACAAAAACTTACACTACCCATCAATTTTCATTTCATTTTTCGTTTCATCTTTTGGAAGTCCTATCTGATGATCCGGCGTCCTTTAAAAGGGCTCTGGTGAAATAAATTATTATAATGCAACCTTAAAGTGGTCTGTTTTTCTTTAATATATATATATATATATATATATAATACCTATACACACACACACACATACATACACACACACACACATATATATATATATATATATATATATATATATATATATATATATATATATATATATATATATATATATATTTATTTTAACCAATATGTTTACCATACCCGTCGTGTTTACGTGCAGAATTATTTGTATTTTCTGTTATATATTTATATTAGATACTAAATTTTCTATGATACTCCTTTTGGTCTTTCTCCATTTCGTTGCTTTGTGTCCCTTTGAATACTGATGAGCACATTCCAAAACCGGAAACAGTAATGATTAATTCCTCTACGTTCGTATTCCCCTCTAGGATCTGAAACTGATATGCTAATCTAATCTCACATGAACTCACTTGTTATAACCTCAAACGATATAATCTCTCGTGGTCCTTAATCACCCTGCATTTATTTACGATAGCTCGTTTCAATTACAATAATTGAAGAATGCACTTTCTCTGAACACTATTATTTAGCAGAAGCATGAACTCAAGCCCCGTACTTATAATATGCAAGAGTCAGCATTTGCTTAATAACTATAAAGTAATCACTACTAACAAACAGAACCTCGCAAAAGCGTATTTAAAATACGGATTTGCTACCGGCGGGGCTGTGTCTATATCGGTCCAATAAGTCTATTGTATATTATTTCCATTCTACTTACTGTCAGTTATCTTGATGATATAGCCTTTGTTATAGGACAAAGGTAATCAAATTTGCTTAATTTAAATTTCAGAACTTTCATAGTCAGAAGCCTTAAGCGCGTTCTTTTTTTTTTTGTTTCTAAATTTGGCTGGCCTGAAACGTCTTTACCGCCATTTAATTCCGTCATCACAGATGAGCAACATCTTTTCCTGCCATTCATTCCCTCGTCACTGTTGAGAGTGATTATCTTTAGTAATGATATTACGGTTTTAATTCTTGAATATTTTTAAGATTAAACGGTTAATTTTCAGTATAAGCACCAAAGGCCCCTGGTATCGCGAATGTATCATACTTCTCTGAAATTGCCTGGGTATTTCGAAAGTGACATTAAAACATTGCGCTAGAATATCGTTTAAAAGTTATGAACAATGTAAGTTCGACTTCTTTCTCGTCGCGTACACAGAACGCCCGCCATTACTGGCTTTGTTTACATACGTTTGCCTCGAGGAGACATGCGACGCGGAAGTTTCACTTGTTTTGATTATTGCGCAATGCGCAAAGTTTGAAATGAATGCGCGAAAAGACGTAAAATCCGACAATTAAAATAAAATAAAATAAAAATTACATGCCTGAAAATTTAAAAAAAATATTTCCCCTTCTTTTCAAAGATTTTCTTTTTTTTTTGTTATGTGTCGTGAAAGTTTCTTGAATTTAAAGCTTCATAAATTGCATTTTAGGGTGAGATTCTGTTTCATTAGCTATAAGCAGATTTATTAAGGACAGTAAAGAAAAATATTATTCATTTAAAAATTTATTTTAAAAATAAGCGCATTTTAAAATAACATTCGCGAAAATTGCGCAGTAATCAAGACCAGTAGGATACGAAAAGCTGTAAAAAGGCCGTTAACTAAGTAAGCTTCCGCGCATTATTACTAGAGGAAAACGAAACAACGCCAGTAATGGCGGCCGGATAACACGAAAGAGATCGAACTTACACTGATAATAAATCGAAAGCGGTAACCGAGTTCAATGTTTTAATGTCATTTTCGTAATAATCAAGCAATTTCACACCGGAAATATACATTCTCAATACCGGGGTCTTTTGGTGCTTATACTGTAAATTAACTGATTAAACATACTTGTCAATAGAGTAGGTTCACAATTTAAACTTAATATCGATTATACTGTGTGCGGTAGAAATGTCTACAACATATACTTCCCAGAATAATGGTGTCTTCATCTAATTAATGTCTAATCATTATGTGGGAAGTATTTATATATATGGCAGGTATTTCTGCTGCGCCCAGTATATATGGTCCCTTTATTCTGCTAGTAATCCTTGCGTTTATCGATTATGTATAATTAGAGGAAATTGGAACAAAAATGACACTTACAGTTAACATCAGAAAATGTCAGTTGAAATTTCTAGGAATATCTTATAATGAGTAAAGGGGGTTTGGAAAATTTGACATTCAACGGACATATTGAAAGCAAGAGGGAAACTTCGCCTAGCCTACCTAACGAGCTTGTCTAACTGGATTGTAGTGTAAAGTTTGGGGTAGATAACTAAAAGACATTTGCTAATAGGTACATAGGACAGGAAATTGTGGAGAGCCACGATCACCAATGTCCTGAAAAGAAACGTCTTATAAAAGAAAAGGTGTATGCTATATGAAGCGCGACCTGACGTGATATCAAAGAAAACCCTGGAATTTACACCAAAATAAGGTAAAGAGAGTTGGTATACGCTGGAAAAGATTATCTATTGAGGTGGTGTTGTTTAATGCAAAAACTCATTACGATAATCGTCCATTCGATGTACTTGTAACCATATCTTTTCTTTTACGTGCTATGTTCCTTCAAGACGTAAGAGAACATAGCTCTCCACATCTTCCTGTGCCTTGTAGCTCTTAATAAATGCTGCTTTTTTGTCATTTCTCCAAAACTCTGTTCTACCATCCATTTGCTCAAGCTCATCAAGTTGTTCAGAGGATTATAAATATGATAATCCGATACTAATTTCAATAGATTTATCAAACAGCTAATCACTAACTCCATTTATTTACAGACGAAAAAGATTATTAAAGATAAAATATGTACTCTCAGGAAGGATTCGGGCGTGCGTCTATTTGGGCAGAGAGAAACAGTCGTTAGATTCGACGTGTCTTAACTGACACGACCACGAAGCAGCCAAGAAAATGTTGAAAATTGCCATTAAGCGAAAACCTTTCTCGCATCAAATTCCTCGAAATTTACATCAAAAAGTAAACATTTTTTTAATATAATGGATTTTACTTATCAACCTGACAGACTTTTATGAGTATCTACCAATAAACAACGTTTAAAGAGATAAAAAGTTTAGAATTTCCTTAGTCAACAAGGCTGCTGCGTGGCCAAGTCAATTAAGGTACGTCGGATTTAACGACGGTAGCCCTATGTTGATATATATATATATATATATATATATATATATATATATATATATATATATATATATATAATATTAGTAGTCAATATATATATATATATATATATATATATATATATATATATATATATATATATATATATATATATATATATATATATGTATATATTCCCAAGAGGATAGAATCCAAGTAGAACTCAATGTCCAGGACAGAGTAAGAATATAATATAAAAGTCTCAAAAACTTTATGTTCCATGGTTATAATTTATTACATTGGAATCGTAATCACGATCCAATTCATCTAGGTCTGATGAATTGGATCCGGATTACGATTTCAATGTAATAAACTATAACCATGGAACATAAAGTTTTTGAGACTTTTATATTATATTATATTACATTATATATATATATATATATATATATATATATATATACTTTAATTGTAGCTCTTAATTAATGCTATTTTTGGGGGTTTTTTTGTTATTTCTCCCAAACTCTGTTCTACCATCCATTTGCTCAAGCTCATCAAGTTCTCCATCGCCTTAACCATGTATTGAACTTGGGTCTTGTCTCTGGATCTAAGTAACGCCTTCATCCACTGTGCCATGTGTCCTTGAGGGGAACTTGGAGAGGGGAATTAACAGGTGATTACTGATAACTGACATCCATTAAAACATGGCACGAGGAAACTAGAACAGTCTACCGCAGTGAGCGAAATAAAGGGTTCATTTCGACATTTCGACCACCTGAAGAAGGCCCCAGTGTACAACGTCTGAAACGTTGTAATAAATATGGCGACAACAATGAGAACAATAGTCCGAATAAGCTAAATAGTGTACATAATACCTCATCTCAGAAATATAGACAAAAGCCAGTCGTATATTTCAAACGTCATATATAGCAATATTAAATAGAGGCAAATTAAAAATCATTTTTAAGTGGTTCTAAATTTAAATGCTACCTTTTGAATGAAATTTTTATATAGTAGGAATTTCTAATTTGAAATTTAATATTAGCTTTGGTTCAGAGGATTATAAATATGATAATCCGATACTAATTTCAATAAATTTATGAAACAGCTATCCCTAACGAGTATTTCAACTTGAAACTCTACAGCCGTTCAATGAGATAAGTCAATTGAACTTTTGCTCATTTATATTAAATACGAGAATAGATTTAGATTATTTTTCATAACAGATTTTATTTATAATCGAAAAAGATTTCTGCCACTAGCTGCACATTAATAATAGTAAAAAAAAAATAATTTATGTGATTTGTGAACTGCTGTATGGTCACCCCTTTTATAGGAAGCAATCCAATATGTCTTAATTTAAGACTGAGACAATCATATCATGTGAAAAGTGTAACCTTTTACGTTGGTTGAATAGGAGAGATAATGACGTTTAGTTTGTACTGTAGACGCTATGGGGCATCTTTGTACAAATGACAATAAAAATGCCGTTGACATCGATGTTGTGCGTATCATTTAAAGAATTTTCCTGCCAAATGAAAATGGCAGGCCTTAAAAGATGGTTAGATTTTCTTTCTATTGGAAACAAAGGATATGTTTTTTTTCTTGACATACTTTTGTAACACTGCTGCTGTCTGATAATCAATCATCTTACATATGTGGTATATATTGAATTTTGTTAACAATTAAATTATTTTTATGTTCTCAATATTAAAGCAAAAATATTTAATATCCATTCTAAAACAACAATGCGATACAGTTATTTTCCAAACGATAGTATGTAAATATATTCATAAGAATACAGAGATCCTGCTTCTTCTGTGAATGGTGTTCCTTAAGGACGTTGACGATCATGGTTCTCCACAATTTTCTGTTCTTTGTAGCTCTTAATATATTTTGTCTTTTCATTATTTCTGCTAGACCCTGTTCTATCATACATATTATTAGGTTGGTACAAAAATAATGTCGTTTTCTCACATAGTAACATATGTGAGAAAACGACATTATTATTGCACCAACCTAATACTTAAGCTCACGAAGATATTTAAATTCTGTACTTGTTGGATTTGGGGAACAAGACAGAATGTCGTGTTGTTTTGCATTGAGATTATAATTTATTTCTACTTTCATTAAATAATTCTGAACAACATTACACTTTCCTGGGTATGACGATAAACTACATCCGCGTCCTGGGTAAGACGATAAACTATATCCGCGTCCTGGGTAAGACGATAAACTACGCCCAACAGCAAGGCCTCTAACCAGGAGATTTTCAGGAGCGTTGAACCACCTCTCAATTGCTGGTGTTCCCAGGTCCAACCAGACCTGGGGTAGTAGCATCTGTCAGGGTCCTAGCCATGGGCAAATAATTGACCCCTAAACTGGTATCAAAACACTATAAAAGTGTAAAAATAGATTTTAATATCAGAAATACTCTTTAAAAATTATTAGCTGCAATAAATGTTTGAAGAAAAATTATCAGCAGCAATACAGCAATGCAGTAATTACCAGTAATGCATTTAAAAAAATATTACCAGCTATACAGTTTTGAAAATAAATCAATAAAAGTTCACTGAACTCATATCATTGACAGACTTTAGAGTTTCCCGTGAAAACCGTCGCCAGGTCCAGATATTCAATAAATCTATTGAAATTATTTTGAGATTATTATCAGGAAAGACAAATCTTTTGTTGCAAATAAAAATAAAGTATTATTTTGTTTGGGTTCATTAATGGTATATGGGCCATTTAAAGCCGAAATTTAATTTCCTTGGGGGAATTGATTTTTTTTCTTTCTTTTTTTTTTTGTTATTAAAATCTATTACTAAAAATGTTTACTAAATACTTTCATAGCATTTTAACCGCAGTTTTGGAGTTCACTAATTACACATAGCAGCCACCTTAACAGGTGTTACCAGATCAGAATGGACCTATGTTTTGAACAATAAAAAATATAGAGAAATTTAAAAAATAAAATTTACAAACACACTGGGTTGTATATAAATATTTATTTTTGTTTTATTATTTCAACTAGATTCCTCGACAACTTTCGGCCAGCATGGCCATCATCATCAGAAGAAAACTTTTGCTTGTTAGTAGCAGCGATGTACAGGAATTAAAATGTAATGTACGTATATATATATATATATATATATATATATATATATATATATATATAGATAGATAGATAGATAGATAGATAGATAGATAGATAGATAGATAGATGGATATGTGTGTGTAAGTGTGTGTGTGTATATATATATATATATATATATATATATATATATATATTTATATATATATATATATTTATATATATATATATATATATATATATATATATATATGTAAGTTTGTATATATATATATCCAGTTGGAGCGGCTTGGTGAGAGTAGTCGTGGCTCCAGGCTCCTATGGTCAGAGAGAATCTCAGTCGAGTTCCACCACGGAATGTGGGAGTGAGCGGCGCTTCTTAGAGTCTGATTTGCAATCTCTTCGTCACCGAGGCCCGGCGGAGCAGTTGGTATAGTGTTCGCTTGCCAACCTAACTGTCGGGGTTTCGATTCCCTCGGTAGTGGATGCGCCATGCTGATGTGTCGCAAATGTAGGACGAAACGTCCGTCCAGTGCTTCCTGAGGTTTCTATCAGACTCGATGAATCAATCAAATAATATGTATATATGTGTGTGTGTGTGGGTGTACTCACAGAGAAGGATGACACTGAATAGCATCCCATCCCAATATATTGCCTGTAATTTTTTCTGATGTATTTTTCATGTTTGTCCCCAGATGGGACCCTAACAGGTGCTACTATCCTGGGTCAGGGAGGACCTGGGAACAACACCAATTAAGTGGTGCTTCCGCGCTTCTCAAAACCTCCAGATCAGAGGCCTTGCCTTGCTTTCAGATGTAGTTTATCATCATAAATTATTATATTTATGATTAATATTCCATAAAACCACCCTTTAGTTATCTCAGCTTTATTGTTCTCTATCAATAACCGCCTACATGTTTCTGAACCAAATTTTATTTCTATGTCTTCGTTGTTTGAGCCAATTCTTTCAATCAGATTTAACGAACGTAAGTAAGTCACCTGACCCAAATAAAAAAGTAAATTATATTTATTTTTGGTAGGTAGAACGCAAGAAAAGAGAGAAAACCAGTTTAGCTTGAAAACAACATTCAAAATCACGTTTAACTGACACTGGTTTGATACATTCAGCTATCTCAGCCACAAGGCTTTGTGCGCAGTATTTGAGATCACCCAGGTAATTTGTGCATTTTTCCGCCTCACATATTCGTAAGTCAATCGCCGACTTTCGAACAATTACATTCAGAGCGATATGTTCAGTAGCAATGTAAATACGAAATATCAGTGAAAGCAAATCCTCTTTAAATGTTTACGCAGATTTTATATTCTCCTGCTGACCAAGAAATGTCGAGGATAAAAATGTTGCTAAAAAAAGAAAACACGTTTAATATTGCCAGCAAGTGACCGGATTTTTTTTTTTTTTTTTTTTCGTTACGATATTTTTTTGTTTATTTTTGAGTTCAAGGTTGTCTTTAAAAAAAATGATAGGAAGGCACATTAACATCGATTTACCGACGCGCGTGTATATATATGCAATTATCTGTGTCTAGTTGTAAGGGTATATGCGTACAGATATATAAGTACCTAAGTAGGGGCACCTCGAGGTGGTTTAATGGTTAGCAAGCTTGGCTCTCTAGAACATTTACGACTGAGTAGTGAGTTCGACCCTAACTGGGTGCCCCCTAATTTCGTCCTTGTGCCACATCTAAGCTACGTTTGGAAAATCGCTGTAAGTAGTAGTACGGGCCTGTGTAAACGTTTGAATATGGCATATTGGCTGTGTATTTTTGTCGTTGTGTGCTTTTGTTTCTTGTTTTTTTTGTTGTTTTTTTAAAATCGGTATCATTCCATACTAGGCAGGAAAACCACTAAACACAAAGGGTTAAAAGGTATGGAAAAATTACGAAGAAAAACATTAATAACGGTTGTAGAGAGAAAGGACTAATAAGGAGGAGAGTAGATAGCGATTGACTTTGCATTTAAATTTTTGCAGATTAAAGTTGGCTGGAAAACATGGAGCTGGGAAGGAGTTCCACATGCGAGAAGTGTGAGAAAAGAAACTGTTAGCATAGAACTTACGGCTACATTTCGCCAGCTCACCTGTAAATTGATGAGATATCGCCACCAGTTATGTGTGTGTTTTTATTTAATCATTTCTGCGTAATACTTTTAAAAGATCCGTTTGTTGTTTGTGTATGTATGCGTTTGTGTGCGCTACCCCGTGTGTGTGTCTATCAGACAGATTAATAAATGAATGGATCTGAATTTCACTAGGTTAATTTTGAATAATTTCCGTTTTTTTTTATCAACTTAAAACTTAAAAAAATAAGATATAATTACATTTTTTTTAAATTCCAAATTTTCATAAAAGACCCTCCTGATGTCATCAGTACTCAGCCCAGTTTCTAGGCTGTTGACACAAATATTCATTCTTGCCTTAATTGTAAGCCTGATTGGTTCGATTGAGCCAGATTGGCAGCTGATCACAAAAAATGGCCAGCAATTTATTGTTAACTAGGACAAGGAATGGCTTGTCAATGTTAAAATCTCCTAAACGAACTGCGCCCTTTTGTTCGTAACTAAGAGAACTATTTTTAAATTTCACCAGCATAGTTGGTGATAACCTCCATGACACTTAGTCTCTTGCTCGTTCTTGGATTATCATTTTCCGCTGACAGTAAGTGGAACGATTATATTGAATAGGTCTGTTGCTAGGAAAGTTGGTTCACTGTATTTTTCTCGCCAAAAGCTATCTTATATATTTATGTCTACCATTCGCCCTCGATGTGAACCTTGCTGTTCTGATGTTCCTGCTATATATTTAGAGATGCCTGATAAAATCCAGTGAAGAATCTGAAATGTTATTGGTCCTGTCCTGCTATCTTGTCTTTAGTCACTTTCGCCATACTATAATATATCTCTTCTGTACCTTTTCTATAAATAATTATATGGTAATTATTCTCATGAAGTTTCCTCTAAGATACGCAGACATTATGAATTTAAGTGAAATACTAGATTGGCGGAAATCTATCATTATCTCACATTTAATGTGGTTAAATTTAACCGTAAGTTCTATGCTAATATATATATATATATATATATATATATATATATATATATATATATATATATATATATATATATTATTTACATTATTTGGATTGTTATCGTCTTTATTGCCATATCCACAACGTTTCGGCCGTTGTACGCTCCGGCTTTCTTCAGGTGACTGGAATTTCAAACCGAAACCTTTACTTCATCCACCGAGCTAGAACGCTCTAGTTCCACATGCCACACCTCTTCCGGGTGTTTCAGTTATTTCTTTTTTTAACTCAATTCTAACCAACGCCTTTATCCACTAGGATATGTGTCCTTGAGAACACATGGCACAATTGATTTAGGCGTTGGTTAGATCCAGTGACTAGACCCAAAGTGAGTTCAATACCAGGCTGCAACAGTGGTGAACCAAAAAAAAAACCTGGAGAGTTGAGTTAAAAGGGAGATAACTAAGGAAGAGGCATGGCACGTGCAACTAGAACAATCTACCCCAGTGGACGAAATAAAGGGTCTGATTCGAAATTCCGAATACCTGAAGAAGGCTGGAGTGTATATATATGGCCGAGTGGTTAGAACATTCGTTTTCTAACCATGAGATTCTTGTTCGAAGTTCACCAGGTTGATTTGTACTGAGGTTATCGGTCTGGAGTTGGAGGTGGCGATCCCAGCGTGCGTGAGATTTGGACAGTGCATGAAAACCATACCACGGTGTGACCCACGCCTTGTGAGTAAAATTGCTTAGACGGAACCCCTGGAGGCCGTCGATAGCTGTGCTAGTACGAAGTCACAAGTGATCGGGATCGAGGGTTTCAGTGTGCTGGCCTCGTTCAGATTATTGATCACGCTAAATAATACGTTCTCTCCCAGAAACTGTTACTAAAGTCTGCTCAGGTTAGTTGCAGTATGAACCACAAGCTGGCCCTGTGGGTGTTGAACAAACACAAATGTGTTTGAGCGAGGGATTGGTTACTCGCCCTAAAAGAGGGGTATATTCGAATACGAGTGGCTAGTTTTACGATTGTAAAAACAATATGCTAGATTTGGCTAACTTATTCTGTCGAGACAAAATGGCTCATTGGTAAAAGCTCAGACGAATATCAAATTGGTTGTGTTTCGATCCGCGCTTGAAGCATTCGATTGTCTAGTCGCACTGAGGAGCTACGAAGCAGTACAGTCTGCGAATGGCATTTATATATATATATATATATATATATTCATATTCCAAGGAAATGGATTTTCTTTCTCAATGTGACAGATTTTTATTAGGTTGGTGCAAAAATAATGACGTAATAATGTCATTTTTTGACGTATTTTTTAACGTCAAAAAGCGACATTATTACGTCATTATTTTTGCGCCAACCTAATATAACTTATTTCTGGATACTCACATTTCAGTAGATTCTCCATTTATTTACATGCGAAAAAGCTTATCAAAGATAAAATATGCACTCTCAGGCGGGATTCGGGCGTGCGTCAATTTGGGCAGAGAGAAACAGTCGGTAGATGCAACGTGCCTTAACTGACTCGGCCACGAAGCAGCCAAGAAAATGTTGAAACTTGCCATGAAGCGAATCCTTTCTCGTACCAAATTCCTCGAAATTTACATCCAAAAGTAAAGTCATTTTTTTAATATAATTGATTTTACTTATCAAACTGACAGACTTTTATGACGTTTAAAGAGATAAAAATTTTAGAATTTCCTTAGTCATTTGAGGCACGTCGGACTTAACGACAGTAGCCCTATGTTGATAGATAGATAGATAGATAGATAATATTAGTGACCAATATATATATATATATATATATATATATATATATATATATTCCCAAGAGGATAGAATCCAGATCGAACTCAATGTCCAGGACAGAATAAGAATATAATATAAAAGGCTCAAAAACTAATATTCCATGGTTACAATTTATTACATTGGAATCGTAATCCCAATCCAATTCATCTAGGTCTGATGAATTGGATCGAATTAGATTTTGAGCCTATAGAGTAATCCACAATGTGAACAAGGATAGAACTCTCAAACTCTCGGTTTCGATGACTTTTGACTTCGTGCTAGCACAGCCATCGACGGCCTCCAATTGTTCCGTCCACAAGGTCAACCCGTTGTACGGTTTTCAGACATTTTTCAAAGGTGCTGCACGCTGAGATCGCCTCATCCAGACAGATAATATCAAGAAGTCACTTACCTGACGTATGTAAATAGTAAAGTAGACACCACATAGCGGCGACAGTTTATCTGTTTCGTACTAAAACGCTGGCCTGGAGATTTCCTATGAGCATCAAAGGATCTATCACTGCTGGGTGTCGATATATATATATATATACATACATATATATATATATATATATATATATATATATATATATATATATATATATATATATATATACTTCTTTGGACTTTATAAAAATTATGTATTAGGTTGGTGCAAAAATAATTTCGTTTTCTAACATATGTTACTATGTGAGAAAACGAAATTATTTTTGCACCAACCTAATAGATATATAGCAAAGGAGGCAGTTATATTCGTGCGAGAGCCTGAGGCTGAGAAGGTGCAGTAAGTTCCTCATATGGACATCGTGTCAAGCAATGATCGTAGAAGGCAAATAATTTCTCCAAGGTGATTAAAAGAGAGTAGTTCCGTTTGGTAGGCGTATTAAGAAGCATCCGATATATATATATATATATATATATATATATATATATATATATATATATATATATATATATATATATGAAAATGTATAGAAAATAGGAAAGAACTGGTTAGGTAAATAATAAGTTCTTTAGTAATTTTGTTATTATTTTTAAAAAATAGTGCTCGATAAAAAAGTAGAACATAAATATAATTATTTATTTAAAAATATGATTCCAACACGCTACATATATATATATATATATATATATATATATTAAGTAATTCATCGAGTCTAGAGTAAAAATCCTAAGCAGAAAGCACTGGACGGCCGTTTCGTCCTTTTTGGGACTCGTCAGCCGTGCGCATCCACTACAAAGAATCGAAGCCGGATCGTTACGATACAACACAAGCGTCACTGGGCCAGCGTGCCACGGTGACGAATTAGAAACTAATTAGGCTTAATAGAGCACCTAATTCCGCTAGTGATACTCCTCCAAGTATGCATTAACCACCTAAACCTGCCCCAAGTTGGGTGTTGCTTATATTAAGGTCCTTGGAAACTACAGATATTTTATGTGCGCGGGTATCGAATTCGGAACTGAAAGCACTATTGAACACGATTATGGATATAGCAATAACACATGTCTGCACTTCACGAGCTTCGTTCACGTTTTCTTCTGCAAGAAAACGTTGTTAGCGATGCTGTATTTCAACTGGTATTTACTTAATAAATGCCGCGCCGAAATGAGTGACGGGAAATTTCAGTCAGGTAATTCACATGACTTATTTATACACAAATAGTAATAGTCCGTTGGCAATAGCGGTTTGACAATGACATGACAGATTTCAAAGCCTGATACAAACAAAGCACATATTAGAATAGTACAAGGGGTGGAGGAAAGATGCGGAAACAAATGGAGGAAGATCATAGTGAGTTATTTGAACAAGTGAGAAAAAGGCTTCCAGACTTTGAAAAATTGGCATTCGAAATGGCAAGTGTCTGCAAACATGTCTTTCTCGCCAACGCAGTATCGCACTTATAATAATAATTCCGATGTGATCCAAAACCAATTCACTGTTTGATATCAAATATGAAATAACATTCTGATGCTTTTATGATTGTAAGACTCTCCTTCTCTTTTTCTCTCGTCTCCCTCACTTTCCCTTGCCGCTCTCTCTCTCTCTCGATTGCCATATATACATATATATATATATATATATATATATATATATATATATATATATATATATATGTATATATATATGTGTGTGTGTGTGTGTGTGTGTGTGTGTGTGTAAGTTGACATTGAGTTCAACAGGAAGCAGTGATAGTTTGTTTCACGTATAAACGAAATCTCCAGGCCATGAAGACAGTTTTTCGGTACGAAACACACTGTCGTCGCTAGGTGTTGACCTCAATGTCCACTTTTACATTTACATAAGCTCTATCCCTGATGGTAAGCTTTTAACTTATAAATATAGTATAACTTACAACTATATATATATATTTAATTTCAATTAAAAAGTGCAATTGTAATTTAGAAATTCATGAATCATTCATACAAAAAACAAATATAGAGGTTAATGATTTAAACGGCGAGAATACATCGTCGCAAACAATATAAATAAGATACACCAACCCCGAACCTGTATATGAATGCTATGAGAAGTGTGTTATTCTCTTATTGCTATATTTGTACAAAAACGCACAACCTTAAAATTTAAATTCAAACTCAGCGTTGCGACCGCACTTTCCAAAACAATAACACATTTCTCATAGCATTTTTTCGGATTACATCTCTATTTTCGTTGTCCTTTTATTACTGAGAAGTAAAAACAAGAACAAAATCTACTTCCATACCTGATGCTGTCTGTAGGAACAGACGAAAGCTTGTAAAAAATTAAAAAGACCTTATGCAACTGGAATTTATAAACGGGGATCATATCATTCATATACAGGTTTGGGGTTGATGTATCTTATTTATATTGTTTGCGACGATGTATTCTCGCCATTTAAATAATTAACTTCTATATTCGTTTTTTTGTATGAATGATTCATGAATTTATATATATATATATATATATATATAGGCATACGGCGATATCACGTTGAAACATTTGTTTTCGTATGATCATCGAAGTTGAGCAATATTGAGAATGGTCAATATCTAGCTGGGGATACCAGGTGCTATAAACTTGGGTGTGCGGTGATATAACAGTAAAGGCAAATCGGAGAGTTGTGTTTACAAATTTACAAATTTAACGGAAAAACGAAAGTGCCTAAAAACCTATTGTCATTGAAAAAAAACCTGATGCCATGCTAAAAACGGATGTCATCATTTGTTGAATAGGCACCCTACCCTACCTTAACTCATTTCGAAAGTAACTCATATTTTGATACGATAGTTGTCAGTGAAAATGAATGCCCTACCAATCCTTGTCAAAATGATTGAATTTCCCCGTATCCTGAGCAATTAATATTAAGAATCTATGTTCTTATAAAACTCAGGAAATTTTAAAGTCATTTAAACTTATTCCAAAATTCGCTTGAAATAAAACAGTACTAGATTTTAATTTAATTCTATAATTAAATTTCAATTTTTTAGTTTCTGATTTTGAAACATGGTAATTCCTGTGTAGCGATGGAACCATATTTTTAAACTAGTAAATTTAAAATATTTAGGATCTGCAGAATTATAATGAGCACTGTTTTTTTTTAAATAAAAATAATTAATAAGAACACTGGATTATAAATCTTATTGTTCCTTCTCTTTATTTTATTACTAGCAGCATGGCCCGGCGTTGCCCGTGCTTGATTCAAAAATCGTACGACTCATACAGCAATTGCTATCACTTGACTTAAAATATTTTTGCCCTTCCTTGCTTTGAAAGGAGTGCCTTTCGCCGTGCTGATTTTGCTACAAATCTTATTTCTTGCCTATCTCACACTGCGAATTTTTTCTAAGCTCTATACTAAACATTAAATCTGTTAGGAAAAAAGAACTAAACAAAATGAACACAAAACGATCAGCTTTAAAAAAGGACTCGTAACTGGAAAAACCGAATGAAAAAAGAATGTTAACGACAAATACTTTTTTACACCCAATCCAGTTCTGGGGAATCAGAATCAACGTTGATTTTAAGCAAGCGAATGAGCCAATTGGAGTAAAGTGCCATGCAGATTTAAATTTTTCCCACTTGTGACAAATGCAGCTATCGATTTTTTGGCATGCTAGCATGCTAGTTAACATTCGTGTCAGTCAGCTGTTGGCTCTCACGCTGACCAATAGAAACATCCTGCCTATTCGTGGCAGCCAGCTATAGGCTCTCACTCTGGCCAGTAAAAAATGGCCGCAAACTACACGAAAACTAGCGTAGAAGCATGAAAAAATTGCTTAGCTCCACTATCGATGGGAGTGGGAAAATGCAGTCGGTCTTGGCCTTCCCGCTGACTTGGAATATGTGCATGTAAATTTTGGTGCAAATCCGTCGAAAATTGCGGCTGTGCATTCCTTACTTACTTACTTACACACACACATACACACACACACACACATCCTGCCTTTTATAGATAGAGATAATAATAATAATAATAATAATAATAATAATAATAATAATAATAATGGTCAGAGTTGAATTAGACCAGGAACAGTAGTATTAAAATTCCACAATACACATATAAAAAGATAAGAATTTAGCGTTTAGAGCTTTTAATTATAAACAATTAGAAAATGAGCCAATCCGCTACCTTGGTTTCAATATATCAGCATCTTCAAGCGTTTTTGGTCAATTGATTTCATAAAGCTTTATTTAAAAAAAAAAATAGAAAATTTAAAAAAGAATTATGAATGGTATTTTTTTAAATAAATGAGCGTACGACGTGTGGTAAAAGTTGAGGTGGAGGAGTATGACAAGGGAAAAAAATGTATTGAAATGTATCGGTGTAAATGAAATGTGCATACTTTCTTTTAATCTCACTTCCTATGAAATCAAAAGGAACTTTTTTTAGTATGAATACGAGTTATAATTTCCGATCTCGCATTCAAAAAGCGGATCATCAGACTTTACTGCCAAACAAAAAGTGTGATGATCCGCAGTCCTTTAAAAGGGCTGTGGTGAAATAATTTATTACATGGAACTTTAAAGTGGTCAGGTTTTTATTTAAAATATACACATATATGTATATATATATATATATATATATATATATATATATATATATATATATATATATATATATATATATATATATATATATAGATAGATAGATAGATAGATAGATAGATAGATGTAGGTTCTCTTATGGACCAATTCACGTTCCTTCCCGGTCTTATGAACAAGAGAAGAGGATTAGCCTTTTTTTCGTATTTAGGTTTATTCTGAATTATTTTTATTCTCCTTCACTTCCCAATCCCAGTAGCTCCTTTGGCTTTAGTAGGATTATTGCCTTCCTTGGAGGGAATTTATATATATATATATATATATATATATATATATATATATATATATATATATGAATGAAACAAAAGAATAACAAAAAACTACGAGTTCACCATCTTTAAAGCGTTGACCACGGGGACACCGCGTTAAATACTGAATCTGACTTGATATGCTTCGGTTTTATTTTTTTATTCTTCATATACCTCACGTTCATACATACATAAGTACATATATATATATATATATATATATATATATATATATATATATATATATATATATATATATATATATATATATATATATATATACCCAAGTATATAATTGGTGTAACAAGACATTCAACATCATCACTTGATAAGAAACCGGTGTTGAAACAAAATGGATATTTTTGTAGTGATTTTATAACATATTTATGTTATAATTTTTTTAATAAATAATTATATATATATATATATATATATATATATATATATATATATATATTATTATTAACCCTTACGCCCCTTTTTTTAAATAATTGCTCTAGCCGTTACCATAGTAATTTTAATTTTAACAATGAATATGCTTATAAAACGCGTAAATTTCAGGAATTAGTTATTGCGAAAAAAATTCTCTTGAAGATGAAACAGAGCTTGGTACTTTAATTCAATTTAATTCTAATAATTATATTGAAGTTTTCGACTCTTGTTTTGAAACATGAGAACTCTTATGTAGCCATGGAATCATATTTTTAAATAAATAATTATATAGATAGATAGATAGATAGATAGATAGATAGATAGATAGATATTAGGCTGGTGCAAAAATAATTTCGTTTTCTCACATAGTAACATATGTGAGAAAACGACATTATTTTTGCACCAAGCTGATAGATAGATAGATAGATAGATAGATAGATTGATTGTGATACAGGGAGACAGGGAGACTTAAAGAGAGATTTAGAGAGAGTGAGAGAGAATGGCATAAAGAGAAAGTTCAAAAGAGAGTGAGTATTGTATCCAAATATTTTCAATCCAGAAATGATTTACCTTATTTTTTTCCGAGTATTCGTTCTTAATTTGATTGGATGATATTTGTCTACTCAATTTGCGTTAGTAAGAGATTTTAATTAGTAAATTGATTATAAATCAAACATAATTAGCTTTACTAATTATTTTATTTCCCTAATTACCCATAAATTATTATAATGAAATTATTGTATCTATTCGACCTAGTCTGGGGCTCTTTTGACAATAATTACGACTAATCGAACTTGCTTTTTTTTTTTATCATAAGACTGCTACTTCGCTCGACTGCTATTTTCGACTTTCATTCGATGCAGAATCATTTCAAATCGTTAAGATTCAACGGCTTCCGATTTTGAACAGAAGTTTTCAGTTCATGCCACAAATGCTCGATTGTATTTAGGTCAGTCGATTGAAGAAGCTATTCCATTCCCCTAAACATTTCTTAAAGCATTTGCAGGTGGGTTTTAGGTCGTGAACTAAAATGGTGAATCGATGAATTTACGTAAAAAGCCGAAGCTGGATAACAAATGATAAAAGATTTTTCTCCAATAGAATAAACTGATATTTTTGCGAAAGCATTTTCCCGTCAATCCTGGTTAGTTTCCCGGGACCCGCTGTTCTAAAGTAACCTTATAATATAATGGGTGCTTCAATGTTGGGTTCGTGTTTTTTATTTTTATTTTTTATTTATTTATTTATTTATTTATTTATTTTCGTTAGGTGAGTCTTTTTATCTCCAAAGGTAGGGTTGCTGGTTATGCCATAGGAGATCAAATTTGAATTCGTTCCACTATCAAACAAAAATTATTCAGTAATTTAAAAAGTTGTGATGTGTGGGGGTGTAGTTGTAATATACTTACCGACTTTCATAAAGAATTTACAATCCAAATTTCAAAAGGCCGGGAAAGTATCACATCGGTTACGTAACTATTCGATTTCTCATCCCAGAATTGCAACCGGGAATGTTGTTCTGCTGAGAGAGATGCCGATGTTCATGTTACATGACCAGTATTGACATTTCTACACTGATATCTTGAAGAGCGAAGACGTAGATAGATAGATAGATAGATAGATAGATAGATAGATAGATAGATAGATAGATAGATAGATGAAACAAAGAAACAAAGTTACAGAAACATATATAGATATATTGAATATATTTTCATTGATTGAACTGTGTAACGCCTATTGCCATATCACACTGAAACGCCAATTCGCGTACACTCACAGAAGTTAAGCAATCTGCTCATTGCTTAGATAGGTGACCGCTTGGGAATAACATGTGATGTTAGCTTGGATGTGCTCTTGGTGTAATAGATAACGGCTCCCATTTGAAAATAGGAGAGCCGAGTTCCAATTCCAGTCGCGTTCGTTATATTCAATTATGTGCAAATACTCTTTGGAAAGGTATGAATTTGCCTTTTCTTTTCCCGGCTTTGTGTTAAGGCGTAGAAATTGTCTTAAAAAATTCTTACAACTTAAAAATATTTTACTGGCAAAATATTGACAAGCCGTAAAATAAACAATCAATCACAAGCGAGAAGCGCGAGAGACGGAACACTTGGCACAGAACCTTTTTTTAAAAAAATCATCTCACAACAAACAAAGCACTAATGACGCTAAGAACCAAGGGGTTTGGAGAATTACAGGGTAAGAGGAAAAATGAAAAATATTATTAAGCCAAGATAATAATAAAAAAAACAAGAATTAAGAAGATAATGATTGATGTTAAATTTGAATTTTTGAAGATCAATGTTGACAGGAAAGTTAGAAGCCGGGAGTTAATTCCACAAGCATGTAGTGCGATAGAAGGCATTGTTAGCAAAGAAAATACAGTTACATCTAGCCAATAAAATGATGAGACCCAGCTGTCAATCTAGTATTGCACTCATATTCACAAAGTCTAGGTACGGTAAAGGAAAGTTTGACACAACAATTACGATGATTTAACTATATCTACGTTAAAATTATGAGACCTAGCTGCCAATCAAGTACTCCGCTTAAATACATGATGCTGAAGTACAAAAGAGGGCTGTTTATAAAAATATATAAAAAATATCAATTTAAAAAAAAAAGCACTTTCAAGCTACGTTATCGCAGTTGGAATGTGACATGAGACTACATGCCATATCAGTACATTGAATATACTTCTTTGTATTTTATAAAAATTATGTAGATATATAGCAAAGGAGGTAGTTATATTCTTTTGAAAGCCTGAGGCTGAGAAGAGGCAGTACGTTGCTCACATGGACATCATCATCACAACAAATGATCGTAGAAGGCAAATAATTTCTCCAAGGTAATTAAAAGAGAGTAGTTCCGTTTGGTAGGCGTATTAAGAAATATCCGATATATATATATATATATATATATATATATATATATATATATATATATATAAGGTTGGTGCAAAAATAATGACGTAATAATTTCGTTTTTTGACGTATTTTTTAACGTCAAGAAACGACATTATTACGTCATTATTTTTGCACCAACCTAATATATATATTAGGTTGGTGCAAAAATAATATCGTTTTTTGACGTATTTTTAACGTCAAAAAACGATGTTATTTTTACACCAACCTAATATATATATATATATATATATATATATATATATATATATATATATATATATATATATATATGCCAGAAAAAACCCTAAGGATCAAGGCAAACCTACGTAGGTATCTTCAGGGTAAACTGGAGCCAGTTTACCCTGAAGACCCGTTTAGGTGAAACCTATGTACGTTTGCCTGGATCCTTAGGATTTATTCTAGTTTATCGCTCTACTTAGTATAATGAGCATTCAACGATTTTGTTTTCTACTCGCTTGTTTTGTTTTTCTTTGGACTAAAGACTTAAAGCACTTGGTGATTTGTTTCGTCTTGTTGTAATGTTTTGGAAAAACTAGGTAATCCGTATGTGTAGACCCAAGGAGGATAAACTCCAGAGAGGTCAATGTAAATCCACAGCAAATAATTTAAATAAAAACATACCACTTTAAGGTTCCATGTAATAAATTATTTCACCACAGCCCCTTTAAAGGACTGCGGATCATCAGACTTTACTTCCAAAGGTTGAAACAAAAAATGAAAAGAAATTCACACATTCTTGACGGGCCGTATTACGCATATGTAAATTAACGAAATGAGGAAGTGAGCGGGGAGAGAGAGAAGACATGAGTGAGTTATATGTAATTTAATATTTTTATTCTAGTATACTTAAAATTAATGTGTCAATATCTGGACCTCATCAAGTAATTTTAAGTATGAAAGAATAAAAATATTAAATTACATATAAGTCACTCATGTCTTCTCTCTCTCCCCGCTCACTTCCTCGTTAATTTACATATGCTTAATACGGCCCGTCAAAAATGTGTAAATTTCTTTTCATTTTTTGTTTCAACCTTTGGAAGTAAAGTCTGATGATCCGCAGTCCTTTAAAAGGGATGTGGTGAAATAATTTATTACATGGAAGCTTAAAGTCGTATGTTTTTATTTAATATATATATATATATATATATATATATATATATATATATATATATATATATATATATATATATATATTCTGAAGATAAGACGAGGATTAACCTTAAATTCAGTGCAGAAAAGTTGAGAGAGTCTATACGTTTGGATATGAACTAAGTATTATAAGGACAAAATAAAAAATAGATATTAACCTATTTTCTTAAAAGTCTCTCATTTTCATTCTTACCTTTTATCACGAGAAACACCGACGTGAAAAAAAGGATTAATGATTTATTATGTAAGTATACACACAAATACACACACACACATTTGTTACGTTTTATGATCTGATGACCCCTAGAAAGGCGAAACGCGAAATCAAATCTAGTTTCAATGAATCGGTTTTCATTAGTCATATTTCTTCAAACTTTGTTGGGATTCTATATCGTATTTTATAAACATTATATATATATATATATATATATATATATATGTGTGTGTGTGTGTGTGTGTGTGTAACCCCATAGATCAAGCCATAGCCCCGTTTCTCCCCCACAGAAGACTGACATACTTGCGTAGGTGTTGAGGTCCCACACTTATACACAAACCCATATTAATATGTACACTGACACATATACAAACTCCCCAAGAACTAAAAGATAACATACACTTCACATACACAGTTCCCCTTTCCCAGCTACAAATAAATCTGTCAAAATGATCAAGAAGGGAATTCTGAGTCGCATGAATCTCCACAGAATTTATCTTAAAAACAACTTAAAAGAGGCCGTTTCACCAACACGTGGTCTGACCAAAATTAACGATAAAAAACAAATGAAAATCACAGATAATTTTTTCTTCAGAAAGTTATTCATTCCTTTAGTTCACGGCTACTAACAAGCAGGAATTTTTTCTCCTTTTAATGACCATGATGGCCGAAACTAGTCGAGAAACCTAATTGAAATAGTAAAACAAAAAATATTAATATACAATCCAGTCTGTCTGAAAATTTTAATTTTTTATTGGTCAATATATATATATATATATATATATATATATATGTGTGTGTGTGTGTGTGTGTGTGTGTGTGTGTGTGTGTGTGTGTGTGTGTGTGTGTGTATACCCGTGTGTGTTTAATCATTTTACCACAAAAATAAGGGGAAAAGTAGGCTATTAGAAAAAGAAAACCTTATTACGGAGCGAGAACAATAAAAGAACACAATTTAAGAAGGGAGATGATCACGATTGATATTACTTTTAAATTTTTTGAAGCTCAAAATTGATTGGAAAACAAGAAGCCGGAAGATAGTTCTACAAGCGAGAAGTGTGAGGAAAGAAACAATTATCATAGAACTTACGGTTACATCTAGTCACTTAATCTATAAAATGATAAGACTTTACCGCCAATGATGTACTGCGCTTAAATTCATAAAGTCAAGATAGCGAAAAGAAAGCTTCATCAGAACACCTATCATGGAAATATGTATAGAAAAAGCACAGATAATCTTCATTAAAGCGTTGAGAAGGCGACTGAAGCCGAGATGCCAGGTCAGGACAAATAACCTTGCAGATTCTTCGTATTTTATTAAGAATCTCCAAATACATAGCAGAATCACCTGACCTGATTTAACAGCAATATTTAAGGCCTGAACAAATGGTAGACTCATAAATATGTAAGATACATTCTGGCATGAAAAATTATCTCGCACGATACAGTGAACCAAATTTCCTAGCAGGAGACCGAGCAGTTTATTCGATATAATCTTTGCATTTCACTGGAAAACGTTAGTCCGGGACGCGCAAGGGGCCACTTTTCTGGAAGTTAACGTCAGTGGACACTGAGAACAATAGCGAGAGAGGACAGTCTGTTTCATTCTTGAATGCAATCTTCAGTCGCCTGTTGATTTGACCGCAATGTCCTATTTATCTGTTAATTTATCTCTCGAATTGGTGGGTATTTTAAATCTCGATAATTCATACACAAACCAAAGCAAATACAAGCACGTAAGAAAAGGATCTTTTTACTTGGGTTGAGGCCAGGCTAGAACGAGGCATTTCTGCAGCCAAACCCGTGACAGGATCTTTGGATATTTCGTGGCATTTTTTGTGCCATTTCTTTGTTATCAATTCTCCCAGTTCTTTACAAGCCTTCACCACTCTATAATAATAATAAATTCATTTATATGGATAATTTACAGATTCCATAGTGGATCGACGATTCCGTCCCATTGTTGCGAAGATTTTAAATCTGTTATAATTAGAAGACTCACAGACACAAGCTTACGTGCATATCACTTTGAAGTATTGATTCCTGTGCGATCACCGAAGTTAAGCAATATCGATCATTGTCAGTCTCTAGATGGGTGAAGAAGTAGGAATATCAAATACTGAAAGCACGGATGTGTGTGAGGCGTTGATAGTCATGTTACATGACCGCCAGTGACATTTTTATACTGACAAAAGAGCGAAGCCGGAAATACATAGCTAGGTAGATAGATAGGTAGAATGATATATTAAATATAGATTTATTTATTAAACCGTGAATTTCATACGGCCATCTCACGTTGAAACACCAGTTCTTGTCCGGTCAGCGAAGATAAACAACGTCGATACTAGTCAGGGCCTGGAAAGGTGGATAACAGTTTAGAAATAGAAATCGGATAACCGAGATCCAATTTCAGTAGGGTTCGTTATATTCACTTACGTACAAATGCCAGTGGGAAATGAATTAATCAATCTTTTCTTCCTCCAGCTATGGGTTAAATAGTGGAACTTGAGTCAGTAAATCATTATCATCTCAAAAACATTCTTAGAAATATTTTCTGGCTTTAAATAAAATGCAAAACGTTGATAAACCTTAAAAAACAAATCGTTTTTTTTTTAAACAAATCAAGCAATCAATTACGGAAAAACACGCACACACATCCTGTATATATATGATTATAATTAAGTCTGCCAGCTAATACTTAACTTATATTACATTCTTGACAATGCACTTAATACTTAGTCGAATATTAATCATATGTATTGAACAATATACTGAGAAAATTTCAGCTCAGACTTTATGTGATAACCACATTTCAGTTTGAGAACTTCTTGATGTGACATCGTCTTCGTGTGTGTAAGTACGTATAACACACTCGCATATACATACATACACGCATGGGTGTGAGTTTGTGCATATATTTATTTTGTGTGTGGGGGGAGAGAGAAAGTAAGTATTAGTTCAGTGTCTAGCATTATATTTCCTGCCTAACTTGCAGCCCGTTCCCACGCTCTGGAGACGGATTGGCCGGCGCCACTCACTGTTTCCATTGCCTGCGGATATGCTACCTGAACACTTCCGGTAATTTGTGCGTCGGTGTGGCTGTACTACAGGTAGGACTACATGTGCAACACCCATTTTCTCCCCCTAGCTCGTCACTCCTTTCGAACGAAAGACTGCAGAAGATTGAATACAGGACGTATTCATATATATATATATATATATATATATATATATATATATATATATATATATATATATATATATATATATGTGTATATATATATATATAAAACAAATAAACTAAAATATATAGACAGATTAATATACATATATTCATATATATATATATATATATATATATATATATATATATATATATATATATATATACACACACACACACACATATATATATAACAAATAAACTAAAATATATAGACAGATTAATATATATATATATATATATATATATATATATATATATATATATATATATATATGAGTCTGTGTGTGCATGTATGTATGTGTTTGCATATGTTTACTTAGACAAATATTATTATTATTATATATAAACAAACACCACGGGCACTTCGACGTGCTGTAATGGTTAGGAAGAGTCTCTCGCTAAATCAATAACGATTGAGTAGTGAGTTCGGTTCTTACTCGGGGATTATACTTTCGGCCTTGTGCCACATATAAGCTACGTTTGGAAATTCATTATATATATATATATATATATATATATATATATATATATATATATATATATATATATATATATATATATACATACAAGTATAGAATTAGTGTATACGGAATAAATTTCAATAACCAACAAATGCTATTCTTAAAAGAGTGCTCAATACAGAGTAGAGCAAATACAATTATTTATTCGAAAATTATAACATAAATATTTTAATAACATATTTATGTTATAATTTTTGAATAATTAATTATATATATATATATAAATATATATATATATATATATAAAACAAATAAATAAAAAATATATAAACAAAGTGATTAATATATATATATGTGTGTGTGTGTGTGTGTCTGTGTGTGTCCATGTATGTTTGAATGAATGTATGTTTGAATGAATGTATGTATTTAGATGTGATTGCGTAAGTTTACTTACACAAATATTATTATTCTTCATATATATATATATATATACATATATATGTATAGAAAGAGTTGTTGATATATATATATATATATATATATATATATATATATATATATATATATATATATATATATATATATATATAACTTGTTTGGTTAGATCATTTATATTAGGTCGGTGCAAAAATAATATGGTTTTTTGACGTTAAAAAATACTTCAAAAAACGTTAAAAAATATATTTTTGCACCAACCTAATAACAGAGTAAGTAGATCGATATTTACTGGGTGCTCTGTCTTTCAGCCTTGTGCCACATCTTAGCTATTCTTAGTAAATCACTACTTGAAAAAGTTTTATACTGTTCTACCCTTTATACAAGTGTGGTATATATTCCATGTTTTAAAGCTTGAAAAAAGGTAACTGCTATTAAATATGTTTCACTGTTGTTCACACAAAGTGCTACAGATTTTATTCATTTGGCTTAAAAGTGACATCCTTCGTGGTCTCTATTCACGATAGACTCGTGAATACGATTTCTAAAGTATTCCATCACCCGGAATTTCGAGCGCTTTGAGGTCTTCCAGGTGGCGTTGTTTCGAGCGATGAACGTGTGCCCCTGAGATTTTCAACTCACAGCAGTATCGATTTTCTATCCGAAATAGCATCGTTCCGACGAAACATGAAACGAGCAAGAAAGGTAATTCTGTATTAGAATTACAATAGAAAATACAGGGTATGTACCGATCCAAGACGAGATGGCAACTGATAGTATCTGGAAACAAAGATGGTAAGATATTAGCTAGATGAAGATACCATTGCCATTTGCCTAGTTTCACTCGTACCACAGAGGTGATAATTTAAAACGTGTGATGACACTGAGATCCATAGAAATATTGGTATGGCCAAGGACACATTCCAAAAACTGAGCAGAGTATTGCGAGACAGAAGGGTTTCTTTAGTAATGAAGAAAAGAATACTGAGCTGTTACGTGGCATCTTATGGCAGCGAATGTGGGATGATTTCCTTAAAGATGAAAAAGAGACTCGAGGCGACGAAGATGTGGTTCTACAGAAGGATGCTAAGGATATCGTGGACTGAGCGTGTGAGCAACGATGAGGCCTTAGAGAGGTTGCGAATAAGGAGGAGGTTTATACTTAATATCAGGAAGAGGCAGCTGAAGTTTCTGGGACACATAATGAGGAAGGAAGGCATAGAGAATCTGATACACACAGGATGAATAGAGGGAAAGAGAGATAAGGGAAAACGACGTGTGACATACCCTGGCGGGCTTAAGCAAGTGGATAATAGAACGTGGTCTGGGGAACGAAGCAGAGGGAAAGAACTTGTTGTGACCTGCATAAAGGGAGGTCGAGAGCCATGATCTCCTACGTCCTAAATGGATATGGCGCACAAAAAGAAAGATGTATTTCTGTTGCACTCTCTCTATATATATGCACACACACACGCACACACACACACGTGTGTGTGTGTGTCTGTGTGTGTGTGAAAAGTGTGTGTATATAAATATAAATAAATATATATATATATAATTATTTATATATTATATGCACGGTACTTATTAGAAAGCGCTCAGTATCAGAGATAGAGCTAACATATTTGGTTGGATAGATGTGAGTTCTATCCAACCAAATATATATATATATATATATGTGTGTGTGTGTGTGTGTGTGTGCGTGTGTGTGTGTGTGTGTGTGTGTGTAAAAAAGGTCTGTGCGTAAGTAATCCAAGTGAATCCTAATAATATAAAATATTTAAACTGATCCAAAAAGAGAGCTCAATGTATTTATTATAGAGCATATAAATGAATTGCATAAAAATGAAACCCAATTGTACCCCATTTGCATGGTCATTTCGCTCTTCGATAGATTTCTCTCTTAGAGAAATTCCCTGGAGCTTGTCAATACTAAAACGTTTATTTTTTTATCAAATGTTTTAGTATTGACACGCCCCAAGGAATTCGTCTAACAGAGAAATCTTTCGAGGTGCGAAATGTCCATATAAATGGGGTACAATTGAGTTTCATTTTCATGTAATTCACACACACACACACACACACACACACACACACACACACACACACACACACACACATATATATATATATATATATATATATATATATATATATATATTAATAAATGCACATAAAGCTACGTTCGTAGTGCAACTTAAAGTTTCGTGTTTTACCAGCTCATTAGGCTGGAACACGATTACTGTTTTTTTTTTGTTTTTGTTTTTTTTAAATACTGGGTCTCATGGGAAGAACGCTAAATTAAACGCAGATTTAAAGCTCAAAGTTAATATAAACTTAATATATTATTGGGGTGTCAATATTGTCATGGCTCCTTACCTATAACTACAGCATGAACTCTTCCTAACACTATGTATACTACGCCTCTCAAGAGAGAGGCTCGGATCAAGCCGAGCTTCTCGGCTTGACGGTCGAACTCTCTGCCTCTGAGCAGAGAGGAGCCCGAACGAGGCTCCGCCGAAGGGCCGTCTCGTTCGGTGAGGTTGACCAACCCGATCACGTTTATACGGGTTCTACGGGCATTTTTTAGACGAGCCTACGGACTCGGGAAACCCACGTTAAACTCGGCCTTGTGCCACATGCAACCCTCGTGGGGAGTGACTAGATACCGAATCGAGCCGAGCTTCTCGGCTTGACAGTCGAACTCTCTGCTTCTGAGCAGAGAGGAACCCGGACGAGGCTCCGCCGAAGGGCAGAGTCTCGTTCGGGGAGGTTGACCAACCCGATCCCGTTTATACGGGTTCTACAGGCATTTTTTGGCCGAGCCTACGGACTCGGGAAACCTACGTTAAACTCGGCTTTGTGCCACATGCAACCCTCGTGGGAGGGTGGCTAGATACCGAATCGAGCCGAGCTTCTCGGTCGAACTCTCTGCTGTGACCAGAAAAGTTGTAGAAATGGCAACGAAATTCCAATTTACTACCTGTGTATTGTCATCTGTCTTAATATCCCACTAAAATTTTGTGAGTGACGGGCCATTTGCATATTGCTTATTGTTAAGAGTTATTTTATGGTAATAATATCGGATTTTTCCAGTGGTTGGCTGTGGAACCAAAATAAAATTGTCTCGCCAGTATGTTTAAAACTAGCCTTGTGGATGACGCCTTTATATATTCATTTATGATTTATTGGACAGTTAATTTTCTTTTCGAAAATTACCCTTTTTTTCTGTGTTTATATTGTCATTGTGGTTTGTATGTATTTGATTAATTTTACATTATTATGCTATGCGATATATCCCTCAAGGTTTTTGGTGCAGTTGTAGCTAATCTTAATATTGTTCTTATTAAAGATCTTATTGTGTAAAGGGTGATGGTTGAAATATTTGCGACTTAAATTTAGGAAAATCATACCGATTTTGGTATTGGAGTTACTGTTAAAAGGTGAGTTAAACTAAATTATGTTGCGTTTTCTATTCTTATGTTTATTATTGGCATTCTTACTAATGAGTTCTAGTTTAAATTTGTGTTTAATTTTATTTATTGCATCCATATATTTAGTGGTTTATATCAACATTTATAGCTACACTCACACGCACGTACACACGCACACACACACACACACATATATATATATATATATATATATATATATATATATATATATATATATATATATATATATATATATATAGTCAAATTGATAAACAACTATAATAATCCACCTCAACAATAAAATAACTAGAAATATTAAACAAACGGTGTAAACCTAAAACCTGCACCCGAGTATTGCAGACAGCATGGATCTCCGAGTTGTGAAATCAATGTAGAGTATTATATATATATATATATATATATATATATATATATATATATATATATATATATATATATATATATATATTGCCACAGAGGAAATAGTTGTTATTTACACAGTACAATAAGTATTTCTCGTTTAGTGATTTTAGATTTAAGCTGGTGAGTTCATTATATGTATCCGCCATCTACCCTTCATTGTTAAATATTGACTTCACCGAGATCTGAATGTCCATATCACCGAAAGATCAGTAACGACCGCCTTTGTGCATTAATACGCATAATAATGGTAGTCGGAATTATTGTATGAAAAATAATACACACACGCGAACTCGCAGGCACACACACACACGAACTCGCAGGCGCACACACACACACTCAAAAAAACACACATAGATAGATAGATAGATAGATAGATAGATAGATAGATAGACTACGTTCTGGATTTAAACGCCGCATTTTTTGGATCATTATAAATTGATTTCCCTGACTTGTTGAACATTATTATGTATAACTGTTTCAATCTTATATCTTTCTTCATTCTCACCTATTTCTAATGACATCACCGTGTAGAGGTCTCTGTAAATCAAGAAAATTTCTTCGTTTGATCCCAAAGATTTATTCTTTCACGGTTGTTCCGAAGCCTCAGCAAACAACCATTTTGAAAAATGAAACATTTGCCATTACTTTATTTAGTAATAAGTTTAACCTGTTTATTCGCGTGAAACTAACATGGATTTCTCAAATCGAGCAAAAATATCAGAAATAACTATTTTAACAAATTAATCTTGCTAATTTATTAAAAATCCAATTATGAAATCTGGTTCCCATCTATATGCTTGCTTGTTTTTTTTTTGTTTTTTTTTTCATTGTTTGGTTTCATGGCTGACTTCCTCTCTGAAAAGTTAAGAGAAAATCCGGGTGCGAAATGCAACTGTTTTTTATACGATTGCCTTCTCAGCCCCGGATTTCCAGCCCGTTCCGTTACAAGTGACAAGGGGAGAATGAATGAGCCTTATCGGTTGTAGTAATGAAAGAGAATGAACAAAAGAAAGAAAAAAATAAAATAAAACAGAGACGGAGAGAGGAAGAAGAAAGAAGAATGTTGAGGACAAATAAAAAGAGAAATGACGAAAGACAGAATGTGAGAATAAATCGTTGAAAGAAAGTGATAAAATGAAACTTGATTTGCAAGTGGAAACGAGAATGGATAAATGAGCGATGATGTTACCGAAAGAATGCACGAATGACAGAATAAAGGAATGAACAAATCGATAGTCAGAGGTGCATAGTGAATTAAATAATATGGTTATGGATGTAATAAATGAATGAAGAAAATTCGAAAATCAGAATAGACAAATTATAGTATATAAGAATAAAAGAATTAAGAGATGGCAGCGATCTTCCACAATTGAAGAATATGAGATTGTACAAAGGAAGCCATGAATTAAGGAATCAGGTACGATATGACAGAATGATTTATTGAATACGAGAACTATCACAAATGTAACGAATATAAAAAGATACGAAGCAGACTATGAGAATAAAGGTATGAGAACAGTTGTGAATGAACGAACGACAGAATATGAAAATGGCTGAAATAAAGATAGAAAGAATAGATGAATGACAATTAATTGGAAGCGTTTTCTCTCGGTGGGATAAAAATGGAAGGAGTAATCTCTGTAGCTATTTACAAGAAACCTTATTAAAGACAATGGGAAGAAAAGTAAATCCTCTTAAGTACTTTGCTGAATATAAATGTTATACAAATATTACGTGTTTTGTTGAGATTCATTCGCTTTGTATTCTCACATGAAATTTTGTTATTCTTCTATGAATTATTTGCGCCAATATCGTTATCCTTACTAAAATTGATCCCTCCGATTCGTTCGAAAAGTTCCAGAATCTGTTTAGAATTGACTGATTTAAAAAAAAAAATGGTGTGTTATCATTATTCCATCAATTCAAGAACCATTTTTTCCAACTCTGGCCTTTTACTTATTTCATTCTAACCAACTGATACTGAAAGGCTAAAAGTCATACCTGGCATTGTGCATGCACCCCTTTAGCCAGGCAATTCGATGTGAGATCAATTGTACAGGTTTTCAAAAGATATCTGGTGATATACGAAGCCATGTCGTCTCCATAGCAGTCCACATTTTTTCTGTTACTTTTATTTTTGAGTGATTCATACATATTCAAGCCACTGCAGATTATTTAAATCCAGAGAATATTTTCAACTGCAAGATTCGTTTTCCTTGAAGGAGATAATATTGGTTTTAGTGACACGAATCTTAATGATTAACCCATATCTGGGGCGCGAAGTTCTGTATTCCCAAGTGTATTTGCGCGTAAGTGAATATAACGTAGCCAACCGGGTCTCCGATTAATAATTCCGTGCCCTTATCCATTAATTCAGCTGTATATTCAAATATATATCGTATTCCCAAGCGGCCACCCATCTAGTTACTGAGCAGGCTCGACATTGCTTAACTTCGTTGATCTTATGATCATATTTATATGTTCAGGATCTTGCACATGAGTATACCTCACCACCTTCGTGCCATAAATTCTCGATTGCGTTCATGTCGAGTGAATGTAGTGGCCACACCATTTATCGCAAATCTCCAGAATGATTACGACGTTCTTTGCGACATTTCTGGTTTAGATACGCTGTGTGTATCTCGTCTCATCCCTGGTTTGCTTTTAAGTAAACCGGAACGTCTTGCATGTAAATGAAAGCCACCGATAACACTCTGATGGATTTTCTGCTTCTTTATACAAAATAAGCTAAAGAACACTGAATTGACCTGCTAGATATGCGTCCGATTCTTCCAGCATTGCATATACATGTACCCTGAGCCCCTGTCGCTTATCTATCAAAGATTTCCCGCTCTCTCGCCGCTTAGAACATAATGTGTTCAACTCTCCAAGAGTACATTTAGTATTGTCATGTGTTTTGGTGAGTCTTCCCTTTACATGCTGGCTAAGGGGTATCTTGGAAGAGTTTAGTAAGAATTTATACCTGTAACAATAATTTTCCAGATACAAACTATTCAACCCATATCTGGGGGCGAAGTGATGGATTCATACCTTTCCCAGTGGTATTTGCGCCTAAGTGAATGCAACGCAGTCTACTGGAATTCGAACTCGGCTCTCCGTGTTCTCATTTCGATCCGCTATTCATTATATCAGCCACACATCCCCAAGCCTAAAGCAACTTGTATTCCCAAGTAGTCACCCATTTAATCACTGACCCGGCTGGATGTTGCTTAACTTTCGTGATTGGACGAGAACCGGTGTTTCATCATTTTATGACCGTAAAAGCATAGACAGTTCTAGCCAGAGGCCTCTGATTAGTATGACCCGGCATCCTTCAGTGCTATCCACGGTGAGCGGCAATGTCTTCTATCATGTATTCCTCGTCTACAGGTGACACCTTCAATCGAGAGATAGAAAATGGCCTACAATATTCAGAAATGGAATGGCTATCCATCACTTGAACACCATCATGTCCTCTTTCGAACTCCCATTAATTCTCTTCACTTTGCTACGAGCATCCTTATCTGTTTTGACACAGATTCATAGGATGTGAAAGCACATCTGATATTGACCTGGACATTTTTCTAACGTCAAGGTGTAACATTCTGCGATATAGAAGAGAACGCATTAATTTTAGGGATTAGTGAAAGAAAACTAGTCAGAGATCCTGAGTGTTGAATTATGTTGTGGGTTTTCATAAATACAATCTGTTCGGTAATTATTCTGATGAACCTTCCTCTTTGGTAGATTGGCCTCACGAATTTGTATGCAGTAATAGATTGGCAGCTATGTCTCACTATTTTACTGTTGACGTTGCTTGATGTTACCCTAAATCCAATGCTGATCGTTTCTGCTCTTGTACTTCTCTCTTGTGGAACTCATTTCTATCTCCTGTCAACTTCAAAAAATTTAAATACAATGTCAGTCATCATCTTCTATATACTTGAAACCTGTTCCTTTATTGAACTGTTTATTTAACTTTCAATAAGCACTTGCGTTGCAGTGGCTTGAAGTGAAATTATTTTTTAAATATAAATATGATACCGTGGTCTTCAGAAGAATTGCAAACGGCCCGATGATAACTGGGATAATATTGATCAAAACGAGTGCAGGACAACTTAACAGCGCTGACTGTTCACTGGGAAAACTCAGAACTGAGACAACTCAGGACCGAGGCAACTCAGTACCAAAAAAAACTATTTTTTATAACCGAATAAAAGGAATTTATTAAGGATCAAAATCTTAACTAGTGCATAATTTTACTTTATTAAAAAGTAAATTTCCTAAAAATAATTAAAATTATTAACTAATTATGGTTTTAATCCTTAATAAATGACTTTTATTCAGATATTAAAAAAAAAATTCTGGTACTGAGAAGTCTCAGGTCCGAATTTTCCTGGCGGTGTTCAGTCGGTGGTATTGAGTTGGCGGTGTTGAGTTGTCTCTTCCCAGCCAGAATAATATACTTTTAAGCTTTGCAATTTATTTGACCTTGATATTATTATTATTATTATTATTATTATTATTATTATTAGACGTAGTATTAGGTTGGTGCAAAAATAATGACGTAATAATGTCGTTTTTTGACGTTAAAAAATACGTCAAAAAATGACATTATTACGTCATTATTTTTGCACCAACCTTATAGTAGCAGTAGTAATGGTAGTAGTATTATTTCCGTTGATTTCTGTTGTATACACATTTACTTCCGGGTCCCAATCAGAAACCTAAGGTCAAAAGTGGTTTCATGACATTTTCCACTGATTGTTTTAGTAAAAAAACAAACCCGAATATCACAGACATTTTACACAGATAAAGACCTATATAAAATGTGAGCTGTACTTGTGAGCACAATTTTTTGTATATGATTAAAACTAGGGCTACCAGGAATCCACTTAATGAGTCTCGCGGAACCTTTTCAAATAAAACCAAAGGGCTCTACAGGGAGCGGATCATTTCACCTGCATCTTTAGCGATTGATTGTATATAGGAGTTTCACTTGAGGTCGTGTGTCAGTAAGAGGCTCAATATCCTCTCAAGGCAAGGTGCCTCCTCGAGGAGATATCAGTTCATCATGATTATCGGTAGTTTAGGAGCAAATCGGCGGTAATGGAATGTAACCAGTTTGGTTTTAGAGGCATTGAATGTAACCAGCCAGGTTTTCCCCACTTCTTGAAAAATTCCGAGTCGGTTATTCAAACAATTGGAAGTGGCAGTACCATTGGTGGGATTTACATATAACGCGGTTTCCCACAGTTCCATGCTATATTTAAGGAAATCTCCTATCACCAAAGAGACGTCGTACATTTCAAAAGCTTTAAGAATCCAAGAGTGGGGCATACAATCAAAGGCTTTTTTCCTGTAATTTTCCAGGATAATTTTATTTATTAGAAAATTTCCAGGTCATTTTTTTAGTTGTTGATATTATTATTATTATTATTATTATTATTATTATTATTATTATTATTATTATTATTAAGATGAATAACCCAATTTTTTATTTCTATATTTACATCTCCAAGCATCAAAAATACGTACATTTAAACTACCAATATTTCACTCCATGTCAATCTTTTTACGAGTAAAATCGGTCCAATTCTGTGCCTGTGTCAGTCAGTTACGTGCCATGCGTGATACACGCTTAGGCTATCATATATCGAAAGATACATGAAGGATGAGGCAAATTTTTCTCCGACAGTAGGTTGGCCAGTTCTTGGATGGTTATAGAACCCGGTCTGTTCTGCTATTTACACACAGAGCTGCGGGGAGAAGAGAAGGATTCATAGCTTTCCCAAGAGTATTAGCACGTAAGTGAATGCGATGGATTCGACTGGAATTCGATCTCGGCTCTGCGATTCATCAATCAGTTATGTACCATGCGTGATACACGATTAGGCGATCATGTAACTTTTGATACATGATTGACAAGGCAATTTTTTTCCCGCAGTAGGTTGCCATTTCTTTCTTCAGTAGACCAGTTGTCATCCAAGAATATAGAACCCGCTCTGTCTTGGTGATTCATACCTTTCCCAGGGTTAAATTAATGTAATGGATTCAACTGGAATTAGAACTCGGCTCTCTGATTCCTCACCTCGAGTCGCTATCCATTACTCCCAATGCCAGTTCGACTTCTTCTCTATATTTCCAGTCATCTTCAATGAACAACTGTTTCGTTTGATTATGGAAATGTCAGCATTTTATCACCTGTTCTTAGTATAACTGTCGGAGATTGGTTTTCCCAAAAGTTTATTTACCTTTTTTGACAAAATAGTATATTTGCCACTAAGTCATAATACAAGGAGAAGGGAACACTTCGACGTGAAAAGTTTAGCAAGCATGTCACGCTAGATCAGTTACGACTGAGTAGTGGGCTCAATCCTCACTGCTCTACACATTCGGCCTTGTGCCACACCTAAACTACACAAAGAATATCATTTAGAGTACATAAAGTTGGTGTGCTGGCTCGCAAGCTTGTCTCGCTAGAACAATTCCGACTGAGTAGTGAGTTCGATCCTCACTGGGTGTCCCATACTTTCGACCTTGTGCTACATTTAAGCTACGCTTAGGAAATCGCCATAATACAAGTCGAATGGCTCTTCAAGTCTTTCCGGAAAGCATTTGAGCAAATTGAACATCTGTTTTATGCGAAATTTGAACTTTGGTCGCCGATTCCATTGTCACAACTAGTATGCATTACGCCCGCCCGGCACACGTTGTCTGATTCTTCAATAGACGCAAATTAACGTTTATTTGCAGTTGTCGCAGTGAGACTTGTTAGAGATTCTATTATTATATAATGTTGCAAATTATAATAATCGAGGGGACAGGAATTAATTTGAGACATCACGCATGCGCAGTCGGAGAAAGAAAAGCATAAGATGAAAGGGATTTGGGATCGTTCGACTTATAAAGATCGCTAATTCTACTCATTTCCTATCTTGTAAGATTTTCTCATCATCCGCTTCATCGTAGAAATTCTTAATTCCGTGGCATTACTTTTCATTTCTTTCTTTCTTTCTTTCTTTCATCCGTTCTTTCGTTCTTTCTTTCTTTCTTTCTTTCGTACGTTCTTTCTTTCTTTCTTTCGTTTGTTATATCTTTTATTCGATTTGTCTTTTTCCCTTTTTTTACGTATACAATTCACATTTTCCCCATTAATTGTCATAAATATTCTCCTTCCCCCGCTTCACTTCTTCTTCACCACTTCTTCTTCTTCTTCTTCTTCTTCTTCTTCACCACTTCTTCTTCTTCTTCTTCTTCTTCTTCACCACTTCTTCTTCTTCTTCTTCACCACTTCTTCTTCTTCTGTTTCTTCTTCTTCCCCTGCTTCACCACTTCTTCTTCTTCTTCTTCTTCACCACTTCTTCTTCTTCTTCTTCATCATCATCATCTTCTTCTTCTTCTTCTTCTTCCCCTGCTTCACTACTTCTTCTTCTTCTTCTTCTTCTTCTTCTTCTTCTTCTTCTTCTTCTTCTTCACTTCTTCTTCTTCCCCTGCTTCACCACTTCTTCTTCCCCACTTCTTCTTCTTCTTCTTCTTCTTCTTCTTCTTCTTCTTCACCACTTCTTCTTCTTCTGTATCTTCTTCTTCCCCTGCTTCACCACTTCTTCTTCTTCTTCTTCACCACTTCTTCTTCTTCTTCTTCTTCTTCTTCTTCTTCTTCTTCTTATTCTTTTTCTTCCCCTGCTTCACTACTTCTTCTTCTTCTTCTTCTTCTTCTTCTTCTTCTTCTTCACTTCTTCTTCTTCCCCTGCTTCACCACTTCTTCTTCACCTTCTTCTTCTTCTTTTTCTACTTCACCACTTCTTCTTCTTCTTCTTCTTCTTCTTCTTCTTCTTCTTCTTCACCACTTCTTCACCTGCTTCACCAATTCTTCTTCTTCACCACTTCTTCTTCTTCTTCTTCTTCTTCTTCTTCTTCTTCACCACTTCTTTTTCTTCTTCTTCTTCTTCTTTTTCTTCTTCTTCTTCGTACTATTATTATTATTATTATTATTATTATTCGTTTCTGTAATAAGCCCCTCCTTTTAATCCTTTTCTTCATTTCCCATTTTTCAATAATTTTATCTTAGAAGTGTTCTTTCTTTTATTTTTTAATAAAACTTTTTCTTCTTTTTCCTCTTCGTCTTCTCCTTTCTCTACTACTACTAATACTACAACTATTAATACTGCTACTTTCATTCATTCCAAACCATCACTTTTAAAACTTTTTCTTTTAATTTATCACTTTCCAATATTCTAATATTTAAATTGCATTTCTTCTTTCTGTCTCTCTGGCTTCGTTCCTTTCTTTCTGCCTTTTTTTTTCTGCCTTTCTTTCGTTCTTAGTTTATTTTATTTATTTCGTTAATAACTCCCGTCTGCTTCTTCTTTTCCTTCTTCTTCTTTTCCGTTTTTTTTTCTTTTTCTTTTTCTTCTTTTCATTCTATTTATTTTATACGCTATCTTATTTTTTATACTGCTTTTTTGATCCTTTTCTATAACATTCCTTCAAATAACCTTCTTGTTTTCATCTCTCTTAATTCATATCCCTACGCCTTCTACGTCTTTTTCTTTGAATAAAAAGAAAACCTTCTTTTTTTTCCTTTATTTTCTCCATTTCTTTTCGCTTTTCACATCCTAAAATTCTTTCTTTCTTTCTTTCTTTCTTTACAACACACTTTTTAATCTCTCCTTTTTTCATCTTCCTTTTTATCTCCATTTCTATCCACTGATGTCATCCTTCTCCTCTACTTCGTAATCTCTCCCCACCAATGCCGTGCACAATTTCAATCCACCCGACATCCTCCGCCACTCAGCGTAATTTTACGTCTTCTGTGCCTCATTCTAGTTTCAACCCGTCATCCTCCACTCTCCATCATTTTTTTTTTTTTTTTTTTTTGCGCCCCGATCTTTCTCATTCACATCTAGCTTATTTCTTAATACACGTTCAATTCGATCTGCTCAGGGCATTAAAATGATCAGTCAGTGACGAATCAGCTTTCCTACCTATCGATCCAAATTCCCTCGGTAATTTTTGTACTGTAATTATTTCTCTTTCTTCTCCCAAATGTGTTTTATTTTATTTTTATTTATTTTTTTTTTATTCGTCTTCCTCCTTTTCTGCCCTGGGTTTCAATATCTTCTTTACGGTAGTATTATTTTTTTGTAAAATATCCAGCAACTAGGATTTAACAAAAATAAAATTCATAGATCGCGTGTTCAAAGGACTCACCGGTGAAGGCAATGCACGTAAATTAGTCACGTGATTTGAGAACATGTCATGATGACGTGGTTTTGACATGGGAACGCCTGGAAAACGACCATAGGCATCCAAATTTAGCAACGTTTCCAACATTCGCTTTCTGCGAACATTTGCCGGACTTTTGTTTCTACATGACATTTGATCACCCAGCGCATTAAACAATGAAAATCTGGTGTCAGCGTTATCAAACGACAAGACACACACACAAGTAAGCACGCGCACACACACACACATACATATTTATATATAAAGGTCGAAACCCGGGTACTACGTTGCGCGTGAATTTTTCTTAATCTTATATTTTCTAACCAGCTCTACAAATCCAGTCTTTTGGAGTTGTTTATTGAGAGCATTTTTTTTTAAATATCCAAGCAAGAATATAGTCATCCTACTATTTTTCTTTTTAGTGTGTGTGTGTGTGTGTATATATATATATATATATATATATATATATATATATATATATATATATATATATATATATATATATATATATATATATATATATATATAGTCGTGGCTCCAGGGGGCACAGTCCTATGGTTACAGAGAACTCAGTAAGAGTTCCTCCACGGAATATGTGAGCTAGCGGCGCTTTATTGAGTCTGATTTGCAATCTCTTCGCCACCGAGGAACAGTTGATATGATGTTTGCTTAACAACCTATCTGTCAGGGTTTCAATTCTCTGATGAGTCCCAAATATAGGGCGAAACGGCCGTCCAGTGCTTTCTGCATTCTGTTGAGGTTTCTTTCAGACTCTATGAATTAATTAAATATATATACCATCCTGGTTATGACGTTACATTATAGTCATTTTCCAAGCGTAGCTTGGATGTGGCACAAAGCCGAAAGAATCGAACTCACTACTCATTCGTAATTGTTCTAGCGAGACAAGCTTGCTAACCATTACACCAACTCGAGGTACCCCAATGACGTTACGTTATATGAGGCAGCAAACCTCGAATCGGGAGTTTTTGAGGAGCGTGGCACCACTTTTTAATTACTGTTGTTCTCAGGTCTACCCTAACTCGAGGGAGGGGTAGAACCTGTTCGGATCCCAGTTACAGGCAAATAAAACCCTATGAAGGTATAAAAAATTATAGTAGAAGAAGTTCAGAGTAAAAAAATTACCAGCAATGCATTTTTTATAAAATAAATTACTAATGCTCCCTAAGAAAATTTAAATTTGGGCATCAAATAGACCTTGAGGAGTTTGACATGTCCCTAAACAAACAAACGAACGAAATATATATATATATATATATATATATATATATATATATATATATATATATATATATACGGAAAAGATAAAAAATAAATCTAATAAGACAAATATGAAACCAAAACAGCTGAACAGTTCCTATATAAAAATCTTCTAAAAAAAAATATTTCATATATAAGCTTATCCAAGTAGTTAGAACGTCGGTCTCCGATCATGAGGCCGGGTCTGATTGCAGTAACTTCATTTTGATGCAGTCATATCATAGAAGTATGGCATCATTGAAATCCATCACACGGATAAATATGACCTTGTGAGCGAAAGTGGCTATGCGGAACCGTTCAAAATTCGACGACGTTTGTGCTGATATGAAATAACAATTCAGGCTGGGCGAGAGTTTGAGCGTACTGGCCTTGTTCAGAAACCGCTTATTAGATAGATAGATAGATAGATAGATAGATAGATAGATAGATAGATAGATAGATAGATAGATAGATCATAATAAAATCATGTTTTTACGCAAATCTGATGAAATAACAATTCTTCGCAGGGAATTATCTTCTAAATTTTATTTTTAATTGAAGTAGATTTGTAAGTTTGGTTGAGATATTTTTTTAAGTAAACAAATCAGGTGAGTCACTTTTATCGAACAGCACTATATATATATATATATATATATATATATATATATATATATATATATATATATATATATATAATCAGAGTGCAATAGGTAAATTGTCGATATTTAACAATTTTTTTTTCACGCATACGTCTTGCCAGTTTTAGATTTTGTCGAGTGCACAGTATAGTAGGATCAGTTCAGTACCGTCTTTGAGAAAAAGAGCACCTTGACGCAAGTCACTCCGACAGAAATTTGGAAAGGTCATGTTGTACTGCTTGGCATTCGCAGCGGAAGCTGCAATACGAAACATCTGGAGTGTTTGGGTGTCAATCTGAGAGCAATGCACAGCACTCGGAAAGAGTTGCATGAGTCTAATGGTGATTAACAAGGTACGACAGCTTGGAAAACTCAATCCGGTCTCTCCGATGAGAAAAGAATTTCTGAATGTGTTTCCTGTGATGCGTTTCGTCCCTTAGAACTTCATCGAACTGGATTTGCTTACGTTGATACGCCCGGGTTCATACAATGTTATATATATATATATATATATATATATATATATATATATATATATATATATATATATATATTAAACCTGGCGTGCTATGACCGTTTAGCCACAGAGAAGTTCCAGTTAAGTAATGCTTGAATTACTGCTTTTAAACATACATTTTCGCCGATCTTTCTCGGGCTATCATATCTTCTCTGATTTCGTAACCTAACGCAAGCAGTGACAACATATCATAGGAAATGGACTAGCATGTCTCGGTAGAACATTTACGACTGAGTCGTGAGTTCGATCCTCACTGGATGCCCCATACTTTCGGGTTTTTGCCACATCTAACCCACGCTTAGAAAATCACCTTAACTGACTGACTGATCTCAAGTAACTTGATTGTTATAGCTCGAGACCTGAAACGGATTTATTTGTTCTTGAATACTTAAATTACAGAAAGATATTCCTAATATGAGGTTTTACAATTCGTAGTTCAGGTTTTTTTTTAATGGGGACCTGTTTAGTCAGATATCGCAATCGGTATTCTAAAGAAATTTTCTTGTCACGGTGAGGACAAAACAATGATTTTATCCCTTGCTAGCCTCCTGTCTCGCAATACATTGTCCAGCTTTCGGAATGCGTCTTTGGTCATCCCAGATCAAAGACACATTCCGAAAAGCTGCGCAAAGTATTGCCAGACAGGAGGATCTCTTTAGTAACATAGAAAAGAGTACTGGGCTGTTACGTGACATCTGTCCTCCTTTTACGGCAGTGAATGTTGGACGGTCTCCTCAAAGATGAAGAAGATACTTGTGGCTTCGACGGATCTCAATGTCGCACTTGTCGTCCTCTGTCAAAACACTTCCGCACCTGCTTGATTTTGAGTATCTCCGGTCTGCAAATTGCATTTCGGGTTCATCCTTTTATTGATGACCATGCATTCTATCTTCTTGTAGTTTATGCTTAGTCCCTTCTTCTCACTCTCCGTCGCTACCTTCTGTAGGAGGTTTTGTAGTTTCTTTTCCGTGTCTGCTATCAGTACTGCGTCATCTCCGTGTCTTATGTTGTTAAGATTATGGCCGCCAATGCTAAATTCCGGTAGGATTTCCAATTCTCTCAGAATTGCCACGTTGTATAGGTTGAATAGGTCTGGTGAGAAGACACATCCTTGCCTTACACCCCTTTCTGTTTTTGTATATTCGCTGAACTCGTTCTCTATGCGCATGCATGATGTTTGCTGCCAGCGTAGGTTATTGATTATTCTAATATCTTTCCCGAATATATCAAGCTTGCTAAGCAGTTCCAACAGATCCATGTGGCGCACTTTATCGTCAAACTTATGGTATTAATGGTAAATTTAATGAGATGCAAGGGGTAAAGCAAGAGTAGAGAAAATATGTGAGAGGGTTAAAGGGAAATGAAAAATATCCAAAATAAGATATAATTTTTTGTACTCTCGTCCGCGATCATATTGTACCAAACATTATATTCACTCGTCAGGGGATATATATTAGGTTGGTGTAAAAATAATGTCGTTTTCTCACATATGTTACTATGTGAGAAAACGACATTATTTTTGCACCAATCTAATACTTTTTTTTTAAGAATTTAAATTATGTTTTTTTTTCTCAGTTTCCAGTAGGATTAAAAGATAACAACCTGCGAGTGTTCGGATTATAGATTTACGAAGGAACTGACAAGATAAAACCAATTGTAATTCTAATGAAACATTCGACCTTCATTGACCGAGTTGCCAGTGCTGCACTCGGTTGAAATTTATAAAATATTTCACGGAAAAAAATCTGTATTTGACGCAGATATTTATCGAGGATATTTCATCCATTTTCGATCTCGTTTCTTCAATCAGAATTAAGAGCGAAAATGTATAAATCTGTCTCTCCCCACTCAGCTATCAATAGTCAGTTATCAATCGAGACATGATCGCCCATGCGTTTATCACGTATGACAACTGTCTGACTTAGGAATAAATTTTTTTTTAAGTGAATTAAAGTTCGCTAATATGCATTGGTTCAATCCCTCAGTTTGGTAGTGTAGACTTAGGCTCAATTGAGACAAAGTGTGTAATAACTGAGTCGTACAAAATAAAAATAAAATGAGATATATGTTCAGTTGGATGAGAACACTCTACCCCTGTATATTACATGAACTGATCAGGTCGAAATTCCCTGACACGCTTCCCAGTTTGATAAGCACTTGATGGAAACCGGAAAGCAATGTGGCCAAAACATTGTGATAATAAGAACAAAGATGTGGAAAATATTCCGCATGGAAATAATGTTGATATGGTGGAATTTATTAAGAGAAGCAAATATCTCCAATTTTGTCATAAGAAAAACATCTTCAGGCTACATTTACAGCTTGCACAATTTTGACTATCTATAAAACTGAAGATTTTTTTCGAAAGAATTGGACAAATGTGTGAAAATAATCAAGTCATTTTGCACAGACGAAAGAAAACAGATAAGCGATGTCAGTGGCATTTGTTTCTGCAAAGAGTTACAGTTTTTTGTTTGTTGCATTGTCACGTTCTTTTTGTCTTGCTCTCCTGTGTTTTTCATTATCGCACTTCATTAGCGTCTTGATATTTTCTTTTCGTTCTTACCGTCTGACCTTATGTATTCGACCTTCACATAGTTTATCGTCTCCTACTCTAACTTTATTCACTCTTTCTTCTCGATTCATTTCCATTATCTTCTTCTTCCTTTCTTTCTTTCTTTTTTCTTCCTTTCTTTCTTTCTTTCTTTCTTCCTTTCGTTCTTTTCTTTCTTTCTTTTTTCTTTCTTTCTTTCTTTTTCTTTCTTTCTTCCTTCCTTCCTTCCTTCCTTCCTTTCTTCCTTTCGTTCTTTCTTTCTTTTTTCTTTCTTTCTTTCTTTCTTTCTTTCTTCCTTCCTTCCTTCCTTTCTTTCTTTCTTTCTTTCTTTCTTTCTTCAATGAAGCTGTTTCATATACCTCCCAGTCTTTTTCTTACTTTTCGTGATTCGTATCCTTAAAAGTGTATTTCTTTCTTTAATCCTTCTCCCTTTTTAAACAAGTATTTCAATTCTTTTCGTTTATATTATCTTAAAAATAATTTTTTTATGTAAATATTTCCTTAATAACCCCCTTCTTCTTCTTCTTCTTCTTCTTCTTCTTCTTCTTCTTCTTCTTCTTCTTCTTCTTTCTTTTACGACCAGGGTTTTTTTCTTCTCTAATTTTCTTTTTCTCCTTTAGTATCTTTTTCTTTCTTTCTTTCTTACTCTATTTATTTATTTATTTATTCATTCTTTCAATAATTCTATTTTTGTACCCTCTTTTCATCACTTTTCGCGATTCATATCTTTAAAATATCTTTCTTTTTTTGCTTTTTTTTTTCTTTATTTAAGAATTCTCCCTTTTCTTTAAATGTCTTTCAATTCTTCCCATTTATATTCTTATAAATACTTTCTACTTATTTATTTTCTTAATAACGCCCTTGTTGTTGTTGTTAAGCAAATTTGAAGTATTAGGTTAGTGCAAAAATAATATCGTAATAATGTCGTTTTTTGACGTTTAACGTCAAAAAACGACATTATTACGTCATTATTTTTGCACCAACCTAATAGTATCTTAGATTCAATGCATGACAAAATATTTGATAATCCAAACACTGTAAATCCGGACGGGAGGAGGGGGCAGAAGGAATGTCGCAATCAAAAATCGTACGTCCAATATCAATAAATCCCAGCACATGTCGTCGTCGTCGTCGACGACGACGTCTACTACTACTACTACTACTACTACTACTACTACTACTTATAATAATAATAATAATAATAATAATAATAATAATAATAATAATAATAATAATAATTCTGTCAAAATACAAGGACCTTGAAATAGAAATCTCAAAAATGTGGCACATGGGAACATCAACAATCCCTGTTGTAGATTAAGCCCTAGGATTGTTTGGAAAAGATTCCAGTAGACTAATTGAAGGGATTCCTGGAAGTCCATGCCTCACAGCCCACACTTTACGAAGGGCTTTGTCTATGTATTTTTTTTTTTTTTTTTTTTTTTTTGTCAGTGGAAAGTGTCATGATGCCATTTCTAACCTTAGGTCCCTGGGCGGGACTCGGAAAGAAATGTGTAAACGCTAGAAATCAAAGAAAATAATAATAATAATAATAATAATAATAATAATAATAATAATAAGTTTACATGAGATCGTGTTTTTATTTTTTGTTGTTGTTTTTGACCTGGTCCCTTCAAGAAACACGCCATCATGTTTCTGCACGTTACTTTTCTTTGTGGCCTTTGAATTGCCAAGTCCACTTGGCAAAGACAGTGGATTGCTTTCCCGCTGCTTTTAACACCGTTTAGAATACAGATCTGTTCTTCCAGATCGACAGACATTGAAGTTACAGAGTCCTGTCTACCCGGCTATTTAACACTTCCGGGGGTAGGGATGGGTGTTCAAGGGGTGTATACTTGCTAAGGTGCATTAGCACGAAAACGGCCGCGAAAGTCTGGGTCGCAATTTGAATTCAGATCGACGGTTTCACTTCCCACGCCGATAACCGCTGTACTACCCGCACATGCGCTGCAAATACGCTCGCGCGCGGAGAGAGAAATCAAGAGAGAGAGAGAGAGAGAGACAGAAAGAAAAACGAGAGATGAAGTAAGAGTTGCCTTACTGTGACAGTCAACAAGTTCCATTGTTTTTATCGAACACACAGACACAGAGACTCTCAACAGAGCCAAACATTTCATCTTTCCATTCCACGCCCAGGGTTTTCGCTTTCAGTTGTTAGCTTCCAAAATGCACATCAGTTTCGTATAAGCACACACAGACACACCCATGCGTTCAAAATTAATGGTTAGAGAATAGGTCTACACGCTCAAAGGTCTTCTTTTATAAGCCGCGTCCTTTCGGAACCGGGGTTTTCATGACTATTCACAACTTCCTGCCACTTTTTTTAAAATCTAAACAACGTCTGTTCCCTTAGCATAACCTCCAATCTACCTTCTGTGACATATTTACTCAAACTCTTTATTTCCCGAATCCAATCTTATTTTCACAACATCCGATTAGTGTGACATTCACCAAGTCTTCTTGCCGTATAATGTTTTTCTAGATTATATAATGTATTTAGAGTCCTTTTTGTTCCTATTTTTTTTTTGGGGGGGGGGCATTATTGTTTACCCAAGGCCCGAGAACCACTCAAGGTAGACGTTAATGGGGTTGTTTTACGAACCTACGAGGGTCTGCTGAAAAGTTCATAGGCTAACAAAGATACAATTTTAAGTAGAGTCACCAGTCGATAGACAAAATGACATACCAGAATATAACAGCTGGTCGGCCATATGAACTTTCAGCTGACTCTCGTAAGAATTTCTAGATTATGGCGTTATACAGGGTAGATAACGGTAAAATCTAGCATTGAATAGATTTAGATTGTAGTGGTCAGGAAGTTTCTCTAAAGGAACTTTTTTTTAAACGATGAAATACAAAGGGAACGCCTATGTGTATAGATTATAGCCGGTGTTACCTGGAAAGGTCTGAACTAGTGGAAATAGCAATTGTAGCCTGTCAGAAATTACCTTAAAACATATTTTTCTTTCTCATTATTCTCCTTGATACTGACAGGTTTCACTCATGGTATTCTCAAAATACATCTGTAAAATTACATTTCTGTTGCTTCAAGCAATTTTTTTTTTATTTATTTCTAATTTCTATTCCTGTTTCTTAATACTTTGTAAAGTTTCTGGAAAGCATCTTTCGCTATGCCAATCCTTAAGATTTCTGCGTGGCATTTTCCAGGTAGTTGAATTTGTATCACCTCTTGATTTGAATATCTCCATCACGTAACTACTAGGTTGGACTGTATTTTTTGTTGATTACAATATATTCTGGTTAATTACAGCTGATAGTTCTTTCTTCTCGGTTTCCCATTTTTACTTTTAGTTCTTACAGTTTTCTCTCTGAATCTGACTTTCAAGTGCACCATTAAAACGCCATTTATCAAACATAATAAGGGAAGTTTTCCGGCAAGTTCAATAAATTATTTGAAAATTGGCCACATATTTACACATAAACACGGATTTTATTTTACTTGATTTTACAAGTATTCAACGCAACACTGCGGGGATAATGACTCACGAACTTGTCTAATAGTCTATTATGTATTTAGTTCAGTCTCTGTGTGTTCGTGTAATTATCTATATACATGGATATCAATGCAATCACCAGTAATACGAACTATGGCAAACCGATAGAAAATCGTGATAAGAATTAACCAAATGGCATTTAAGGTTTTCAACGGAGGGCAGAATGGAAGCAAATTTTGCTATTATTTGTGAATAATTATGCGATTCTCTTTTCAGGTATTTCACATCGATAGCACAAAAAAAGTAGCAATTTAGTTTTCTCATCGAAGACAATGAGAAGGTTAAGCTCATCTCGTCAGAGAATAAAAAAAATTGCACAGATGAATCATATTGTATACGGTTGCTTTTATTCGGAAGTTTCAGATTCATCTGAAATTCATTTTATAAAACAATTGAAATAAGCACCGGTGAATATATTATGGTCACGGCTTTAAAAATTCAGAAGTATTTTGTAAAAATCAACCACATTAAAATTGCCCTATGGGGTTTTCACAACTGCCGTCCATCTTCATTGAAGTCTTCCTAATGTAAATCTATGAGCATCAATTGACGGTGTGTCTCTTTTCGTTTCTATCATTCTCTTCTGTACTAGGCAACAAGAAAAAAAGTGTCATTTCTGTAATAAAAATAATCTTGATTCCTCCAGCAATATTATTTCTTCCATTTTTCTCAAAGCACTACAGTTGTTCCAGTACTAGAAAGAAAAATAAGACTAAAATTATATATATATATATATATATATATATACAAGAAATAATCACACATAGAATCAATCAGAAATATTAATGCCATTAATGGTGACATCCGTCACTAGAAACATAATATATGCATTAAAATACTGTTAATCCATAGAGTGAAGTGATCCTCGTCGAAACCATTGATGTCTGTAGTTTTCAGTTTATTTGATGTTAAAATGCTAGTACTTACGAATAGTCCTCTATTCATCATCAGGCATGTGTTTTTTTTCCTTATAAAATCAAAATCTTGAAGACGAAATACTTGTTTGTCGACCGAAAGATGTTTTTTGAATATCTGCTATTAATGCTATTAACATATCACAAGAAATATCTAAATAAAATTCTCACTTAAAATTTTGAAAAACTTAGCGTTGCGTCTTTGCACGTTCCGAGATTGTTCATAACCGTCATTAATAGCAGATATTCAAAAAACATCTTTCGGTCGACAAACAAGTATTTCGTTTTCAAGTTTTTGATTTTATAAGGAAAAAAAAACACATGCCTGATGATGAATACAGGACTATTCGTAAGTACTAGCATTTTAACATCAAATAAACTGAAAACTACAGACATCAATGGTTTCGACGAGGATCACTTCACTCCATGGATTAACAGTATTTTAATGCATATATTATGTTTCTAGTGACGGATGTCACCATTAATGGCATTAATATTTCTGATTGATTCTATGTGTGATTATTTCTTTGTATGTAAATTATATGCTGCCTAATGTTTTATGTTTATATATATATATATATATATATATATATATATATATATATATATATATATATATATATATATATATATATATGTATATATATATATGAAGACATTTTTATGTTTATACATTCTTTTTATAGATACAAATATTTGAGTAAATGCTCTGTTTATAATAAACAGTATTAAACAACATTTACCGGCCTGAATGTCCGAGAAATTTTGACAGAAAATATTCGTCCATGGACAGGATTCGAACCTGAATCCTATACTGAACCGTCATTTAGCTTGACGTGCAATACAGTAAATACGTTAAATACAGTAAATTCGACCGTGTTACCCGAACGCGCCTCTGTAGCTAAATCGGTAAAGGCACGTCAATCTAAATGACGGTTCCGTATAATGTCGGAGGACGAATATTTTCTGTGAAAATTTCTCGGACATTCAGGCCGGTAAATGTTGTTTAATACTGTTAAAGTACTTAAAGTGGTCTGTTTTTATTTAAATTATTTGCTCTGGATTTACATTGAGCTCTCTGGATTTTATCCTCCTTAGGTTTACCCCTACGGATTACCTAGTTTTTCATAAACTAAATATATATAATGCGTATGTATGTGTGTATGTGTGAAATTTGCTGTATTTATTTCTAGTTCTTAATCTCTGCTTGGACTTGGACCATAGACAATGTCGCCGCGTATACAGCTACTGCACCCGACCGCCAGAAATATAGTTGTCAATGTCTTCCTAAAGAACCAATGCTAAAATGCAGACCTTGTAAGAATGAGTGACAAATCTCCAAGAGTCTCTAATATATTTTGCTCTCACTTACATGTCTTTGTACTACTAGGATTTCTTTACTTTCGATTTTGTTTAGAATTTCCATCCATTCGTTTTTTCTGGAAGTTGGATTTCCAGACAATCCCAAATGTCCCTGTAATAATGGATAGGATTGTCAGTTTCATATTCCTCGGATTTTGCGTCGAAATCTTCGCATTTTTCTTTTTTTAACTTTGTTCTTCTGTCGTTCGATTGCTTTCACAATTCTTCGTTACGTTTGTCTTGCAATCTTTTGATTAAATTTAATTTCCTTCCTTCCTAAAAACGTCTTCGATTTGCTTATTATTTTCTCTTTCTTCTTCTTGGTTTCATTTTCTCTACTTTCTTTTATTGACGCGATTTCTTCTCCTTTCTCTTCTTTCACGTTGTTTTTGTACATCTTTTCGACCTTTCCTTACATATTTTTCTTTGTTCTTTTTACATTATTATTATTGTTGTTGTTGTTGCCCAGATACGCAAATATGTATGTGTGTGTGTGTGTGGACTTGTGTCTTTATGTGTATTTTTGTAACATAAATATTAATTTATTTCCGTAATAAAATCAATACGAATCAAGTCAGAAACCTGTAATGAAGAACCACTGTTTAAATTAAAACTACTTGCTTAGAGCAAGAATTCTTGAAGTGTGTATTAAATCATTTTTTTAAGTGATCAGTTGAATTGACGTCTTTATTTGGTGAGTAACGTTGGCTCACATCACCACTTTGTGAGCAGGAAGAACAAAAACTAAAAAAAAAAAAAAAAAATTCAAACAAACAACCAGGCTCTAATTTGATGTATAGATCAATTCTGGTGATTAGCATTCGCTTTAAGCGTTCCAGTCCTTGAACAAGACATTTTGTAAGTTGTTCGGATTACAGATATTGAAGTACTATCATTGTAATTAATTTCTAACTAATTTTTCTTTCATCTTGATTTATCGCTTCTGAATGTTGCAATAAGACACAGGAAAAATAAAAATGAAAGAAAAACTAGTCGCTTATTAATGATAATGAAAAGGCTTAATCTATAAATATTAAACTATGTAAGTTTATTAAAGCTAATAAAACTACTACATAGTATAATGAAATTAAAGAAAAACTCTTCCAAAATTAATAATAATGACAATGCTTCATATAATTCAAAACAATTAAAAATATTAAACTTCTTACAATGTGAAAGTTTGAAGCTTGAAAATTAGTCAGTATATTCACCTCGTCCACAAGGAAAAAAAGCAAAAAAAAAAAAAAAGGAGAGTATTCTAAGTGAAAATCTAAAATTTGTATATTCCAGAAATTGTTATTTTTAGAAAATCATTTACAACAATTCGCCCTTGCATGGAGTATTGCTGCCATATATTGTCTGGATCCCCTACTGTTTGCTTCGAGGTTCTTGATAGGCTCCAGAGGCGGATATGCAATATAATTGGCCCTGTTCTGGCATCTCGTCTACAGTCACTTTCTCACAGACGCGCCGTCACCTCTCTCTGTCTTTTTTACAAATACTTTCATGGGAATTGCTCCGACGAGCTGCATTCGCTGGTTCCCAGACTTCATGAGTTCAAGCGCCCTACGAGGCTGGCATCCCGCTCTCACCCTTTCACTGTCGAAACTACTAAATATAACCGTCTCTTCTACTCCAATACCTTCGTGTCTCGCACCTCTCGCCTCTCCCTTCCCTATTCCAGTTTCCCTGAGAGCTATAATCTCCAACTATTCAAATGTAATGTCAATCGACATCTCCAGTTGCCTTGATCTATCCACTATCTTTCTCCACATCCTTTTTTTTTCTATCGCTCCTACCTGATCTTGCTCCAAATCTTCTGTAACCCCTTGCGTCCTAGTGGCTTCTCGCCTTGCTTGGGGTGAAACGCTTTAAAAAAAAGATAATAAAACCACTATGACGCAAGGAGTTATTGAGTGAAAAATAATACGAGAAAAAAAAGCGATAGTTAAGAAGGGATGAATTAAGAAGACCGAAGATAACGATTGACTTTGCATTTAAATGCGTGAAGAAAAAGATAAATGAAAAACAACAGGCCGAAGGCGTGGTCCACAAGCGAGAAGTGCGAAGTAAGAAACTGTTAGCATAGAATTGACGGTTCTACATCTAGCCATTTCAACTGTAAAATGATGACATTTAGCTGCTAATCTGTTTTGCAAAAATTCTTTTGTTTTATTTTATTTATTTACTTATTCATCTTTTAATCTCGATCTTAGGAAGACAGTTTCCCCCTAACACCGGAAATAGACTAGACAAAGGAAAATGACTACTTACAAAATCGATTTCAGCTGTTCCTTGGACTGACTACTCCGATTATATACTTGATACAGTACCTTTTTAGTTATACCTGGCGCTCGGACGTAGTAGTGAACACAAGTATAAATGCAAATATTTAACAGAAAAAAACATACTTGTCTCTGTTTACATGGTGGGATTATTTGAACGACATATAATGTCTAATGGCTTAATAACTACACAGGCTTAAAAGCTAAGCGCGGGTAGATTTATGATTTGATATTTGTTTTAAACGTCGTGTACATATCTTTGTACAGAAATTTTAATTTAATTTCAATTTTATTTTATGTTGGTATCTACTTCAAATGAATATTTTATTAATAATTTTTTCAATAAAGTATTTTTTTAAATATTTTCTATGAAATTTATTAAAAAATAATGTTTTAATAATGATCCCTTATAATTTGAATTTCTCTAATGTGTTCAATTTAACAAAACTATATAGATTTTTTTTAAAATTGTTTCTTAGCAAATACTACAAAAACCAAACAGAATGTAAGAGCAACTATTCAGTTGTTGATAATAATAGTGAAAATACTTTATTTAAGATTGTAAGAAAACTTAAAGCTAATATGACTAAATAGTTCGCGATAAATAGAATAAACAAAACAAAAGAAAAGCAAATAACATTTAATAATGATGCCAACACTTCATCTGTGAACATCAAAACACATAAGACGATTATTACTTTTAAAACTTCCGCTAATCAGATAGAAAAGAAGAAAATATTGCCAAAAATTAAAAATAATAATAAGGTTTCATCTACAGAATACGGAAAATGTAAGACTGTTAAGAAGAAAAGAAAAGGAGAGATTAAAAAAATGACAAAACGTCATCTATGAAAATTTCAGCGAAACAAGATTATTATGGCTGCGTATAAAAGGATTCAAGACGAAAAAGAAGAAATAAGAAGAAATAAAGGCTAGTAAAATAAAGTAACAATATATATATATATATATATATATATATATATATATATATATATATATATATAAGGTTGGTGCAAAAATAATGACGTAATAATGTCGTTTTTTGACGTATTTTTAACGTCAAAAAACGACATTATTACGTCATTATTTTTGCACCAACCTAATAAATAAAAAGAAAGAACAGTAAGATATATAATCCGGTGTTCTTATACGTTTTTTATTTTTACAAAATAGTGCTCAATGTAAATTTATTATTTACACACACACACACACATATATATATATATATATATATATATATATATATATATATATATACAAGTATATGATTGGTGTATACGGAATAAATTCCAGTAACCAACAATTACTATTCTTAAAAAAGTGCTCAATTTATTTATTTAAAAATTATAACATAAATATGTTCTATAATATTTATGTTATATGTTATAAAATATTTGTTATAATTTTTAAATAAATAATTATATATATACATATATATGCATACACACACACACACACACATATATATATATATATATATATATATATATATATATATATATACCACTTTTACTTTTGTTTTTTACTAGCCTTTATTTCATATTTATTTAATTACAAAGAAGATATTCATCGAAAGAGGGCTGAATGTAAATATCAGAGCAATAAAATAAGAAGTCATGAAAGTTCTTAAAAATCCATCTGTGTTATAATTTATTTATAAACAGTATTAAACAACATTTACCGGATTTTTAATACTGTTTATTATAAACAGAGCCTTTACTTAAATATTTGTATCTATCAAAAGAATGTATAAACATAAAAATGTCTTAAAATATTTGTTGGACTTTGTCCATTTTATAACATATATATATATATATATATATATATATATATATATATATATATATATATATATATTAAATCTAAAACTCTAAATATTCTTCCGACTGAAGAGACGAAAAAATATATTCATTAAATAAATTATAACCGAGATGGATTTTTAAGAACTTTCAAGACATTACATACAGAGTGGGATCAGCAAATTTTCGCCATTTTATATTTTTAATTACGCGCATGCGCCTTGTTTATTTTTTATTTTCTCGACAGCACAGTATAATAGAGTCATTTGGACGCCATCTGAGAGAAAAAGAGTACCATTCCGCCATAAATTTTGAAACGGCATGCTGTAATTCTTGGCATTCGCACCGTAAGTTAAAATAGGAACATTTCGGAATATTTGGGTGTCAATCTGAGGACAGTGCACACGATTGGAAAATGGTTGCATGACTTTAATAGGGGTTATGATGGTATTTGGAGTGATCACTGGTGATGACGACGTTATGTCTCCATCCATCTTCTCACAAGGCCTCAGACTAAATACAGAGGCCTATATCAAATGCTTTGAGGAGATAGTGCTGTCCTGAGTCAAGCGGGTGGCTGCTGAAAGACCCCATGTCTAGCAACAGGACCCTGTATCATTCCGCAGGAGAACCCAGTCATGGTTCTCAGACAATATCTGCGACCACATAACCAATTACATCTGGCCACCTAATTCCCCAGACTGCAACCCCCTTGATTATTATGCGTGGGGCGCAGCTGAGTAAGGGACCAACAAAACCCTTTGTAACAACAACGATGAACTGAACGCAAGGATTATGGCAGCATTCACCAACTTAAACAAGGAGAATGTCCTGAAGAATTGCAGTAGATTCGCCTGAAATTCATGGTTGAAGCCAATGGCGATCTTATAGAATAAATTTACGTTTTAGTATGTCAAGATATTTTTGTGTCATTTTGGTAAATATATCTTTGAAAATAAGGTGTCAGTGTCATTTTTACATAATTTAGATGACTATTTATCCATCGCACCCTGTATATAGACAGCGTGTATATGGACTCACTGTATCTACAGAAACCTTTAGTTTTCTTCTTTTTTTTTTTTTAAATTTAAACTCATGCAATGCAGCAAAGTCAAACGTATACACTCCGACGTTCATGAAATATGAGTCTAGGTAACTTTCAAGAAATTTAGAAATAAACACGTTATTTTATCCACAGGATAATATCTTGTCACGTTATGATTTATTGTAGGATACCATTGCTTTAGGGAACTAACACCTAAGGGGATGCTTTCCCGATCACTACAATCTTAATCTGTCTAAGTCAAGGGCTAACCGTTATCTTCTCCACGTATACTTATAAATTGGGCCTCGTACTCTGTAGCCCTCTACCTCGAGTAGCAATTGGGCCTTGTTCAGATGAAGATCATTGTAAAAAAAGTAATGTTCAGTTATTTTTCAGTCCAATTACATCAGCCTCGCCCAGGGATGCAAGGATCACTAAGTCAAAATGTTCACGAACCAACGTTACAATCCACTAGGATAATATACAGTAGGTTTAGTCTTTGTTTTAAGTTATACCAACCTTAATGGTGTTATTAATACAGACAAAATTTTTAGGATACGTCTGTATGAAAAGAATATGTAAGAAATCAGTTTGAAGATCAGATTTAATTGACGTATTTTTGTAAAGAGTTTTTTGTCAAATGCATTGCTGGTAATATTTTTTCCCAAAAATTTATTACTAGTACTTTTACTATAAGAATCTATTTTTATACTTCCATAGTGTTTTGGCCCCAGTTTGGGGGTTAACGATTTTCCCAGAGCTGGAACCCTAACAGGTGCTGCCATTCTGGGTCAGGGTGGACCTGGGAATAATAGCAATTATCAGAGGCCTTGCTGCTGTATAGTTTATCGTTATACCCAGGACGGTCATACCGTGGGACAATAGCTAATTCGTTACTCGTAACGAAAAACACCTAATGAAAGTTGGGGTTCGGGCACAGCTATCGAAACGTTGTGCCAATAACTAGAAAAGATGAAAACAAAAATCCGCGTGTAAATAATGATAACTCCCCATCCCATAAATACTGACAGAAACGTGGGAGCATGTCTTTTCCGGGTGACTAAATACGGTTGTTGATGCAGAAATAGAAATCATTTTATTACGTTCCCACCACAACTCAACACGGGAATCAAATAGGTATGAAGTATCACTTACGATCAGGAACGAACCTGAATCGCTGGAAAGACAGAGCATAATGTCATTTAATATTTTAAATGCTTTTTTAAATTTTTATAGTTTTTGTTTTAATAGATTTTTTTTATTATTTTGTTTGTATTTATTTTTGATTTTGATTCCTTTTTTTTTTTTTTTTTCTTTTTTTTTTTGAATCTATGGTTGAAAAATATATCGTGGTTAGATGATACAACATTCTAGAAAATCATTAGAAAATTGTGATCAGCCATTCGCGTCATCTCCGGGGCAGGGATGGGGGTATCTGCTGGTATTCAGCTTCTTTCCAAGTATCGTGTGACAGATAGTACTAGATTACATAGTATCAGTGTCGAGGAAAATCCCTGGTATAACAGGATATGCCTATGTCATGTTACAGGATTTTTCTTCTTTTTTTTTTTCCTTTTAAATAAGTACATTAGGATTTTGACCAGGTTTCAGCTTGCTAAATATTTTAACCAAAACTAAGTACTCACCTTGCCTAAAAAATTGCTCGAATTTTTATGCTGTCCTCTCAATAAGCAACAACGAAAGAGTATTTTGAGTGGGGGAGAGGTGTTCAGGTCAGAGTGCGTGAGAAAAAAATTTGAACACTAAAATTAGTTCAAATTATTTTCACAGAGGTGGGGGGGGATTATCTGGTGGGGCTGGGTCCTGGTACGCATGTTAGCGGCAAATAGAGACATTTCGATGTAATTAATCTGGTAAAATTGCTCGGATTCATGAATAAAGTATGAAATAACGTATTTAGTTACAATTAAGGGCTTTAAAGACGGGCATTTGAAGCATACACACGCGCGCACGCACACACACACACACACACACACACACACACATATATATATATATATATATATATATATATATATATATTCAATTAAATTAAAAATTATAAATATATGCATCCAAGATAATGGCTTGAAAGCCAAGAAAAAAATGAACAAAAAGCTCAACTTGCATATATATATATATATATATATATATATATATATATATAAAGTTATGAAGAACATGGTAATCCGTATGGGTAATCCCAAGGGGGATGAAATCCTGAGAGCTCAATGTAAATCCAGAGCTAATATATATATATATATATATATATATATATATATATATATATATATATATATATATATTCATTTTTGTCTAATTTTTTTTCTTTAATTCTATGATCTTCTGTTTTATTTCGTTTCTGTTTTATTTTAGCTTTAGTCAAATTTTATTTCAGATACTTATTAAAATATTGTGTAGTCTTGACTTCTAACCTTTTACTCTTCTTGGTGTCATTACTCTCTCTCTCTCTCTCTCTCTCTCTCTCTCTCTCTCTCTCTCTCTCTCTCTCTATCTATCTATCTATCTATCTGTCGTATCTGAAATGTCGTTCCCAGAATATGCAATAAACAGTGCCTTATTACTCAACAATGACAAATAGCCAGATTTTCTCGACCGTAAAGGAATTTTTCAAATGACCTTAATTACACTTATTCAAAAAAATAATAATAATAATAATAATTCGACCGTTCACATAATTATGGTTAATATATCTTCTCATGATTGTCAAGGAATTAGACGCAATAAGTACTTCAGATGCTGCGCCGACTTGATCAACTGCACATTCGACACCAGCGGCGGCGGCGGCTACTACTACTACTACTACTACTACTACTACTACGGGCAGAACTGCTGTTTAATAACTATAGCATCATTCTCAATAAGAGCTGACTTTCTCCATCGGCGCGTGCGGGCGTTTGGCTTTGTTGGCGCGGAAAGTAGAGGTGCACGTGTTTTGGGAGTAAGACAGACGACCAGTACAAATATGCAACGAATTTTCCTCCTTGGTTTCTTCGTGTCTTCATTTTGTCAACATTCATATATATATATATATATATATATATATATATATATATATATATATATATATATATATATATGCATATGCATTACGCGGATGGATTTACAATATCGCTACGCTCATGTATTTTGTCGACCACAGTTCGGGAAAATGGATGCAAAATAAATATATAAGCACTTTGAATAAGCTGGCGAGAAAATCTTCCTGTTTTGACATTATCATTATTATTATTATTATTATTATTATTATTATTATTATTATTATTTGAAATAACTGATCTTACACCAGTTGTAGTCATAGGCTTTGAGAACAAGTGACAGCATGCTCAGCATTCTACCTGTTTTCTTAGAATTCTCGCTGATTTTAATGTTATCACTGATATATTTATAATCTCTGATTTACACAAGAACTTAGTGGCTGATTTCACTGAAGATCAATTGACAGCAAGTCTTCTCAGTTCTCTCAGACGTAGGATTGTTTTTAATATTATTATTATTATTATTATTATTATTATTATTATTATTATTATTATTATTATAAATGCTTGAGAGACCAGCACACCAACAAATTGACGAAGGAGTACAAATATCCGAAGCCTACTTATGACATCCAGATTGATAATTAAAAAGTAAATATTGTCAGTACAGGAGACAAAATTGTGTTGTTTTCATTCTGGCATTGTTGCGAGAATATTAGATTTCAAGTTACTTCGAATATAGGCCTATCGTGAAAAATCAGGTTACTTATAAAACATTTTCGCAGATCTAAATTGGATTGTAAAAGAATGTATCAAATATTTATAGGAATTATTATTAGAAGTAGTATTATTAGATTTTGATTATATTCCATGATGCATATTCACTTAAAAATAGCGTGATGTAAGATATTTTCAATGTGTTTTTCTAACGGAGGACGGAAAGTGCAAATCTAACATTCGTACGATAACTAATACGAACTAACAGATATATATATATATATATATATATATATATATATATATATATGTGTGTGTGTGTGTGTATTAAAAGCTCCATCTCTAATACTGAGCACAATTTGCCCAAAAATATAGATATATATGTGTGTGTGTGTGTGTGAGTATACAAATAGTAAGAATAAAAGCTAACGGTTAAAATGAGTTAGAAAGCTTCAAATATAAAATAAAGTGGTATATATATGTATGTATATAAATACACGCACTCACACACACACACATATATATATATATATATATATATATATATATATATATATATCACTTAAAAGCTCTATCTATAATTTTGAGCACAATTTGCCAATAAATATAGCCAATGATATAGAATACACGTACATAAACACACACACACACATGTATATATAGTTAGAATATATATATATATATATATATATATATATATATATATATATATATATATATATATATATATATATATAGTAAGAATAAAAGCTAACGCTTAAAATAATGCCATCTTTAGGTCTGAAGATTCTATTGGTTTCTTGTTTTTGTTCATTTTTGTAAAAACTTCCATCCTTTCTCAATACGTTTTTTGCAGTTAGACGCACATAATCCATTCGTGTTCTCAGTGTATGTTTCATATCGAGGTTTGCTATGATTCTATGCACTTTTATAATGGCCCATAAATATAACACATGATGATTTCGCTTTGAGGAACACAACCAAAAAAAAATGCATCACACTCTTTGTAGAAACAAAAATATCAAATTAATTTCCTATTGCAAAATCTTGTAAACATCTGAAACCATCTTCAGGCCTGATAATGAGTACATTTGCTTACAAATATAGCATAACATAAAACTATCTTCTTATGATATATAATGTCAATCGTTACCTACTGTCTTTTTAATTCTTGTTCTTTTAATGTCCTTCCCCCTTAATAATGTTTTTTTTTTCCTTTTCTTATAATCTGTCACACTGAGTAACACACTCCGTATTTGTGGGTTTGTTGTCTTCCGTGTGGTGAATGGTTTAACACCCACCACACACACACAAACACACACACACATCTATCTATCTATATAAATATATATATATATATATATATATATATATATATATATATATATATGTATATATATAATGACGTAATAATGTCGTTTTCTGACGTATTTTTAACGTCAAAAAACGACATTATTACGTCATTATTTTTGCACCAACCTAATATATATATATATATATAGCTACGTTTGGTGTGCAACTTAAAGTTTCGTTGCCCTACCAACTCATCAGACACAAATTCGTGCCTGATGAGTTGGTAGGACAACGAAACTTTAAGTTCCACTTATGAACGTAAGTATATGTATATTTATTAACTTATATTTCTCTGTTCTGTCTAACCACATTGAGCACTGTTTTGTCTATATTAAATTTATATTAAATTGGGTAAACATTTATACGGTGGTTGCTAATATCAAGCTATTTGATTTATTCACATTAATAAATATATTTATGTGTGTGTGGGGTGGGGTGATTAAATCGTCTGTATAAGAGGATGCAGCATCCCACTGCTTAGAACCAAACAGCCAGACTACCCACCCAGAATGTGCCACAAGGTCTTCAAACGACCTTTCTCAGGATTTTATTTCAGAATTGTCCTTTTCCTGGACTGCTGGCTAACAGAGGATGAAGAGCCAAACATGCTCTGCTATTTAAACCATAAATTGGATTCATAGTTTCCCCAAAAGGTATTTGCACATAGATGAATGCAACGAAATCGACTGGAATTCGAACTCAGATTTCCGATTTTTCACCCCGATTCGCTATCAATTATACCCAAGGACATCTCTTTCCGCTGGGTGTTGACCTGAGTGCCCACTTTTATATTTATATATGCTCTATCACAGAATATTCAACACTTTGACCCATAAATATAATATAACGTAAAACTATATATTTTTATCACGCACACGCATATAGACACATATACACACACACAGATACACAGACACACACGCACGCATACACACACGCACACAAACAAACACACATGTTTGTATGTATTAACCATAAATGTCGAAGTAATATATGTATACATATATATATATATATATATATTAACGATAAATGTTGAAGTAATATATGTTTACATATATGTATATATAGTAACAATAGACGTTGAAATAATATATATATATATATATATATATATATATATCACACAGACATACACACACACACACATATATATATACATATGTTTGTATGCATTAGCAATAAAGGTCAAAATAATATATGTATACACACACACACATATATATATATATATATATATATATATATATTAACAAAAAATGTTGAACTAATATATATATATTAACAATAGCGGTTGAAGTAATATATATATATATATATATATATGTAAAAAGTTAAGGTAATATATATATATATATATATATATATATATATGTGTGTGTGTGTGTATGTGTGTGTGTGTGTGTGTGTATATATATATTAGGTTGGTGCAAAAATAATGATGTAATAATGTCGTTTTTTGACGTTAAAAAATACGTCAAAAAACGACATTATTACGTCATTATTTTTGCACCAACCTAATATATATTACCAAAAATTTTTTTTTTTATTGAAAAGAAATCTAACATGTCCTTAGAAATAAACAAAATATATACACAGAGGAGAATCCAGCGACAGAAGCTAATTTTGAAAAATTGATTACTCCTATTTTAAATTGGTTTCCTAGATATCTAAGCTTATTAATTATCAAGTGTTCCCTGCTAGATGTTTAATAAATTGGTAACATTTAGACGTAACACCACTTAGATCTCTTTTTAGATGTCTTACATCAGCAATCGATAAACTGTCATGAATTATTATTTCACGATATTTATTTTAGATCGAGCACACACAATCTCCGTAATAATGTAATCTGCTTTGTAGTTAAACGTCAAGGTTAATTTTGACATCTTCTCTTTGGAATGACCTTCATCTTTGATGTTTAAAGTTTATTTGTTTCTTTTTCTCTTATAGTTAAAATTACCAACTGCTTTTTCAGTGGAAGGAGTATTCATTTGTAGCTTCCCTTCATACTGATTGTTCGTACTTCTTTTCTTTTTTTCTGGTGGGAGGAATTTTTCTATATGCCATGCCCCTTTGGGAAGACGGCGATTATGACTCTCTACTATTTCCTATCCTTTGTAGATCTTAGTAAATTTTGTCTTTTAGTTATCTCTCCTCATCCTTGTTCTTCCCTCCATTTACCGAATCTCGTTAGATAGGTTATGCACTGATGTCGTCTGTCCTTCTTGCCTTCGATCTGTCCTGTGAGTATCAAATTTTCCAAACCCTCTCTCCTTATTATGCGCACTAGAAATTTCAAGAGACTCTTCCTGATGTTCAATATAAATGTCCTTTTTTTTGTTTTCATTTTCTCTAAAACTTCCTCGTGGCTCACACGTTCGAGCCATGGTGTTCACAGCATCCTTCTGTAGAACCACATTTCTTTTGCGTTGAGTCAATACTTCATCTACGAGGAGATTGTTCAACATTCACTGTCATATAGGGGGACTAACATCACGTAAACCTTCAGCAATCTTCGTTGTTTCTACCGAAATTTTCCTGTTTCTTGATACTTGGCTTAGCGTTTGGAAAGCACCTTCGCTATCCCAATGTGCCTTCGGATTTCGGTGTTGCACTTTTCGACCTCTGTTAAAAAAACATCAAATAAGACATCTTTCACTACGGTATATTAAATTGAATATAAAATAATTATCATGCTTAAAACATAATAATATTAATAAAAATAATAATACGTATAAATATTTTATACATTCTTTTTCCTCAGTGCATTTTAGGCATGTGGAAATGGTTTACAATTTACGTGTTTTACATGATACGTATATATTCGAATTAATTTGAATTCTAGCGTTCTCACAAAATTTCAAAATATAAACAACACAATCTTTTCTATCATACTGACAATATCCAAATTTTGATAATGACCTATACGCTGGAAATTTGTCTGTTTCTTAATGCTTGGATGTCTCATTTTCTGTCATCTGTTAAAACATTTTGTGACACTATTTACGTCGCTAGAAAGAAAGAAGAAAAAAAGAAAGGCGAGAATTAAATTTAGGTGATAAGAAGCCATCACGAAAAGGACACTAAGTGGTGTTATTTTTCTGACAAGGAAAAGTGGTAAGATTTTTATTTCCATTGTCGAGAATGTAAAACAGAATTTAATCTGATTTATGTTACGGGGCGGAGAGTAAGATATGTCCAATCTGCCCATGGCAATGGTAAAGGGAATTTTCAAGTTGGACAAGTTACCTCCCGCAGAATTCTAAAGAGATAAAAATAAAAATTAATTAAGCACGCACTGACCGAGAAAAACAAGTGTCCGCTGACCACCATGAAGGAAAGGTTAAGCCTTTGTCTATATGCAGAATATCATTGAGAGGAACATCTGTTTATCGTTAGGGCTGGCTATGGTAGCGAAACTATTTTATCGGATCAGTAATTGGCACCAAGAATGCAAATACGTCCAAATGGCCATCCACTTGATGCTGGCGAAAATCTGATTGACGAATTCCAGGTGATTCGGTTAAGATAAGAGTCTAGGGTGTGAGGTCTCCTCGAAAAAAAGAAAGAAAAGAAAAAAAAAAGGGAAAATAATTTTTTTTTTCTTTGAGCAAGATTTTTTAAACCGAGGCTAGTCTGGCCACACCCACGCTGCTGAGCGCCCATTGGCTGAATGGTGGCATGAGCGTTAGGCGGAGGTAATCATGGGAAGAAGGAGGGGAGGCCTGTTGCGCCCGCCTGAAGGGATAGGTGTGAGATCCCACTGTGAGAGAGAGGGGAAACCCGTTGACACCCTCTGAGGGCATGGTGAGATACCAATATGAGAACAGAAGAAGGTGGGAAGACGAAAGACTTCCAAAGATGGAAAATAATAAAATTTTCCTGACCGAAAACAAAGAAGTGGATTGTGGGTTTAGAATTATCAAGGAACCTCAAACCCCGACAAGCCCACCCCGGTTTTGGTCGGCGTCCATATAAGCAGAGTCGCAGCGAGTTAAGTTCAGTTCGAGTTCGAGTTCGAGTTCGAGTTCAAGTTCGCAGTTGGAGTTGCACCCGCCTACCAGATAGCTGACTTGAAAGATTCCACGCAAATCACGACTAAATTTCTAACCAAGAACAATTTATTTTTGAAGAACGACTTAGACTCACACCACCAACACAAGTCTCACGAATATCACCTGAAGATACACCAAGAACCAGTTTCCTAAAGAACAAACAACTTAAGATGTTAAGACTCGCCTAACAAACACAAAGTGTCACGAATCCATATAGCGGGTTGGGAAGAAGACGCAGTCCTGTATTCAGAAACCAGATATAAAATATTGTTATCCTTTTTTTTTTAACACATTTGAACTTTTCGAGTTATTATTTTATTTTCTTTTACATATACTTGTGCGGTGTTACCCTTGATCGAACTCGGCTTGCATTACGGCCCGGCGAGTGATTGATTTCGTCTGCCTAAGATCAATTCACAACGTGGCTAGGTTAGACTGGAAATCAAAACAGTTACTTCGGTAACCAGACGTTGGAGGAGAGCTGGGAACGACAAGGCTGATACCGAATCTAACTAGATTCCAATCCGAATCACCAAAAGGTTAGAACGTCACATTTGGTGCCGCGACCAATACCAAGCCAGTTGGCCGTCACAGGACAGGATAGCACAACGTTATTTGTGTTATTTGTATATCTTATGTTGTTAAGATTATGGCCGCCGATAATAAAGTATATACCATCTCCCAAAAACCTGCAACTATTTCAATTTCTGGGAGAGCGCATATTCTGGTGTAATGAATAGTTGAATGAGGCAAATACGCTTGCCCACTCGGTCACTATGACTTTTGGCATCAGGTTAACACAAATGTCTACCGGTTCCCGAATAATATCTTCTACCCAATTTCACTCCCAATTGGTTTCAGGCACCTCACAACCTTAATGAACACGACGATTAGATCGAAGACCGATGTAATAAAATAGCGCCCTCCTTGACAATTTAGAACCCGAATCTCACGGCCTTGAGAACGAGTGCTTTGGAAGGAGAAGTGTTTGGAGAGACACACATGAAATCAGACAAGTTTGTACATGCAGAAATTTACGGCGCTTCCTTCCCTTTATTGCCCTGATCGACAACCATCGCTATCCAAATGGGAAGGGCGGAAAACAATATGAGAGGTGTTTTTTTTTTCCTCGCGCGCTTCCATTACATTAAATTGAGACTTTCACTACGTACATCAGACTGATCGGAAATTGATTTTTTTTTTTTTTCGTCTTTGACATATTGTCGGCCTGGTGTAGTATTTTTTTGTTATATAGGAATAAAGTGTCACTGTCGAAACTTGAGTTTGAACGTCAATCGCCAGAGAGCAAACACAGGCGATCCCATTATTTAATACAGTAGATCACGTGACCATAAAGGAAACGCCTGAGTAGAAAGTTGCGTGACGACTAATGATCGCTATTCCTAGTCTATCCTCTATCACGATACGCCCGCCAGGTCAACTCTATTACTAGAGGCCGCTATTCTCTACTCTATTCACTATACTATTTCTCTATTCGGATAATTATACGGATTACTTTTTGAGCGAGTATTATCCAGCAAGTACTATTAGTGCGAGTGATATTCGAAGGCGTCTCATACCAGTTTTGTTCAACGGCGTTACTATAGTTGTATCTGTGATTACAATGAGCATTACGGAGGTGACAAAGAGTGTTCGTTGGCATCACAAAAGTGGTAACGAATGTTCGTTGACATCACAAAATCATCGCTGCTCCGAGAATCATCTAGTGGTATCACTGAAATTTTTATTAAAATATCAAGCAATTAACATATAATAATATTAGTTAGAAACACGACCAAAATCAACTAGTTGTATTCGGAAATTTAGGCTATATCCATCTTTCAGACATCTTTATACTGTCTACCATGAAATTTGCACGCCATTTGGTATAGCTACATAACAATAGCATCCTCGAAAATCCTTAATAGCTTAGCCGAAATCGATCAGAATCAACAACATTTCGGAAAATTCTTACATTCGTTAAGTATAGGTAAGTGACCGAGTGGTTAAAATGTTCGCTTTCTGACTATAGGTCCCGGATTCGAGTCTCAACATGGTCGATTTGTCTGGAAGCTGATTTCTTTATGTTATATGTCATAGGAGGCGATCCCATCGGACTTGAAAACCCAAGCATTGTGAGCGGAATTGGGTAGAGAGGAACGCATGGGAGCCGCCAATGATTGTGTTAGCCCAATGTCACAAGTCATTGTGACCGAGGGCTTGAGCGTTTCGGCCTTGTTGATATTGTTGATCACGCTAAAAACTGCGCACTCTACCGGAAAATGTAAGTAGGGTTCACTCAACGTAGTTGCAGTCTAAACTACAAGTGGGTTCTGTGGATGTTGAACAAAAACAATTGTGCCTGAGCAGAAATCTACAATAGAGATTAGATAGTCATCCTAGTAGACAGTCCTCGGATACAAGTGGCTGTGCTATTTAACTTGAGAAAAGCAAGTACACGAACAATATAATAAAGAAAAATAAACTTAAGTACACTTTCAGTATTGTTTATAAATCTATATAGGAATTTGGATCAAATACAGATGAAAAATGGATCGGAATCAAACTGAATGGCAGAATAAGGGAGAAAAAGGAAAACGTTTATAAATCTAACAATTTTGGCTTTTATTAAAGCTTCCTCAGAGAATGAATAAGACGAAAAAGAAAGAAAGTGAATGAAAGTAAAAAATTAAAAATACCATCGTTTTTTTTTTCTTTTACATTCTTTTCCTCCTTCATCATTCTTTCTCTGATGAAGCTATAAAAACAGCAACACCTGTTAGATTTATAAACGTTTTCCTATTTATTGGTTATCCTATCACAACTATATATATATATATATATATATATATATATATATGCGTGTGTGTGTGTGTGTCTGTGTGTGTGTGTGTGTGTGTGTGTGTGTGAAAATATGTAGAAAATAGGAAAGAACTGGTTAGGTAAATAATCAAAGGTTCTTTAGTATTTTTGTTATTATTTTTAAAAAATAGTGCTCGATTCAAAAGTAGAGCATAAATATAATTATTTATTTAAAAATATGATTCCAACACGCTACATAAGAGTTCTCATGTTTCAAAACAAGAGCCAAAAACTTCAATATAATTATTTGAATTAAATTGAATTAAAGTAAGCTCTGTTCCATCTTTGAGCGAAATTTTTTTGGAATAATTTATTTCTGAAATATACGTGTTTTAATAGCATATTCATTATTGAAATCAAAATTTCCATGTTAACGGCTAGAGCGATTGTTCATAGAGAGAGGGGCGCAGGGTGTTAATAATTTGTATCAGTAAAGAGTTACATTCATAGATGTCAAATCAGGGTACGGTTGGGGTGTCTAAATTTAAAACGGAAGATGATTTCGTCTAGTCTGGTTTACGTGTCTATGGAGATTTATTTATTTTTTCTTTGTGAAAGGGTTTTGTATATATATATATATATAAAACAAACTGCCATAACATTTGTTTTTTGACAACTTCATAAAGGGTTATCTTTTTTTGTAGGGTATTTAAGCTATTTATTAGGACTATGGATTTTTAAAAATTATATGCTAATTATTCAATGCAAAGATTTATATATATATATGGACACAGACGCATATATATATATATATATATATATATATATATATATATATATATATATATATATATATATATATATATAATTACAAGTGGAAAAATATTCTTAGTCTTAGTTGACACTAAGTATAGTTTTCCTCTTGTCTTTTTATTCATTTTGCCTCTTCTACAGATACACTCCATCTGAGAATATTTAGACACACAGACACACA
>OZ010579.1:79968412-79978412 GCA_963932145.1 Acanthosepion lycidas | reverse complement strand
GGGAGACAGAGAAGGAACGTTGAAAAAAAAAAAAAACAGAATAGTAAGAAAGCGAAGAGAGGAGAGGTCGGGAGAAAAATGACCGAAAGAAAACAGGCGTAGCGCGAGTTAGAAGGCTATGGTTTTCTTTTGAGTTAGAAAAGACAAGCGCTTAAAAGATGACCAATGTCGCTTTACAAAATTTCTTGAGGCATCCATTTTCTTGGCGATAGCAAGAGCTGAACAACTTTCATACGCTCAGTTAATAATACAAGGCTATTTCTCAGAAATATCATTGAAATTCGCTACACAGAAGGAGAATTGTCAGAAACTGTCAAACGTGTTTCATGCTCAAATCGAATCGGAAACTAGCTCCAGCATAGTTACTGTCTCCTTTCACAGTACCTGAAATCTATAGAGGAATATAGAGACGAGATACTGTTTATAGTGGATGCCATTTTGAGGAACATAAACGCTTGATACCATTCCTAAAATGGTAGTGGTAATTTTAATATTAGGCATTCCTCGAGAACCCAGTGTACAGTCGGTTGACATTTATAACATCTTTCTATTAAATAAACTTTTCAAGATAATAGGTTCTTAAAGTTCAATAACTGTTGTTCTTTCCGGTACTGATCGTTTTTTTTCTGCCTAACTTTTTATTTAAAGTAGTACGGAAAGCCAACAGTGTCATTATATCATTATTTTCGCGTCACATTATATGTGTTACCTATTTTAACTATTTCTAATTAAAATGGTGGACGGACAGTTCCGTAGTGGACATTTTCGTCCCGGACAATTGTGTACCAGACAAATGCGTCCCAGGATAATTGTGTACATCTGGTAATTTTTTGATCTTACCAATTTTTTAAGCTGTCCTGAGTATCAGTGATTTCGCAAATTAATCAGGTTAACATTCCTACTTAATTCTTTCTATAAATTGTTTCTTTATGATATAAGCTGCATACTCTAATATATTTACGAAGTCAGATCCGCAGTACGTAATAATCGGAAACTTAAAATCTGTGGAAAACTACTAAGACATTTTACTCTACTAATTGAATTATACTTAAGTCCATGTAACTTTAACTGATAAACACATGTAACAACAAAATTTCGTGGATTTATCACTTTTCAAAAATCAAACAAAATCTCATTTGATTGATTTGAACAAGAACTCCAGCGTCGCAGTATCGGATGCTTTAAAACATATATTTCACTGTCAATAAATAGCATAATTATATAAAAAAAAAACATCTTTCCGTTTACACATATTTCGTCTTAGTGTTTGCCTATGTATGGGGAAATTGTGCCCGAAGATGACAATTTGTAATTGTCGAAAGTACTTGGCATGCCACTTCCATCTGATAACAATTCAAATATAAGGATCATATTATTCAAGGAATTGATAGTAAGTTAAAAATTTATTAAGTCTTGTTATCGAAGTTATTTTACCATTAATCACATTAATATTGCTAATTAATTCTTTGTATAAATCGTTTCTTTATTCTCATTAGCCATGGGTTAAATAGAAGAATAGCCTGGGTCCTATAGGTTTGGGTGGCAACCGGTGTAGGAGAAAGACAAGAGATAAATAACCTCACCAACTTGCAATTGGCACGGAAACGCCAAAGACCCTGGATCTGGATCTATTCTAATGAGCTTTCATTCCTGATAACGGTTTTATCTTTTATTAGGCAATATATTATATCACTTAGAGTCCTTCATAGTTTACCTTAAAATATACTATTGATTTAAGAATATTTTAGAGTGTTCGCATTTTTTTTTTTAAATTTGAAAACCTAACGATATCCCTCTCCGCGTTACTTCTGAGAATAAATACAAGATGCCAAAAAAAATCTCCACATTTACGATGATAAAGTTCCCCAGGGGACAAAACGCGTTGTTAAAAAATATGTTTCCCTTTTCTCTTGTTTTTTTTCATTTAATAGTTTCTTCACAGTAATATTTAATATATATTTTATTTTTTACACATTGTCGACAAGGAAAACGAAAACAGAAACATATACTTAAAAAAGATACAAAAAATATTAATATCCGCATATTTCTGCAAAAAATACTTCCTTAAAAATTGCATTATTTCTCAAAGTTCACATAGATTACTTAAAACGTCACACACACACACACCAATATGTATGCATATATATATATATATATATATATATATATATATATATATATATATATATATATATATATATATATATATTGTATCAATATGGTGATTTTCTTTCGTCTTTCAATGATAATGTTATTAAGCTTATCAGACGATATGATAGGAAATTGCATAAAATAGACAAAACTTGTCTATTTTATTTAATGAAACGCGCATCAATATATATATATATATATATATATATATATATATATATATATATATATATATATATATAGTCATCCACAGCGGCGTGAGCGACTGTTTTTAAAATTACACTTTTCTCAAGAGCGCTCAAGTGGATTTCCCGGAAACATATATTGTCAGAGACAAACTGTTTCGCTGTATGTCAGCTCTTCAGTGTGGCTATACGTCTGATTGCCTTAAAATCCGACCGATTAGGTATGAGTCAGAGAATACTCCCCCAGGGCTATCGTCGCAAGGAGGAGAGGAAAATGAGTCAGTTGCCCAGAGAGCTCAATTTAATTCGGTTGAAGAGCAATGCGTTAATAGTGATATATATATATATATATATATATATATATATATATATATATATATATATATATATTGGCAGCATATCTACATTAAGGCATGTTAGTTGAATAATCTGGACATATGATGTCTATTTTTATTTTTATTTAATCCTCTCGAATTCTCTGATTGCCTTCTTAATGTTAAAAGGCGCCATAGTTTTTTGTTTTTTTTCATTTCTTTAATTTTCCCATGTTCTTTCAATCCCATCCCAGATCATTTTCAGGTAAAACAAAAGAAACGAAAAAAAAAAAAAATACGGCGCCTACTTTAATAAATTTGATATTAACATTAATTTTTTTTTTTTTTGCCATCAGAGAATGATGCCATCATATATATATATATATATATATATATATATATATATATATATATATATATATATATATATATATATATGTATGTATGTATATATATATGAAGATAGATAGATAGATAATAATAGTCGTCAATATATATATCTATATATATATATATATATATATATATATATATATATATATTTCCAAGAGGATAGAACAAGCATCTAATATAAAATGGTTATAATTTATTACATTGGAATCGTAATCACGATCCAATTCATCCGACCTACAAATTCATATATATATATATATATATATATATATATATATATATATATATATATATATTGCGGGATAGACATATATATATATATAGAGAGAGAGAGAGAAAGAGATAGGCATATATATATATAGAGAGAGATAGACATATATATATATATATATATATATATATATATATATATATATATATATATTGCGAGATAGATAGATAGATAGATAGATAGATAGATAGATAGATAGATAGATAGATAGATAGATCAATCAATCAAAGTTTCTGACCGTTATGTTATGCACAATCTTAGGATATTATTGAAATGCCTTACTAAAGCATTGTGGGTTGGTGCGCATCTTACAGGCAATGCTTCATTCACTGAAACCGATAGGGTCATGGTTACATCTTAGTGTCTGTGCTGTAGCCTAAGAAACCGGAAATTTTATGGATCACCCAGTGCGCGACCGTTGTCGTTTGTGACAATCTAGTTAAATAACAACGTATCGTATTTTTTTCTTCGTGAGATGCTGAGTGAATTCATATGCGCTTGTGCGTCTGTTTTTGCGTGTGTGGCTGTGTGTGGCCTCACATTTCAGCATTTGTGACGTGTGCATCTCGACTCTGTAGACCGCGCGCATTTCTCACGTATTTATTGATTTTAACTATCTTCACTGTAAGTGTATTTTTACACACAAAAATATTACAACGTCTTACACAAATGCTATTCTTCTTTTTTTTTACTTGCCATCACATTATGTCTGTTTTATACGCCCTCGATTTTTCCTGGTCTTCACTTCGATTCGAACGCATATACATGAATATTGAGTGTAACTTAAAACCTTTCCCCAGGATCGTACATGACCAAATATTCATTAAATTCTCCCAAGTAGGCACACGAACTATGAAGCAAACGAACGGACGCGTTAATTTATTGATTACCGAACTCAATCGAAGTAGCTTCGTGAAATTCGCGCACGCGCGTGAGAAATATAAACGAAGGCAAACGTATGCAACGAGAAGAATATATTTATCTATAAATATTCGGCATTTCTGTCACTCCAACTATCTCTCTCATTCTCTCACACACAAACACTCTCTGCATTTCACTGTCATGCATTGAGATTTATATCTTCCTCTCTCTCTATGAGTCACTCTCCTTTTTTTAAAAAAAAGGATAGAATCCCTCTCTTCACTATCCATTTGTGTCGGCTTTCTCTCTCTATGTATGTATGTCTTTCTTTTTTGCTGTTGCTCACGCTTTCCCTATATCTGTCTATGTGACCTTTTTAATATCCATGTGTCACTCTCTTCTTGTACATTATATATATATATATATATATATATATATATATATATATATATATATATATATATATATATATATATATATACTGTATATCTATATAATATTATATATTAACCAGAATTTATATATAAATACGATATATACATATATATATATATATATATATATATATATATATATATATATATATATATATATATATATATATATATATGTATGTATATATATATAATTATTTATTTAAAAATATGATTCCAACTCGCGAGTTGGAATCATATTTTTAAATAAATAATTATATTTATGCTCTACTTTCGTATCGAGCACTATTTTTTTAAATAATAACAAAAATACTAATGAACTTTGGATTATTTACCAAACCAGTTTCTTTCCTATTTTCTATAATATTTTCACATATATATATATATATATATATATATATATAGATATGCTGAAGTTAGCATCAATCAGCTAAGTGACAAACTTTTACTTATATTAATTATATATATATATATATATATATATATATATATATATATATATATATATATATATATATATATGTAGTCTGATGTTTTCTTAAGCTGTGAAACTAACAGACACTATGGTGTGTTGACTTTTATGTCCATACTTTCGTACGTACAAACGCTTTATCCATCTCCGATATTGAACCCCTGTTCCCTATAAACATGACAACATTCAGACACACACACACACACATACACACACACATACACACACACACATATGTGTATGTTTGTGTGTGTGTGTAACATAAATTAATCAATAAGCGTACAAACGGTTACAATTGTACAAGATCTAGTGTTCATTCCAAAAGACAAATGCTTTCATATACAGGTAAATAATTAAAAAGCTAGCATTTCTTCACAGATACACACGGAAACACACACACGCGGATGCACACACGTGTCTGCGTCTATGTGTGTATGTGTGTGCGTGTGTGTTTGTTCCCCGGCATTACACATAGACTAACATTTATTGTCATTCTCACTGTATTTTCTCTGTGTGCCTTTTCCATTAAAACTGTGAGAATTAGAGAATATAGAAATTTCTCACACTTTTTCGCTATCTCTCTCTCTTTCTCATTCCCCCTCTCTCTCTCTCATTTTCCATCTCTCTCTCTCTTTCTCATCCCCCTCTCTCTCTCTCATTTTCCATCTCTCTCTCTCTTTCTCATCCCCCTCTCTCTCTCTCATTTTCCATCTCTCTCTCTCTCTGCGTCTTGGATTCTCTTCCTCTCTCGTTCTCTTTCTCTCTCTATCATACTTTTTCTCTCTCTCTCACTTTGTCTCTCCACCCCTCTCTCAATATACCTACACGTAAAATCAGTAGCAACAGTGTGTGTGTGTGTGTTTTAACTGGTATTATGCATGAATTCTCATTTATTGCCATTGTCTGTATTTTTCCTGTGTCTGCATTCTCTATTTCTCTCGCTTCCACACACACACACTCTCTCTCTCCCCCACTTTCTCTCTGTCACTTTTCTCTCACCTCTTCCTCTCTCTCTCTCTCTCTCTCTCTCTCTCTCTCTCTATCCCACTTTCTCTCTCTTTCCCACTTTCTCTCTCTATATATATATCTGCCCCTCGTCCTCTCTCTCTCTCTCTCTCTCTCTCTTCCAGACCTATAAGCAAAATCAGTAGCAACGCAAACAATCCTCCTTACACAATACGTGCCAGAATTTTTATATCATTCAAGATTTTACATAATATCGTTCTCAGCCCACTACTTCGAAACTGATTAGCCTTCCCATTCTCCTTCAATTTCTCTTTCATTCTGACCGTGGTACGGACGCCTTAACTATATATTTTCATTTTCTAATTCACCTCTCTTTCTCCCCCCTCTCTCTCTCTCTCTCTCTCTCTCTCTCACTCTCTTGTTACCCATCTCTCTTTTTCTTTCTGAGACTCATTCATATAGAGATGCACTCGATTAAGTGCTACCTGCTGCACTCTCTACTCCACACGCTGACAATCATCTACGCAGGCATCGTTCAAGAAACACATACAATTACGACACACGTGTACAATTCTCGCGTAATAGCAAACACACACGCAGGCGCGCGTGCAGCTGGCGTTCTGTCATCTCTACATTCACAGATATCGCCATGCACACATACGTTATTCCACCGACCCACACACAACAATATTTATATAATTAAGCATATGCATTTGTCTACGTTTTACCTACTCTTCTTAATCTGTGTTTTTATGGAGAGGTGTTGAAAAGTTCTCGGCCCGAACGCAGCCTCTTGAAATTCATAGGCGCGTAACTTATCTATCATCTTCGTCTGTTATTTTTTGTTGTCTATATCAATATGTCCATGTCTACTTCAATTTGTTCATCTATCTATCTATCTATCCCCCTCTCTCTCTCTCTCTCTCTATATATATATATATATATATATATATATATATATATATATATATATATATATGTCTGTCCTTTATATATATATATATATATATATATATATATATATATATATATATATATATATATATATATATATATATACACATATATACAAATATAGATAACTAGACTCGTTTCAAAAAACACTCGAATTTTTGATTTGCCAATAATCAAATCAATCTCGAAGGAAAAAAAGGTTTTAAAAAAAGAAAGAGCTACAAACATGAAGTTCTGCCGAAAAAAATCGCACAGATGCAGGTCTGAAGCCCAAAGAAAAAACCCCGATACGAGTAAACAACTAACTAACAAAAGAGCTCAATAAAACCGCAGAGCAGACCTAGATACACCTAGTGAGCCAGACAAACCTACCTAGGTTTCACTTAAACGGATCGTCAGGGAAAGTTCGGCTGACGATCCGTTTAGGTGACACCTAGGTAGGTTTGTCTGGCTCACTAGGTGTATCTATCTATCTATCTATCTATCTATCTATCTATATATATATATATATATATATATATATATATATATATATATATGTGTGTGTGTGTGTTCTTTATCTATGTATATATTCATCTGTCTATCTATCTATCTATCTATCTATCTATCTACTTATGTCTTTTCATATCTATCTATCTATCTATCTATCTATCTATCTATCTCAGTCTATTCACTATCTATCTATCTATATCAGTATATTCACTGTCTATCTAAATCTCTTTATTTCTATCTCAGTATGTTCATATCTATCTATCTTCACGTCTTCATATGTCTCTCTTCATATTTAGCAATGTATCTCAGTACGTCAGTATAGACAAATCGGCTTCAGTTGTATAAACTTACATCATTATTCCACAGTCCATTATCTGATCGCATCACACAAGACCTCCGCACTGAAAATGAAGAAAAATACACAGATGCGCTCTTATAGAGTTATTGTCAGCTTAGTTAAGCCTGTCATAGGGGAACAAACGTAGATCAATTCATGACAGCCTCTACGGTGTACCCATGAACATACAGATGATCTATCACTTCTGTCTGGCAAAGGATGACAATATTGAAGGGGGTCGAAAAGCCCGAAACTCTTTATGTATACAACTGCTTACTAATAACTAAGGCTGGCATTGGCGGATATTAAACTTAACTTTGGATAAGAACAACATATATTAGAATCTAAACAGTAACCAAAACTAGTCAACAATGTGTTGATCAATCAAGGATTTCTTGTCTGGAGAAACCCGGGATATCTTACTATCCATCGGAGTTTGAGACAAGACTTCTCCAACAAGTTACTCATTGCAAATGAAAAAAAAAAAAAAAAAAAAAACTAGCAAAATTCAAAATATTCCTGTCTGTTAATTTTCTTTTAGACTTTTGAAAAACATACTAATTTTTCTTTTTTTAATATCTAAAGAAATTTTAAGGGTAATAATAATAATAATGAGGACATCAATAAATCCAATTGTAGTTAGAGCTCTCCGATTGATTGGACAATGTTCCAATAGACTCATTGGATGGATTACTGGTAGCCCATGCCTTTAAGAAATGCAAAATAATCTACTCGCAAGAACGAATAGCTTTATCGATGTAAAATGAGTATGTTATAGGGATATTTCAAGCGTAGCATAGACGTGGCACAAGGCCGAAAGTATGGGGCACCCGTGAGTATCGAACTCACAACCCAGTTGCAATGTTCTAGCGAGACAAACTTGCTATCAATTAAAGTGCCTCGAGGTGCCCAAATGTGTATGTTATATACTGTACATATATATATATATATATATATATATATATATATATATATATATATATATATATAATTATTTGTTTAAAAATATGATTTCATCGCTACATAAGAGTTCTCATGTTTCAAAAAAGAGCCGAAAACTTCATTAGAATTATTTGAATTAAATTGAATTAATTCAATTTAATTCAAATAATTCTAATGAAGTTTTCGGCTTTTGTTTTGAGACATGAGACATTTTATGTAGCGATGAAATCATATTTTTCAATGAATAATTATATTTAGGCTCTACTTTTGTATCGAACACTATTTTTTTTTTAAATAATAACAAAAATACTAAAGAACTTTGGATTATTTACCTAACGAGTTCTTTCCCATTTTCTATATATTTTTACACACACACACACACACACACACACACACACATATATATATATATATATATATATATATATATATATATATATATATATATGATGTTATAAGGATTACCATTTCATTTCCTACTTCATTTTCGTTCTTCCTCATTCAGTAAGTTTTTCTAGGTTACACCAGTGTCTGATCTTGGTTTCTTTTTTGTTTACAAAAAATGATCAGTGAAAAATGTTAGATATCTGGTTGGGACTCGGAAGATAATGTATGTACAACAGAAATCGAAAGAAATAATAATAATACTAAAATAATGGCATACCATATTTTTTAATTACAAAATGTTTTTAATTAGACAACTCCATTCGCTGCTCAAAATCTTGGACCTGTCACTGCGTATATACACACACATATATATATATATATATATATATATGTGTGTGTGTGTGTGTGTGCGTGTGTGTGTATTTCATTCCAATCTAGGCGATAATGCCACGAAATGGCAAAGCATTCCTGGGAGTGAAAGAGATTCATTAGAAGTCATTAGGGAGTGGTAAGGAGAGAAATAGAACATATCAGAGGACAGAACATGGCGATTATCATTGCATTTTCATTTTTTATGCTTGTAGGTGATAGGGGACCAAAGAAACCACAATTGCCAGAAAAGAAACTATTAGAATAGAACGTACGGTTTGATCTAGCTATTTCAAAAGTAAAACTATGAGACCTAACTGCCAATCAATAGTACGATTAAATTCATCCGATCGAAGCACCAAAGACGATAGCTCATCACAACAACTACCATGAAATTATTTCCAGAAAAGACAGCGGGAAAACACGGTACGGCGGTTGGAAAATGACTGAAATAGGCATGCCAGGTCAGGAC
>OZ010579.1:79913412-79963412 GCA_963932145.1 Acanthosepion lycidas | reverse complement strand
AATTCACACAAACTTTTCACACAATGTTAGGAACACTGAACTGCGCCATCGCTGAAAATTTTGTAGTGATCTGCGCAACAGGCGCCATATTTGAATCAGCACGATAATAATTTGGCACGGAGTGTAATATAAACATATTTAGGCTTGAAATAAGGAGAATCGTAAGGAAACAAAAAATAAAAAAATATTCCGTCATATACAGTAAAGTATTCATAAAAGAACGATTGTTGCCACATTTTACTATACTATACAAGAGTGGATAGCGATTCGGATTGAAGAATCGGAGAGCCGAATTTGAATCCCAGTCGAATCCATTACATTCACTTGCTAATACCCTTGGGAAAAGTATTAATCTCCTTATTTTCCCTCCAGCTATGGGTGAATAGCTGGACCGATTGGGTTTTTTAGCATTTGTCTGGCAACTGGTATAAGAGAAGGACAGCTCTGAATTCAAAATCTGCTGAGGGTCGTTCGGGGACCTTGTGGCACGTAGTCCAGCAGGTCTCTGCATTCGGTCCTTCAAAAAGTGTTGTCAGTACTGCCTTCAATACTGTAATCAAATCATATGTGCCGGTGTCTGAGCTGTCGGTTGCTAGGAACTGAGCTCCCTCATACTTCGAATACGACGGGATAGTCCATCATATATATATATATATATATATATATATATATATATATATATAGATAGATAGATAGATAGATAGATAGATAGATAGATATAGATATATATTATAAAACCATTTATTTTACATTCAACATCATCACTTGATAACACACCGGATGTGTTGAAACAAAATGGCTATTTTTATAGTGATTTTATAACATATTTATGTTATAATTTTAAAATAAATAATTATATACATATATATATATATATATATGTATATATATATATATATATATATATATATATATATATATATATATATTATAAAACCATTTATTTTACATTCAACATCATCACTTGATAACACACCGGATGTGTTGAGACAAAATGGCTATTTTTATAGTGATTTTATAACATATTTATGTTATAATTTTAAAATAAATAATTATATACATATATATATATATATATATATATATATATATATATATAGATATAGATATAGATATAGATATATATTATAAAACCATTTATTTTACATTCAACATCATCACTTGATAACACACCGGATGTGTTGAAACAAAATGGCTATTTTTATAGTGATTTTATAACATATTTATGTTATAATTTTAAAATAAATAATTATATATATATATATATATATATATATATATATATATATATATATATATATATATATGAATGTGTGTGTATGTGCGCGCGTGTGTGCGTGTATACAACTATTAAAATACAGGAAAGTATTTTTAGCTTAAGGAATTCTTTCACCTTTTCGTCGGAAGGAAAACTTTGGATTATTTTTTTGACGATAACAAAGAAAAGGACAATCTAGATCGTAAAAAAAGTTAGGTGAGAATATTAAGAAACATATATTTAATGGTAAAATAATTTACGAATAAAAAATAAATAGTTCCAAGTGAGTATAAAATATAAAAATAATACACACAAATATATATATATAGCGCAAAATGCAACATTGGTGGAATTGAGACCTTCCAGATGCAGTCACAATTTGCTGGTCTGGTCATATTGCAAGGATGAGTGACAGAAAAATATCTACGGCCCTCATGTATAGCCAGCTTCACAGTGGACAAAGGACTGTAGGACGGACATGGCTCAGATAACCTCTCAGTTGTAAATGTCCTCCATACTAACTTCGAACAAGCTGCCGTGGATAAAAAATAACTGGAGATATTTGTGCCAGAGTGGTATTAGAAATTTCGAAATAATTCGTATCGACTGGCTAACAGAGAAAAGGCAACGGCGAAAAGGGTCAGCAAACGTTCCTGTGGCTATGTCCCGAGACCTTCGTTGTTAACCAATATGTGGACTTGTATGCAGGTCATTAGCGAGACGATACAAGCATAAAAACTGAATGCGGTTGTCGGATCCTCAAACGTCGAAATTGAGGGGAGAATCTATCAGGATATATTGATAATAATAAATACAAATTTACTTCACCAGTAGCATAACTGGGAGATTCATGTACAATGCAATCACCAGGTGTCGATTTAAAACTGAACTTTCTGTTACATTGTTTTGCTATTGATCCGGAAAAAATAAATACATATTAATAATATAAATTATAGCTATTTCATTATACATCAAGCACTATACTATTGTACTCAATGTACAATATAGTAGGTATGGGTTTTTACGTTGGCTGGATATATATATATATATATATATATATATATATATATATATATATATATATATATATATATATATATATATATATATATATATAAAAGCCGTATATATGAACATTAATGGGTATGTCCCAACCCTCATAAATACGTTGAACACTATTGTAATGGGCTGATTAAGAACTCCACCACAATCAGTGATTTACCTGCTTCATGTTGCTGGCAAGTATTGTATTTTGTTCATGTTATAAAGATTACCATTGCATTTCAACCTCTGTTTTGGTTATTACTCATTCAGTAACTCTCTCTCCGGTTACAACAATATATATATATATATATATATATATATATATATATATATATATATATATATACTTTCGGTATTATATATATATATATATATATATATACTTTCGGTATTTTGCCAAATCTAAGGTACGCTTAGAAAATGAATATATATATATATAAATTTATATAATTTTATATACCGAATAAATGCATATAAACTAATAATAAATATATATATTTGTTTCTCAATGTTTGCTAGGTCCCGATCACCAGGTACAAATTGAAAATTCTTCAAAATTTAAATTTGTACCGGATGATTGCCACGTTCATGAAACTGGGTTGTACCACATGGTTAGCAACATATATATATATATATATATATATATATATATATATATATATATATATATATATATATATATTATAGTAGTACACATTTTAGCTCTGTTATTTTACATGGAGCACTTAATTTTTTGTTACCACCGGCACTGATTTTACTTTATTTTATATTTTCATTTTAATATGTAAATATTTCTGTCAGTATATATATATATATATATATATATATATATATATTGATGTGTATCCAAGCAGCGATCTTTCTTTATGCGCCTTTCATTGAAAACGACCGACAAGGAAGAAAATTGAACCTTTATTGAGTTTATCCATCAATCTAGCATGTTTTCCGTTTTTCCGGGTTTACGGAATATAGGATCTATGGACAATTTTTATATTCCTTAACCCCCGAAAAACGGAAAAATGTTGGATTGCTCGAAAAGCTCAATAAAAGATTATTTATATCTTCCTTGTCGACCGTTATCAATGAAAGATCTATTAACCTCTTCCTCTTATATATATATATATATATATATATATATATATATATATATATATAGAGAGAGAGAGAGAGAGAGAGAGAGAGATAGATAGATAGATAGATAGATAGATAGATAGATACACACACACAAAGACAAAAGGAAATGTTTTGTTTAGCAACGCGTTTCGTCCTCTGATGGTGAATGTTAAGATTTTATTTTGCAACATGTATTTATAAACAGAAGTTTATTTCTACGTTTTACATATATATTTTATCTATATATGAATTTTTACACACACGCACACACACACGCATATATATATATATATATATATATATATATATATATATATATATATTTGTTTGTCTGTATATGTATATATATATATATGTATATATACACATACATATGCATATATATATATATATATATATATATATATATATATATATATATATATATATATATATATATATATATATATATATATATATCGTATTTCATTCAGGCCGTGGGCGATCATGGGTTTTCACACGTTCGTATAATCTTATTTACTACATTTGTTTTAATCTGCCGCAAGACCAACGCCATAGGGTCGCCAGTGATAATCGAACTTCCATGTAGAGAGAGAAACCTATTCATTAAAGTGTTATTCGTGAAACGTTAATAATAATAATAATAATAATCATAATAATAATCATAATAATAATAATAAACTCTTTCAATCGTATCGGAATTAATCAAAACTAATTACACGAAAACCCTTATAATCTTAATTTCTTGTTCGGCGGTTAAGAAGTTGTAACCCTGGAAATATTGCTTCGCGCTTACCTATCCTTAAAACTGTCATTTTCTTATTGCTCAGGACTGATCCATTTTCAACAGAAGGACGGACTCTCAGACTACCCAATGAGGCTCGAATTCTCCGAGTACTAATGTGCATCGTCCTACGGCGAACGTCTTATTTAATACTATTCGCATAGTTTTTGCATAGCTGATCATCCACTGAAATTTCAATGAGTTTCGATCTTCCAATAACGGAGATTAATAGACAGTTTAATTACATCGGACACAGAGTCGAAATACTGTGGACCCATGAGACGAGAACTCTCGGTATCAGAGAAAATCTTGTAGGACATTGCTCGACGGTTGACTGCGTGGTTAGTTACTTAGCAATATCAAGCATCGTTTTACACGGCTGTGTACGCGATTAGGATTGAACTCTCTTTATTGGAGTATAGTCTGAAGGATTAGCATGCTCTACGACAGGTATTGATGTAGCTAGGTCTGGTGGATCCTCGGGAAGGATCGAACTCGGTACACCTGCTCTGTGATGTTAGCTTGTTAACCATCGTTTGATTGAAGGCGCTATCATATATTATACATAAAATAAAAACATCATACCTTTACTGAAGCTGTTATATTTATTTATTTATTTATCTATCTATCTATCTATCTATCTATCTATCTATATATATATATATACATATATATATATATATATATATATATATATATATATATATATATATATATATATATATTTAGTTTGTCTGACAATTGCAAATAGTGTGAAACCCAGGGTCACAAGATCACATCAATCCCACTAAATATATATATATATATATATATATATATATATATATATATATATATATATATATATATATATATATATATAGCATAATGAGAACCACGTATACTTTCTTAATATGTATATATAGAAAAAGTTGCAAATTAAAAAATTAATAATGTTCTTTTATGAAAGTGTTTATTAATTTGTATATATATTTGATATTTCAGATTGGCCTCAATCTGAAATATCAGCTATATCTATTTATATGAGTTATTTCTGAAGAAAGATAGAGGCCAGTCTGAAATAACAAATATATATACAAATAAATAAATACTTTCATAAAAGAACGTTATTATTTTTTTAATTTGCAACTTTATATATATATATATATATATATATATATATATATATATATATATATATATATATATATATATATATAGTTACAGTGAGAGAGAGAGAGTGGTGGGAGAGAGAGAGTTATGGAAAATCAAACGTACCTGCCATTTTCTGATTTTGCAAGTATCGGCCGAGCAAAAACTAAAAGAAACTGCTAAGAAAGTGAATAATATGGAAAGCAATAATTACCAAATTATTGACTGCTAGTTTAGACTCACCCTATAAGTGTTTGCACGCACATACACACGCACGCCCATGCACGGTCACAAACATAGACATACACACATACATCTGCATATATTCACACATCTACATATATATATATATATATATATATATATATATATATATATATATATATATATATATATATATATATATATATACATTCACGCAGACACACCTATGTGTGTGTGTTTGTGTGTGTGTGCGTGCGAAGCCTTCATATTGTAGAAAGAAGCAACAGAACATACGTGAGGCTCTGATGAAAAAATCTCGGCCATACACTTTTCTTTTATTTGACTTAAGCATCAGAATTTTTTTTTTTTTTTATTTCTCTGTTATGTCTGAGAACTTTTTTAGCACCCATCTCGTATATTATAAAACTATGAAACCACTCGCACGCGCACGCGCGTTCACAGGCATGCTCACGCGCGAGCGCGCACGCACACACACACACAGCGAGAGAGAGAGAGAAACAATCAGATCAAACACACAAGCAAACACACTCACGCGCACACACAGCAAATTATACATACTTGCTGATTGGTCGGGTGCCTCTCTCTCTCTCTCTCTCTTTCTCCTAGACATACACATTCATTCATTGGTTGGGAGAGAGAATCATACGAACTATAGTCACGTAACACATACGCACACCGAATCAAAAGTGTGAACACACTCACACACATACGAAGAGAGAAAGAGAGAGAAAGAAAGAAAGAAAGAGAAAGAGAGAACAGCAGCTCTTGTCAGTGGGGGTCTTTGGAGCACAGAACGGAATACAACGAGAAAGGAGGGAAGAGTTGAGAACCGAACAACAGTCTGTCGTAGCAAAACTCATTGATGGAAAAGAGAAATACAACATGCCGATGCGTGTCGGGCGCACCTCGTCACGACCTGCCGGTCTAGCACACGCTCTGTTCCCACTACGATCGGCCACCATGACTAGCCTCTCGCTTCTTAATTTACTTTTATTTACAAATCACTCAACCACGCCATAACTAACTCTCCTATTTTCTAGCACTTTACTATTTTTGTTTTCCTGGCTTTTATTATCAATATAAATGTTAATGTCTTCGAGTGGAATTTATACTGATCCGAAAAGTAATCATTTGGTTCACTAATGTAAGAGGGATTTAAAAAGAAAAGAAACAAATAAAAACAACGGATATATCATTTGGATTTACTTACCTATAGCACCAGTGATTAATATATCGGGTTTTATATCTTGGTATTTCTATCACATTATTTCAACGGTATCGTAAGTACTAGCGAGACCCACTTAAAAAAAATATCAGGATTAAAAACTTAAACGATTCTTTTACCAACCTTAAGATTACTTCAAGTACACAGATATTCGTTCTTCCATCTGCTGCTACTTCTATTTCGACGGCGATTACTACGACTCCGACTACGACAATAACAACAGTTACTTGTCTATCATTTGCCTCTTTTACAGTCTACACTACCTACCTATCTACCTACCAACTGACTTAATCTACCTGTATATTTACCTGTCCGTATACCAATGTGATTTTTACCTACGTACTTTGGAGAAATATCTACAAATCAGCTTTTTCTTTTTTTTCTCTTTTTTAACCAGTGGATTGCTTTAAAGGCGGCTATACCATAAGAAGAGAGGATTCCGATAGAAAAAGCAACGGTAAGTTTGGAATTATATATATAAATATAAATATATATATATATATATATATATATATATATATATATATATATATATATATATATATGTTTACATTCTTCCTATATGTCCATATTTTGCATATGTACATAACGATACACGTACTGCGCGTGTGTGATAGGTGGAAAAAAAACGAATAGGTTTCTTAAGTAATTAAAACTATGTTTATTTCATATTTAGAAATGGTAGGCTTTCAGCTTATTTACGATCGAAACGTGTCTGGAAATTAAAAATATTTTAAGCACACGCACACACACACACATACATACACCCATTTTTCTTGACAACTTTTCCCCACCAAGCTGTAAATTTTACAATATATCTATCATCACCGGCAGAAACATGTTTTTTTTTCCTATCTAGAAGCACTCTTTTAGTCACATTTACTGTGGAGAGTCGTACACACCATGGTATGTGTACACAATAGTCGACAATCTTAAAAAAGAGATATTAGTAAATTATGGAAACTACTCTATATATGTATACCAGATATAGTTTTATAATATATATATATATATATATATATATATATATATATATATATAAATCAGTTACGCGGACAGATCTTGGACAAGTGCATTACAGGTGTAAAATATGTAAGTTTCTTTAAAGGTTTCTTCTCTTTCGTAAAGAAAATAGGCTGACATGTAGATTTGTCATAAAAAAGTAATTACTACGTAATTTTTTAATTAATACAAACACATACAAATGCATACAAGTCTTATACATACATGCACACACACACACACACCTATGTAGACAACATACATACATTTTGTAAAAAAAAAATGATTCTTAGTTTATACATATTAGACTATGTGTACAAGTAAGTGACCAAAGCTTAACAGAACACATGCTGATGCTATGCTACGAGAAATCTTTCTCTTACCCATTTGTTTCTTAATCTCTCTCTCTCTCTCTCTCTCTCTCTCAGACGCTCACACAAATACATACATACACACACATATATATATATAAATATTAGGTTGGTGCAAAAATAATGACGTAATAATGTCGTTTTTTGACGTATTTTTAACGTCAAAAAACGACATTATTACGTCATTATTTTTGCACCAACATAATAGTAAGAAATTGGAAGTTTTTTGTGACACGTTACTATTTGCTAATTTGTCATACTATTTTCTAAATACTGTTTGTTGATATATAAAATTATATATCGTTATATCATATATATATATATATATATATATATATATATATATATATATATATATGAGTCTGTATTGAGCATAATTACTCTTAGAATGTTGCAAGTTCACACGTGCAGGAAGCACATAAGTTTCCAACACACTAACAATGGCTTAGTCTGGTACAAGGCCGGCAACGCACAGATTAGGATACTAAATATTGCGCCACAGTAGGTACCAGACAGATAAACATGAAAGTACTTGAATAAATAGATAGATTGATAAATAGAGATTGACATATAGATATGAGCGTACTTGTATATATAGCTATGGAAGTATTTAGATAGATAGATAGATAGATAGATAGATAGATAGATAGATAGATAGATAGATAGATAGATAGATAGATAGATAGCCTATAGAATAGAAAATACAGACTTTTAAATAATAAAAAAAAACAGCGTAACCTCTGCAATGTTCACAACATGAAATTGAACAGGAAGAAGATTGTGCTACGCCAGACATCCATGAGATGATGTTTAACCCATCTTGAGATTCGGCATTTGAAACTCACTACCCTTTACATGGGCTCGATCAAAGATCCTTTGCGAATGAGTAAATAATCTTATCTTTAACTGCAACTAGTGTATGGTTAAAACGGAGGAAGAAAAAAAGTGATACATTTACAGCGCTAAAATTCGATTGGCCTCAATTCGAAACACAGGGAGGGTCCATAGGTTCGAGCCCATCGCGTCAGTTGATAATGTCTATTCAGCCACCAAGCAGTTTCGCTGTGTAATGAAGTCACAAGCAAAGGAGCGTATTGCCTCGAATTCGCGCACACGTGTATGCGTATGTGTGTGTGAGTTCAAGTGCGTCTGTGTGTGTTTATACGAACAAGATCTTTCATCTCTACTAAAAAAAAAACACACACACACTACAATGAACATAGACATCGATTTTTTACACACCTACAAATATTACGAATAAAACACACAGACACGCATATATATATATATATATATATATATATATATATATATATAGAGAGAGAGAGAGAGAATTACATGCATACGCATAGAAAAAATATACGATGGCGTGTTTAAAAGTTTCTGCATTGACCCGCTTCCCAAAACCTGACCAAATGACCAGACAATTTTAAAAGGGAATTCCTAGTTTCTTGTCGGTCTAGTCGGACTGAGAATTATTTAACACCCTCTTGTATACATACACAAACGTCACATGCATGCATACATGCAAAAAATACACACACACATGTATATATATATATATATATATATGTGTGTGTGTGTGTGTATGTATTTATGTATGTATGTATGCTTGTATGCATTGTGGGTGGGTGGATGTTTGGTTATGTGACAAAGGTTAAAAAACAGAGAGAGTCGATTCTAAGTGAATATGTCAACATATGAATGTCGACACAAGGAATTTTATGTAGATATCCTCCGATACTGGAAATCTATAAATACTTTCGAGTACAAACATATGTAAACGTTTCCCCACGAGAGTGTACTATCTATTTACAAAACATGTACACATAGGTTTATATGTGTACGCAATTTCGAATACACCGGATACTATCCACACAGTCGCCATATAGTTGGGTAGGATGCTAAAATGAAAAAGATCAAAGATATATTTAATAAAAAATAGAATTCAGGCTATGTACGTGTGTGTGTGCGTATTTCGTGTGTGTGTGTACAACACTACATTTTGGTGATTTAAATCAGTGATCAATCTGTTCTCCTCCAGATGTTAGGAGATTCCCGTGTCTCGCCGGATATTATACACCTTAATCTTTATTACGACTGTAAAAAATTGAGGTCATGTTTATTCTCTTGACTCGTTAAGAATGACATATTTCAATACCTTAATATTCTCGAACATTTTGTCTATAACATATATATATATATATATATGTGTGTGTGTGTGTGTGTGTGTGTGCGTGTGTACGTTCGATACTCTGTTCCTGTATACTTAATTAGTGATTCAGTTTTTTTTAGCCTAGCAAAAATGTTTTTAATATTTACATCACTATATAAGTACAAAGGACAATTCAGACACCTTATTATACGACCCGACCTAGTTCGAAATTTATATATTTTTCAATAATATATATATATATATATATATATATATATATATATATATATATATATATATATATATTTCAATAATATATATATATATATATATATATATATTGAAAATCTATTGCTATTGAAAATCTATTGAAATAAGAGATAAATATATGTAAAATGAAAATTCTGATTCTATTGTGACAATGTTAAGGACTTGTAGCTTTCCGAATATTTCCATATATTGTCTTCGGATGTAATCATGAGAAAAAACACATGCGCGTGTGCATATGTGTATGCACATACAAACACACAAACACTCAACTACACTAACCCAGGCAATCAGAAACACCTATTTATAAGCGTGTGTCCGTGTGTGTGTGTGTGTGTGCGCCCGCGCGTGCGCGTGTGCATGTGTGTGTCTGAGTAATGTATATGTATGTATGTATGTATGTATGTATATAAGACAGTGTGCTGATATATTCACAGTGATACCAAGAACGTTTGATGCGTGGTGATTTCATTAACTTTTTGGGAAGTAGTTTGCTTCGAAAAATTTTTAACGTGTCAAGACACACGCACACACGCGCGCGTACACACACGCGCGCGCGTACACACACGCACGCGTACACACACACACATATATATGTATTAGGTTGGTGCTAAAATAATGACGTAATAATGTCGTTTTTTGACGTATTTTTAACGTCAAAAACCGACATTTTTACGTCATTATTTTTGCACCAACCTAATATATATATATATATATATATATATATATATATATATATATATATATATAATGATTTGACACCACAGAATAAATATACTGACTTAAAAAGAAGTGTCGACATTTTTTTTCTTAAGAATGCTTGCGACCAACAATTCTTCAGAAGGATTCGTTGGTATAACGGGGACGCGAGATAAGGCGATATCCGCAAGAAATAAACAGTAGATGTGGACGGGAATTTAATTTCGGAACACGACTAAAAGAAAAGTAATTTATTAGTAATAATATTTACCGAATAACAGAGAAATATATATATATATATATATATATATATATATATAGTGGTGAGAGTACACACGAAGCATTCAAGTTTTGATACATTTTTACACGAATCCAAATGACTTTCATAAGCAATCACTAAATTTTCCTGATATTAGTGTTTTTTTCTTTAGTTATTTATGGAATTATTCAGATATTGTGTGTGTGTGTGTGTATTTGTGTGTGTGTATTTGTGTGTGTGGTGCACCAAAACCTGTCTGGTGACCTTTCATAACACCGACTTATTTTTCTAGCTTTCTCCCTGTCTGCTAAGCTGGTGTGTGTGGGTTCGTACGAGATATCGATAATAATATTATACAACGTTAGATAAAAAAAAAAAAAAAAAAAAATGAACAGGTAAGTTTGACAGAAGTTATAGAGCTCTGATTTTTTTTTTTATAAAGAAACCGGATGATTACTTACCTCACACATCAAAAATCAGTTTTATAACTACTTGAATTTACTGTGAATCGGATGTCTGAAAATTTTATTTAAAATATATATATATATATATATATATATATGTATTATTAAAATAGAAGTTAGTTTTTTATTTTCGTTTAATATTACAAAATAACAAAAACAATAATATATTGTTTATAAAATTCAACGTAATTTCAGTATGTTGACTTTTGATACATGCAAGCGAAATTGGTATAAAACATGTTTGAAGTAAATCTATTTCCCCTTAGATTTACATTTACTAAGGACGTGTATACAAAAAATACACTAAACGAGTTTCAGGATATGAGATCAGTATATAAAGTCGTTAAGGTTGTATAACAGTGAAGTTAAGAAAATTGGTGAAGGCTGTTCGAATTCCGACTGAAGTCATTTCGGTCGTCGCTTTGCAACATATAAAATCGTTTTTTCACTTATCTCCATGACCACTTTATAGTATCTTGCAATATAGCTGAGGTATATAAAACAATAGATAAATCCCTTGGCAATAATTATCGTACGTCGGTTGGTCGTTATAATATTGTTGGAAATCTCATAGTCCATTTCTGCTTATTAGTTATTTGACTGGGTGCTAAGGCTAACCCATACGTACGTCTACGAAATATGTACAGCCGGTGCAAGCTGAATGTAGTACGGACGTTTGCCGCCCCTCTGACCTTTATGAGCAGTACATATTGTCGGATTATTCGAGTTAATATCAAATAGGATTTTCTCGAAACAACTAAATGCCATAAGATGCAAATTCGCCCATCACCGGTTCACTTTCAATCCACGGACTTTTTGACAGAGTAGAGATTTGTTTACTGTTTACGGTTGGCTTTCCAGTTCCTTCTAAATTCTTCTCATTTTCTTTCGACCCCAGTAGCCCCCTTGTGTCTTAGTGGCATTATCGCCTTGCTCGTGGTGAATTTATTAAGAAAAAACTCTCTCTCTCTCTCTCTCTCTCTCTCTCTATATATATATATATATATATATATATATATATATATATATATATATATGTATCTATGTATGTATCTATGTATGTATTCAGATAAAATGAGAACAAATGGAGTATAATTCCACTGTACGTAACATTTCATTTAAAAGAGGGCTCAATACAGAGTAGACTGAAATATTATTTATTTAAGATATTAAAATATGTTAAAAATCGCTACATAATGGCAATTATGTTTCAACACCATAAATGTAACTCTTCAGCAATGTTAAATTACTGACGAGTGAAAGATTGAATTTAATATCAATGACTGAATACTTTAAAAATATAGGTTTGTGGGATTATGCATATACCTGTATATGTATGTGTGTGTGGATAGAGAGATAGATAGAAATGAAAAGATCGAAATAGATAGATAGCAAAACAGAGATTGGAATAATAATAAACGAATATAATAATAAGATTATATATATATATATATATATATATATATAAACACAGAAAGAATGTGAAAAAGAGATACACAGTGTGTGAAATAATAATAGGCAAAGACAGATAGATAGAAATTAACTGATCGAAATAGGGATAAATGAAAAGATCAAAATAGATAGATAGATAGATAGATAGATAGATAGATAGATAGATAGATAGATAGGATTTATTTGTTTGATCAGCACTTTCTCAGTTATGCTCTTTTGGTTAAAAGCCGACGAAAAAGTTCTTATTTATTTTACTTCGGTTGGTACCCAGCAGAGATTGAATGTAAATAGTCCAATGTCTTCTCTGGGTTAATGAGGTTGTTTTAAGAGAATTTTTTTTTTCTAAATTTCAGCCAAAAGCAGTATTGGCTGCTTGGTTAATGAATGCCAAATGTTTCCTTATAGGGAAACAGCTCTTTCTTACCCATACCATAACCATAAGTGTATATAGTCTATGTTAAAAGTGGATCTTTTTGTTAATCATTCACCCCAAGCAAAAGAAAAATAATCAAGACAGTAGATGCCGATTGACATTACAAAGTTGGCTGAAAAGCATGTCGCTGGATCAGAGTTCCACAAGCAAATAGTGAGAGAAATGAAACAGCATAGAACTTAGGGTTATATCTTGCCATTTCAACTGTAAATTGAGAGGACCTCACCGCCAATCTAGTACTGCGTTTAAATTCATAAATTCTAGGTACCGAAGCAGAGATTTTCATTCGAATATTTCCCATGAAAACAGTTATAGAAAAGGGACAGAGAAGCTACATTGTGACGGTGGGAAAATGAGTGACGCCGAGACGCCAGGTCAAGACCAATGATATTGCAGATTCTTCTTTGGACTTTATCTAGAATCGCTAAATATATAACATAAACATCGGATTTTATACTAGATATTTCATCTGAAATGCTTTTGTGTTCGTTAGCCCTATCCCATGAGAGAGAATTGTCTATTTAAAAGGCGTGTATACATACGTTTATACGCGTGCAACATTTCGAAGCTAAACGTATACAGTGCACAAGTAGTAGTCTGCTAAGTGAAGGTAAGAAACTTATAGATATTTTAATAAAAATATTTGTGTTTGGGTGTGTGTGTGTGTTATAACACATTTTTCGGTGAATGTAAACAAGAGATCAGTCAGACCATGGCCAGTTGTTAGGGATTTCCGTGTCTCGCGTGTATTTTTAAGCATTACAACTAAACGCAACACTAAGAAATTAAGGTCTATTTTTCACTCGTCGAGGAAGATATATCGGCACCTTAACTTTCTCCAGCATGTTGGCTAGAACGTTACACACACACACACACACATACACACTTTTGTGTACACGTCTGTACTTGTATTCTGCATACAGGTTCCTATACCTTCAAGGGATTGCCAGGTGCTGTAAGCTTGCATGTGAGGGTGGTGTGATGGATAAACGCTCGGAATTGTTAATCGGGGAGCCGTGTTCTAATTCCCTTTAGGCTTGTTATATTCACTTCCTCGCAAATGCCCTTTGCAGGGGTATAAATCCACGTCTTCTCTACCCAGCTATGGGTCAATTAATAAGACTTGTATCGCTAAAGCATTATTATCTGAACAAAATTCTTACAATCTAAAAAACATTTTCTGGCTTTAAAAATACTTTTTGTAAAGGGTTGAAAAACAGTAAAAGACGAATCCATCAACCACTATATCCTTAACTGAGAATCTGTTTAGATAATATATATATATATATATATATATATATATATATATATATATATATATATATATATATAATAAAACAGACCACTTTAAGGTTCCATGTAATAAATTATTTCACCACAGCCCTTTTAAAAGAAATGTGGTGAAATAATTTATTACATGGAACCTTAAAGTGGTCTGTTTTTATTTAAATTATTTGCTCTGGATTTACATTGAGCTCTCTGAATTTTATCCTCCTTAGGTTTACCCATACGGAATACCTAGTTTTTTCATAAACTAACTAACTATATATATATATATATATATATATATATAAATATATATATATATATATATATATATATATATATATATAGTCTAACTGTCAGCTTTGAGGTCGTGTCTGACTATTTATCTCAAACTAACGATTACCCACGTGTAAAATCTTGCCTTGAGGCGACGGAGATGTGATTCTGCAGAAGGATGGTGAGGATATCATGGACCGAGCGTGTAAGCAACGATGAGATCTTAGAGAGGATGCAAACGAGGAGGACGCTTATACTTAGCACCAGGAAACGGCATTTGATGTTCCTGAGACATATAAGAGGGCCTGGAGAATCTGATACTCACGGGTCGAATAAAGGGAAAGAGAGACTTACCTAGCGGCTCTAAGCAAATGTATGGTAGAACGTGGATTGGGGAAGATGGCAGAGGGAAGGAACTTGTTGAGAACTGCAAGGAATAGAGAGAGGTGGAGAGCCATGATCGCCAACGTCCTAAAAGGACATAGCACATCAAAAGAAAGAATTTCGCCAAACAGGAAAAAAAAACAAAATATATACTTTATGCTTACTGTTTTGCAACAGAAATGAAAAAAAGAAAGACCTTCAGCAAATTGTCAAGGAAATTTATTTCTGTTACATATAATATGTATGTATATAGTATAGTATATGTAGATGTATATAATTCCAGTCGAATCCATTACATTCACTTACGTGCTAATGCCCTTGAGAAAGATCTGAATCCTCTTCTCCCTCACTCCCAGCTGTGGGTAAATAGCAGGACAGACCGGGTTCTATTGCCTTGGATGGCAACTGGTCTACCGTAGAAAGAAATGGCAACGTACTGCGTGAAAAAATCTACCTCGTCAGTGATGTATCACATGTATACATGATCGCCTAAGCTTGTATCACGCATGGCATATAACTGACTGCTATATATATATATATATATATATATATATATATATATATATATATATATATATATATATATATATATAGCATAGAATATAATGTATGCTACATGTAATATGTTATATGAAGAAAATAGGATATATATTAGCTGAATAGTCAGAAAATTGTATATACTTATGTGACGTATTAAAACTCATTAGGGGAAATATTTTGCAGCAAAACCGTTTTTGAAATGCATGTAAATATATGCAAAATACTTTAGCAGTATTTTAACTGGAGCATTTTCCGTCATTCTGCGATGTCAGGGCGATCGTTTTCTACAACTTAAGCAAATCAACTCGAACTGATCGACAATGAACAGAGGCAAACGCGAAACATAATAATGTCGCTTCGAAACGAGCTGTATGTTAAAATCTTAACAATAGATGTTGGTAGGTGTACTTTTAGGGTTGCAGCTTACGGTGGGCAACTTTCACACACGCACCCACAGACACACATACACAAAAGCACGCACAAAATAATCAAAAAAATATAAAAGGCGCGCTTAGATATGCGGATGCACAAAATGGCCCAACATTGACACACGCACACAAACAGGCAACGTGCGGACACACGCAAGCGAACAGACAACGAAGACCGACCCAAACAGACATATACAAAAGCCGACATAAAATCAAACACACGGACATACGCAAGTTTTCACGCACATAAATATTTCACACGGCCGATTAAATGTACATACGCGTACGCACAAATACACACTTAAATGGGTTGACGCATTAAAGAGCACAACAATGTACACGAATTCATGAAGCGGGTGTAAATTTACACGCTGTCCATACAATCACTTAAGGTCAATATATATGCATACGTAAAAAATGTCATATATATATATATATATATATATATATATATATATATATATATATATATATATATATATATATACAAACACACATATCTATACATATATATATATATATATATATATATATATATATATAAATAGATAGATAGATATGACAATCTATTCATCTCCCTCCCTATAGATATGACATGGTCGTGTATTTTAATAGACATCTTGATTTTTAAATTTAAAAGATCTACATGTCATTTTTATTTTTACCTATATTTTTTCTCACGTGTATTGAACACTTTTTAATACTATTGTTTCCTCCTCTGATTTAACTCTGACCATTATATATATATATATATATGTGTGTGTGTGTGTGTGTGTTTGTGTACACGCGTAAATGTTCATATACTTATGAATATAGATAGATAGATAGACAGACATGACTATCTATTCATTTACTTTCCTATAGATATTACTATATATATATACATATACATACATACATACATATATATACATACATATATATATATATAGTTATGTGTAGATAGATAGATAGACAGACATGAGTATCTATTCATCTACACACCTATAGATATTACTATGTATAAATATATAAATATCTATATATATATATCTATATATATATATATATATATATATATATATATATATATATATATATATATAGTTATGTATAGATAGATAGATATACATGACCATCTATTCATCTCCCTTCCTATATATATATATATATATATATATATATATATATATATATATATAGTTATAGATAGATAGATAGGCATAACTATCTATTTATCTCCATTCTTGTAGATATTACTATATATATATATATATATATATATATATATATATATATATATATATATATATATATATATATATATATAAACATACATATACTAGACTAAATGCAGACAAGCACAACCATTTATTAATTTAACAGAACATAACTGTGTTGTATATTAGATTTTATTATTTAAATAACCTCATTTCAAAATGCAATTAAAATCTACTTTTTAATTTTTATTTTTATTTATATTAAAGACGTGTATAAATTTGCTGTATTTACTTTGTTCCTTTCATCCTGAGAAGCTCGTAAGTAACCTCTAAATATCTTACGAAAAATAGACCCGCTTACCTGTGCTTAGAATGTCACGCTTCGAGAAAGAAAGGGGAAAAAAGATAATATTATAATAATAAGAAAACCAGGGTAGAACAGAGCCAGTTTACGTGCGACATTATGGCAATAGGTTAAGAAAGTAAATTGCTAGTATATTATTGATTAGTAGAGAAGTGTACGCATGCTTGGCCATTATAAAAGCGGCAAGCCTTCAGCAAATATTTTCCGTTCGCCTTTCATGGTTTGATGACAGAAATACAAAACCGATAAATTATTATTTTTGCTTTACTATGGTTTAGTAATTAATAACAATAAAAAAAATATTCCTTTTATTTAACATGTAAATTAAGTTAAAGAAAACCTTTCTATTTCAAATTCCTCCTAATATGTAATATCTTATTCTCTCGTTTCGTTTACAATAGATATATATTCGGCAAACAGTATTTTTTTTTATTCAAATTGAGTACACTGTTATTGCTGCAAATATCAGGAAAAATATAGAATGATTACCCAATATGAAAAGGCGTAAAATATGTAAAATTCTGTAGTCAGCATGTATATTTATATTAAACATACGATGTGTCTGTTTCTTGCCGACTCTGTCCCATCGATCTATATCAAAACAAAACATGATACAATTCAGTTTTGTAGAAGCACTATCATAGCTAAACTCTGTACTATATTGTACGCCTTAAATGACAAACACATTTTACAGTTTTGAATGTAATAGCGTTTAAATTCAGATGAATACTACTACACACGACGATATATTCACAGGAAATAAGTCGAACAAAATAATGTGATTATATGACATAAAAACGATCATTTTAATACTGACGTTCGAGGAAGATATGCTAAGTGATTCCAGGTGAAATATATATTAAATAAAGAAAATAAAAATAAACAAGCTCGTATTCCGACCAGGCGTGATGCATATATATATATATATATATATATATATATATATATATATATATTTTTTTAAGTTGTGCATTTAAATCAAGGATGCCGCAATTACAAACTTGCGCACTAAAATTAGCTCACGTTATTTTCACAGAGGTAGGGGAATGATTTTCAGGTGGGGGAGCCGATTCCCTGCCCTGTTCTATGTTCCTCCTTTCCTAGGCGACGAGCCCGTTTTGAATGCTTGTTTGCGAAGTATCGAGTCATCAACATTTTAAACGAAGCGCGCGCAGCAAGAAATTCTCGACTTTATTTTAACTTTTAATTTGGACTAAGGTAAAGTTAGCGAGTGTCCAGAATACAAATTGGGACCCCGCCTCATGGCCAAGATCGTTGCTTAGTTTGGTTTCACAACATTGATCGGTGTTCGGGCCGGCGCGAAAGGATGCTAATTTAAAAATCAAATTACCCCCTTGAAATATTGTAGCAACGCATTCATCCTATCATTTGCCAGATTAAGCAAAGGGGAGAGGGTTTCTGAAAACTGGACTCTCACAAGATATACTGAAGGTCAAGACGGATAGACGAAATCTTCCAAACGAACATGTGTAAATGACTGACAGGACAGGAATTATGAGACATAGCAAAAGGATAAAAGATCTATAAAGGAAAGGAAATAATGGAGAGCCATGATCATGAAGGGACACGGCACATAGAAGAAGAAGAAGGAGGAGGAGAAAAAGAAACAAATGACTGTAATTATCTAAAATAGAATTTTAATAGAATTACTTTTGAAATCAATTACTATACGTAGAGCCGGGGTGTGGTAACCCCGAAACCCGACCCGTGGGTGGAGACAAGCCTAATTGGCGGCGGCACGCAGTGACCCTTGCTAGCAACTTTTGCTTTTTTTTTTTCTACCTAAATTTATATACGTTACAAATTAAGCTAAGCAAAATTGACTGTTAAAGGCTGAACACATTTTTCCCGGATTGGGGGGGGGGCTTTTTTCTTCTCCCAAATCCGTGAATTCGTTTTTCGCATGCTAAGTTTCGACAAACCACTATATAAAATTAATTATCTTTTATCCATAATCTTGAATGTTTTAAATTATTTAACTTTTTAACAAGAAAAATCTCAAGTTGATATAAAAAATTGAAGGCAAAGCATTGTTGATTTGTATAAGATGGAACGATCTCATATGACATGCCCTTAATTTGTATTTAGATATACATTTTTTTTTCAATTTTTTTATTTAAATTGTTTACCTATATTTCATATAATTCATTTTGTACATTTTTGTACTCCGGGGAGCTGCATTCGCTGGTTCCCAGACTTCATGAGTTCAAGCGCCCTACGAGGCAGGCATCCCGCTCTCACCCCTTTCAATGTCGAAACTACTAAATGTAGCCGTCTCTTCTACTCCAATAGCTTCATGTCTCGCACCTCTCGCCTGTGAAACTCCCTTTCCTATTCCAGTTTCCCTGAGAGCTCTAATCTCCAACTATTCAAATGTAATGTCAATCGAAATCCCCAGTTGCCTTGATCTATCCACTATCCTTCTCCTCATCATTTCTTGTATCACTCCTATCTGATCTTGCTCCAAATCTTCTGTAACCCCTTGCGTCCTAGTGGCTTCTCGCCTTGCTTGGTGTGAAACGCTTAAAAAAAAATAAGTTACAATTATTTTTAAAATTTATATGACTACTCCGTACTTAAGATGTTGTAGAGTGGTGGGGCGTATAATAGGTTCGGCGTTGAATACGAGGCTTTTTGTATAGGCCCTGAATATAAGTCTAACAAATTCAGTGGATATTGCATTATACTTAAATGTATTTTTCTTAGATCAAACTAATAAAAGTCATTTTTTTAATGTACGTGGTAACTTGAAATATGGCAGAAAGCGAAGAAAATTACACTAATATCGTCTGTAACACGCAGTACATTATGATTTTTACACTTTATCCCTCGTTGCATTAGTAACCTTGTACCAGCTACCAAAAAAGAGTAGCATCTCCGTCAATATACTCTTCACCTCGTTACGGAGAAATTATTTAGCGACACAACAGGATAGAAGATAATTTTGTGTACGTTAGATGCTGCTTTCAAAAGAAGAATTAGCGTTTTCGTTTCATTACGAAATCATCTGGGTTGATCCACTGGTTTAATGAATGCAAGAAGAGAAGAGGAAAAAAATAAAAAATAAAAAAATAAATAAATAAAAAGATAACATATTGCAACTGTATTTCTTCTCCCTTCAATTTTCGCACTCTGTCTTTCCGTGAAAATGCCGGTCGTTGTAAGTTGTGAATCCGCGTTCATCTTGACTTAGATTTGCACAAAGAAAATCAGAGAGAGAGAGAAAAAAAAAGATATTTGATCTAGTTAAACTGACATCCTTTGCACATAGTATGGAATGAAATAACGTGTTTGAAATTGGAAGAGAAAGAAAGAAAGAAAGAAAGAAAGAAAGAAAGAAAGAAGCTTGAAATTATGAAACAGCTGTTAACAACATCATGGGAATTATTGGACATGATTTATTTAAGAATATAAACCTGCAGATTTTTTTTTTGCTCTCGATTTTAACGGGAATAAAAACCAAACAAGCAAAAAAAAAAAAAAAACGTAGAAAACCGAAATTTATAATAAAAATTATTTTATTCTTAAATAGTCTTCAAAAATGCAGTGCATATTTATTTTTAAATGAATAACATATTTATCCGGACATTCACAAAAATCTCCTTATTTTCACCCACCCACGTCAAAAAAGAACACACGTTCATTTATGTACATGCAATGAAGCGAGACGCTACATACATACGTAGGGTGTTGAAAAGTTCGCGGCAATGCCAAATCCTCAAAATACTGTCAGATAACGAAAAGTCAGAATTTTATTTTGGTGGGTGTGCTTCATCACTGGTCGAGAACTTTAAGCTTTTTACTCATTTCTAGATAAATAATGAATTGCTTTCAAAGGGTTATATACTTGCGAGTATTAATTGCAAATTTTCGGATTAAACTATTCATATATATATATATATATATTCTTTATACGTTGTTTTTAGAGATTCAAATATTTAAGTAAATGCTGTTTATAATAAACAGTATTAACAAAATTTTCCGGCATGAATGTCCGAGAAATACCATAGACAATATATGTCCTCCGACAGGAATCGAACCTACATCCTACACGGAACCGTCATAGATCCTGACTAGTTAGCAAGGTTGTAAAATGATGAGATTTTATTTAATAAAACTTATGTGTACACTCACACACACACATATATATATATATATATATATATATATATATATATATATATATATATATATATATATATATATTAATTAAAAACTCCAGTTGCAGTTTCAACTTTATATATATATATATATATATAAAGTTGAAAATGCAACTGGAGTTTTTAATTCATTTACAGTAACTTTAATGCTTTTGAAGTTTTATGGTTTTCAAAAGCTAGATGGAGATTGAGAGATAAGCCGTTATGCCGTGATATGCCTCGCAACTAAATTGAGTTGGAAAATTATTTCCGGTTTATATCAAAATGTGGCTTTTTAAAATGCAATCTGATTGGTTGATAGTCATATATATATATATATATATATATATATATATATATATATATATATATATATATATATATATATATATCGTATATTCTCCCGTATCATGCTACTATTGAGATCAAAGCTATTTTTAAGGGGATTGAATCATACACATTATATAAAATTAGTGTATGTACTGCTGCCCTCGGCTATGACGTTGACCAAATGATATACCCACATTTACTGTAGTCAAAAACTACATTTGTATTTAAAAGAAACATCGCGCGTTACACGTATATATACGGTAAGTGTGTGTGTGCATGTGTGTTTGTATTTGTATATATATATCCATCCCAACATCAACCAAGGAGTCTCCCAATAAAAAAAAATGTTGAAAACTCGCTGCGAATTGGCGATCCAGATCTATTGTCTCATTCATGAAGAAGCTTGGATCTGTTTCGAAGCAGTCTGTATTATTCTTGTAGGCACAGTCTTTTTCAGACCTGGTCGGTCATTGCTCTTCACAACTTCCTTTCTCTTGTATCTATAAGCAACGTCTAACTTATTACCATTTCTCTCTGTCCCACTCCGATAAAAGCTTTGGTTGAGCAATCCAAAAAGTGACTTGAACCAAAGATTTATGAGTTCAATACCTGGCCACAGCGGAAGGACCAAAAGCCTGGAAAGTTGACTTACTAAATGAGATTAACTGAAACTGAGACATCCAAAAAAGGCATGGCACGTGGAATTAGACCAATAAAGTGTTCGGTTCGAAATTCCAACGTATTTCCGGAAAGCCGGAGCGTACAACGCCCGAAACGTCGTGAAATCTGACAATAAAGATTAGGACAACAGTCCGAACGATGTAAATAGTTTAAGCATATTTTCATATATAGAATTTTGAATATTCTAATAATGCCTACATTACAGCGAAGTTAAAACCTACAAGAATAGAGAGGAAGGCGTTGAAGATGTGTAGAGATTTATTGTTGAAGGGACGATCAACAACCACCAGTGACATTTCCATGGAAAGCGATCAGACGAAGTACATTCCTTAAATCCTCTAGTTATAACATTCATGTCTAAAACCCTCCATGTCTAGCACATTGTAGCGAACCACCCTCATTCACTTCGTACTCCACTCGAGCAGCTTCTTCCAACGAACCGACTCCGAAGTGGATGCTTCCCTGATCACTGACCTGTTCATGTCTAGGGTTAACCGTTATTTTCCACCTTACAACGTCTTCCTTAATGACCAGATGTCGCAAGCCTCTCGCTCCTTTATCGTTACTCCCACGGAGAGTGATGGGATGAACCTCACTCCTTAGTTCCACCTTCGCGGCTAAAATCCAACCTTCCACGCACATTGCAGCCAATCACCCTCATTCTCTTTGTATTCCATTGGTGAGACGTAAGTTCCACACGGGCAGTTTCATCCCACCAACGGGAACCAACTTCTAATATGTTGCTTCTCCGATCACAACAGTTTTAACCTGTTCTAAATCTAGGGTTAACCGTTATATTCCACACATTTCTACACAAGCTGTACCTCTTACTATGTAACACTCTAACTTGAGTGGCTCTTGGGCTTTGTACAGAGTGAACATGATTGTAAAAAATGAAAAAAATTAACACCTATCGTGAATCGGCCAATGTACAAAATAAAGTAATAAAGTTTATATTCAGAAATATTTTTTTAAAAATTGGGCTTACAGCCATATCAAGTTGAAACACCGTACTTCCAAGATCACCGAAGTTAAGCAATGTTGAACCTGGTCAGTACCTATACCGGTGACTATTTGGGAATACCAGGTGCGGTAAGTTTTGCGTGGAGTGCAATGCATAACGGCTCTGAATTGGATGCTCGAGAGCCGTGTTTCAATTCCAGTTGGGTTCTTTATATTCGATTACGCATTGGGAATCGTATGAGCCACCTTTTATCCCCTATCTATGGGTTAATTAGTAGGACTTGCATCAGTAAAAAAATATTATCACTAAAATAGTGTTTTACAATGTAAAAGTATTTCCCGGCTTTAAATAACGTACAGAATGTTGATAAGCCATAAAACACAAATCATTCAATCAAGAAAAGCAACTGTTACGTTCTTAAATTCCAAATCGATCAGATGTAAAAATCAGGAAAGACGAGTTTTTGGGGTTTTTTTGGGGTTTTTTTTTTTGTTTTTTTTTTTATGAACAGGAAAGTGAAACTGAAATTATGCTTATGAAAAGACAATGTCTTTGAATTCTAAGGCGGACATTTTAAGAAAAAGAAACACGTGAGTGGAAAACATGAAGGTCATTCTTTTTATTAATGTCTTTTTTTATGCAGTATATAACTTACGAAGACTGAAGAACCGATTCTCCAAAATATTGCAATATCAATATTTAAAACACAAACAAGGAATTCAGTTATTTGGTAAAATTGGTAACATCTGTAAATTACTTTATATTATTCTTGATGAAAGAAAAAGGTTATACAGGGTAACTATTCTAATGAACTCTCCTCTATAGTACCTAGACTCTGTAATTATGCGAAGTGCTAGATTGGTGCCAAGATCTGATTTTACAGGCTATATGTAGCTCTAAGTACTATGCTAAAAGTTTCTTCTATTGCACTTCTCACTTGTGGAACTCTATTCTGGTTTCTTGCTTATCCAGTCAAATTTGATCTTCAAAACTTTAAATGCAATATCAATCGTTATTTTTTTTTTTTTTTTTAATATCTATTCTTTTATTGATCTTGCCCTTTAACAATGTTTCCTTTTTCTTATATATGTTTTCATACATCTTTGTAGCTTAGTGGCTTTGTTGTCCTGCTTGGGGTGAAATGATTACAAAAACACACCTGAATGGCTGTGTGTGCAATGGATGAAACGTTTTTACAGTAACGATTAAGATGAGGAAAGAAGTCGGAATTTTTTTTTTTTAAATGTAAAAATAAACTTTCTGATATTTACAACTTTAGTGCATTAAATGGGATATGCTGGGTTGCGTAAAGATTATTGGCGCAGAAATGGGAAACAGGGTGGGCCGAGTTCTGGTGTGTTTAGAATCGCACTAAGGCTCTTCAGAAAGGCAGGAGTTCATCTCTTCATCCCACAGCTATGGGTTAAATAGTAGCATATACTGGTCTCTAAAAAAGACAACGCTGAAAGCCAATGTGGATAAGTCAAGGAAATTAATCCATTATCTTTCCCAATAAGTCATAGCAATTCATATATAATAAACAAAAGAAAGCTGTGGAGAGCCATGATCACCTATGCCTTGGAGAGACATTTTTTTAAATTTCTGTGTTTAGAATCGCACTAAGGCTCTTCAGAAAGGCAGGAATTCATCTCTTCATCCCATAGATAATAAATAAAAGGAAGCTGTGGAGAGCCATGATCACCTATGCCTTGGAGAGACATTTTTTTAAAATTTCTGTATATGTAAAAATATAAGCATTTATTTATAAATAAAATATAACTATTTTTATTTTTTAAATTTATTTAGTAAAAAAGATAAAATATTCTGGCGCTAAATACAGTTTGTATCAAAAAAGTTTCATCTTTGTTGTCTAAATCCTTATTTATTATTCACATATTTATTATTATTATTATTATTATTATTATTATTATTATTATTTGTGTATGTTATGTTTCCTGCTTTGTATCCTGTAGAGCCGGGCCCAACCTTTGGTACTTATGCTATATAAGAGAATTGTCATTTAATTGATAGCACTTTTCTTAGCATATGTGATGTTCCTAGTAGAGCGATTTTCTGGCCAACCTGTATGTTGATGTTACCTGGGACACTGTTAATAAAATTGTCCATTCCATTTCTCACGAGGCCCAGAGTTCCTATTACTATTGGTACGACAGTCTCAGTTTTCATTCCCCACATCGTGTTAATCCCGATCTCCAGGTCCTTGTATTTGGACAATTTCTCGATAATTTTCATGGAGGTCTTTCTCTCAGATGGCACTGCTATGTCAATAAGCATACACTTCCCGAATTTCTTGTCTTTTATGATAATATCAGGTCCGTTGGCTTTTATTTCCCTGTCAGTTTGAATTGGCATGTCCCAGAGGATAGTTACATGGTTATTTTGGGTAACTATGTCTGGTTCCTGCCCATGCTATCTCTCAGTGGTTTCGATTTGGTGCTTCCAGGGCAAATGTCTCTACATTGTCATGTCTGTGGGTGCGTTCATTTTGTTTTTTCTAGTTCTTGAGATAATATGGTCGATAGTTTCATCATATTTACCGCAGATCCTGCATTTCCGGTTTGTTCCATCCTTGATTATATTACAGTGATAGGATCTGGTTGCGAGGATTTGGTCCTGAGATGAAATAATTAGGCCTTCTGCCACGATTTTCAACTCAGCCACTGGTGTGTTTTCTGTTTGTCCACATCTCATTCTTTCATTCTTTTTAGCTATTTGCAATACAACGCCTTGTTCCCCCAGATATATTTTTTTTTTTTTGTAATTTAATTTGGCTAAGTTGTTTGCTTTCTGTTTTACTCGTTTGCCGTAGCTATTATTATTATTATTATTATTATTATTATTATTATTATTATTAACTATCGCACGGTTTTCACAATATGTCGGAATATAATTTAAATCTCCATGGACTTACAATGACACTGGGATAATAGAATATTTGGCTATCTACCAGAATTATTTAGCCTTAATGTTTATGCGCAGTTTATATACGTTGACAAGTTAACGTATGGCTTTATTGTTGATTTCCTTGCCGCTAATGATGTCCCTGAGTCCAGGGAGCGACGTACACTTTAAGCCACGGGTTTTGCAAGCAAACTTATCAATTTCTGCATCAGTATCAAAGTGCTGTGTCTTGAAATACCTCTCGCTGACCTGCACAATCTGTTACATAGATTGCAAATTATAGTATCCGGCCCATTTTCTTTTTCATCTTCCACTCTAGCGAGACGGCAATACCACTAAAATGCAGGCGAGCGGGGGTTACAAGAAGTGAAAGTGAAAGTGAAAGTGAATAAGAAGACTGAGAATGCGTAGTATTGATGAAAGAGGGAAAAGCACAGGTTGTGGAAGACAGAAGATGGCGATTGACGTTGCATTTACATTTTTGAAGATAATCGATATCAGAGAAGCAAGAAATTGGTTTTGGTTTATTGGTTTATTTGACTTTACGTCATATCAACCTTAATGGGTTTTTTTTTAATAATAGGTTCGTATGAACATAGTATGCCTTCTTTGTAAGAAATCAGTTTGTAGATCAGGTCTCATTAACGTTTTTTATAAAGAGGATTTTTGTCAAGAGTCAAATATATTGCTGGTAAATTTTCTTTTCAAAAATGTATTGCTGTTATTTTTACTATAAAATCTATTTTTATACTTTCATAGTGTTTGGACCCCTGTTTGGGTGTTCACTATTCGCCCATAGCTGCACCCCTAACAGGTGCTACCACTCCAGGTCAAGGTGGACTTTGGAATAATATCAATTAAGAGGTGGTTGCACACTTCTCAAAACCACCGGATCGAGAAATCGAAAGGGATTTCCACAGGAGGGTAGCGTAAGAAAAGAAATTATTAGAGTAGAAGTCACGATTACCCTTAAATTTATGTAGTCGGCACACCAGGGAACAAAGCTCATCAGTACAGTTGCCATAAAAAATATTAGTAGAGAAGACAATGGGAACCCACGTCACGTTGGTGAGAAAGTGAACGCCTCGTCAGTCATTGAATTTTGTCAAGAATCTCGAAATATAGAGCAGGGGCACCAGGTCAGCATTCAACATATGCAGTTATATGCATCGTCACATGAAATGCACCTGTGACAACTGTTGACAGAACAGGATTTAGAAGAGATAGGAAAAAAGACAAGATTTACTCAGTGCTACAAAGAATAAAAAAGTATGGAAAGCCATGATCGTCAGCGTTGTGGAGGGACATAGCATATAAAAGAAGAATGCGTAAGATTTACAACGTATATGAAACGCCAATCGCCCTCCTCTGTCTTCTACAAACCTGTGCTTTTTCCCCTTTCATCAATCCTCCTTATTCTCAGTCTTCTCATTCAGTTTCACTTTCACTTTCACTGTAGAAAGGAATATCTCTACGATTGTTATTCTTGACTCTAGAAAAGAATTAAACATGTCACTAAAACAGAACTAGAGTGCAGTACATCCCGTCCATCTCAAAGGCCAATCTTATGTTATAAGACGTATTTTAATATTTTAGTATGCTTTTAGTTGCGAGGAGTGCTTGATGCGACGTCGGGATTAAATTCCACCGGCAGCTATTCACATATGCTTCAGACTAATACCCTTCGGAAAGGGACGGATCTATTTGGTCTCCGCTTAGTGATGGGTGAAATAAATTGTGCCATTTAGCCTTGAAACGGAGACTATTCCAGGTAAGAGACTAATCATATTCGTGGCGGGTGCTCGTCACCCAAAATGTGGCAATTGTTAAAACTCATTACTTATCGTTTAATAGTGCTTACATCCAATATTTGGTCTCCGTAAATGTCCAGTAAATGACTATGAATGTCAAATAGATGCAACGTTTTCCGTACGGAGTAATTCAACGCACTGTCATATCAAACACTATTTTGCTAAGCAGCTCGTCAGGTATTTTTGTAACAGGACAAAAAGTATATGGGTTATTAAGGGAATGTCCAGTATTTACTTCAATGCGATTATCAACCGTTTTTGACGTCGTGCGATAGTAGGCACTGCGTACAAACACACATACACGCACACATACCCCCCCATATATATATATATATATATATATATATATATATATATATATATATATAATGTCTATGTATATAAATATAAATGTATATATATGCAATTTATATATATATATATATATATATATATATATATATATATATATATATATATATATATATATATATATATATATATATTATTTATATGCGCGGTACTTATTGGAAAGCGCTCAATATCAGTGATATAGCTTACATATTTATTTGGATTGGTGTGAGGTTGTGACCCTGAGTTTCACGCTATTTGCGATCATCAGACAAACTGATTCATTTTCAAATTGTGTATTTATATATGGTTGCGTATATCGGTGTTTACCATAAGACACAGATATATGCAAACATATATAAATACAATATTTAAAAATTAACGAGTTTAACTGACGATCGCAAATAGTGTGAAAGAAAAAAGAAATTTAAAATGCAACTGGAGTTTTTATATAAATTTATTTCCAGTAGCTTTACCGCTTTCGCAAATTTATGATTTTCAAAAGTTGCATGGAGATTGAGAGATATGTGGCGATGTCGTGATATGCCTCACGCATAAATGGAGTTCGAGAATTATTTCCGTTTTATACAAAATGTGGCTCTTGAGGCAACCTTTTTAAAATGCAGTTTGAGTTGTTAATTGTAATCACGTAATCAGGCATAGTAAATTTTGCGCGAACCATTAATGATTATATATATATATATATATATATATATATATATATAGAAGTGGTGCGTCTTGGACAAGATAGCCCGGTTTGAATTTAGTGTATTCCTTCTCCTATACTGGCTGCCAACCGAGCCTATAGAACCCAATCTATCCTGATATTTATCCATTTATCTATAGCTGTGGAGAAGTTTTCGATTCATAATATTCACAATGGTGTTATCACGTAAGTGTATCCAATGAATTCGACTATATATATATATATATATATATATATATATATATATATATTAGGTTGGTGCAAAAATAATGACGTAATAATGTCGTTTTTTGACGTTAAAAATACGTCAAAAAGCGACATTATTACGTCATTATTTTTGCACCAACCTAATACATATATATATATATATATCTAATAAAAAGGCTTAAACACTAGACTCCATGTTTAATATTTTTTATTATATTCTTACTCTGTCCTGGACATTGATTTTTACCTGGATTCTATCCTCTTGGATTTTTTTTACACACACACACACACACACACACATATATATATATATATATATATATATATATATATATATATATATATATATATATATATGTATATTTTATGTGTGCGTGTGTATGTATATATATTTGTGAGTTTGAGATATATGTATATATATGTATGTGTATATTAACCACTAATATTATATATATATATATATATATATATATATATATATATATATATATATATATATATATATATATATATATATATGAAACATCTAAAAAAAAATACGAACACTAAACTTTGCATGATTCAGTGACAACAAATGTTAAATAGTCGCAGGGATTCTATTTGTTCGACATTAGTGGCGATCCCAGAATTTTCAACAAGTAGCCAAGCGCGCAAGAATCTTTATTTGTTTGTGGGGGTGTAGAGGTTTACCGCCTTAATAATAAAAATAATAATATTAGGCCATTAGTAAAATGGACAGTGATATTACGTATGCGTGTATGTTTATGCTTGCGTGTGTGTAGATAGTACTTGGCAAATGGGCTTTGTTCGAGTTTGAATTCTACCCGTATTCACAAAATTATTTATATATATTTTTTAAATAATTGATATGTCCAATGAAATTTAAAAAATAGTTTCCGTTTATCAAAGAGTTAAAATAATCTGTAAGTTAAAATTCTTTTAGTCATAAATACATTATGAGGTTTTATTTCTCAAATTGGAACTAATAGAAAATCCCATGTTTACTACGTCATCACAACTTTCAAATACGCAAGAGAAAAATAATTCGACTATGTTGCAGATTATTTATGTAACGTAAATAATTGTCATGCACAAAAATGTTTATATTATGGATACCTGTTGAATTTTATATACGTCCGTTGCTTCTTATATATGGCAGAAGTCATACGTTTATTACAGAGGAAATGGAACCCCGAAAGCCGAGTTTAAAACCGACATCTCGCATTGATGTTCTTCGGAAAAGCATGATTTCATCTCGTTACGCACCCCAAGCAATGGATGAAATAGGAGAGTAGACTAGTCTTTCTAACCTTGACTGGAAACTAGTCTAGAAGAAGACAGCGCTGAATTTAATAACGTGGAAAAGCAACATAAAGTCACTTAACTATATTTCCCAAAATTCATGACAATTCAAAGTGAATAAAAAATAAAGGAAACTGTGGTGAGCCATTATCTTCTACGAAATATTTGGTCATTTATATTCCTATAGTGATCTATTTAAAATTAGGTATATGTAGGATATTTAAAAATGTGATAATGATTTTACTATTGAAAATCATCACAGTTGTTTTACTATAGAAATGCATTGAGAATTATTTTTACTATAGGAATACCCATCTTTTCTGGATCTAAACAACGTTTCGCCCCTGTTTTCTATCACAGTTGTTTTACTATAGAAATTCATTGAGAATGATTTTTACTATAGAAATACCCATCTTTTCTGGATCTAAACAACGTTTCATCCCTGTTTTCTATTTACACAAGCTCATTAGGTATGTTACTTATTTTGTCTTCAGTCTCTAGCCTTTAATGCCCCGCAAGTGTCAAATTCTCCAAGCCCGCTTACCTCATTATGTGTTCTAGATGTTTCAAATGTCTCTTTCTGGTCTTAAGCAGAATTGTCCTTTTCCCTTCCATTCACTTTAAAACGTCCTCTTTGCTCGCATTTTCCCTTCACGCTATTCTCAGCATTGTTTTGCACTTCTTCATCCGTGATGAAATTGTCCAGCATTCAATATAATATATTCGTATTATATAACGGTTGTATTTGCTTCTAACGAAATGTTTCTCTTTTTCTAATACTTTGCTTAGCTTTTGGAAGGCATCTTTCGCTATTGCAATGAGCCTAGGGATTTTTGTGTTACATAATCCCTCGTGTTTTTTAATACTTCGCAGATAATTAAATGCCTGTACTTGCTTAATTTTGTTATAAAATAAAATAAGACATATCTCGGCTGATTTACAGGCAAATACTCAAGAGCGAGAGCTGGATGTGAACGGGACAAAGCCCCGTCACAAAATGACCATTATCTTCGTTTACAAATGTTCCCGACACACGTGTTCCGGTCGAAAAATAAAATAATATTTAAAGTGTTCTATTTTTCGTCCAATAAAAATGCTTCCCTCCTAATTATACTCGCTTCGTTTTTCGAGCCTGTTAACCCATAAAAAAGCGCTATAAAAAGAGTCACACGGAAGTTCAACGGGGAGTCAACAGGTGGCCAGGGACGAGACCCGTCACGGTCAGTAGCTGCCAGCAGGACAGCATCAACCACCGTCAACATGTGTGAACTACTATGAGAGATCGAGCTAGATCCGAAGCCGGCTTATGAACTATACCACAAGGTAGCTGTCCCAAACCCTCACGTTCCTGTTGAAATAAACCACGTAAATCTATTTCTGCTGTTGTCGTATTTCTTTCTTGCAACCATACGCTTATCTATAACAATTTTGACGTGGTAATCCTGGAATAGATTTATACGATTTTGGAATTCGGTCATATTTAAATCACTTTAACCATATACAGAGGAACATTGGGACAGGTACGCCTCTCATCACGAAGAAATCGGTTCGCGAACTAATAAAAACGTCGCAGGTGAAAAACGTTGTCTCGAGCGACGGGCACGCAAGCCGAGGATAACTTGCGGCGACAAACCTGGAGTCTGGGCAGGAGAGCGTCAGTTGCATTGTAGCTTTCGTTCCATACATATCTCAGTTCGAATTCGCCGGGACTTCTCTTGAATTTCACTGGTTTTCTTTTTTCTAAGGCGCCATGAATAAGGATATCGAGGCCAGCAAAGTGAAAAAAAACAAATGACTAGTATCACGAGATAGGTGGAGAACGAAATCATAGTCAGACATGAAAATGGTATTTGTGTCTTTGATCTTTGTTTTGTATATGAACTTGTACAAAAGTATTGTTATAAAAATTTTAAACAAGCAATCATATGGCGTCCAGGAACGGATTAATCCATTTTACATTGATTTCTATTGGGAAAATATTTTAGGCTTACGAATATTTCGGACCACGAACGGCCTTCAGGAACGAATTAAATTTGTGAAGTTCCACTGTATTCGTAGTTAATACATCCTAACAAAATAATTGGTAAGTTGATTTTGTTTAACGGTATATCAACACCGCTATGAGTCATTTAATACCGAAATCTAAATTATTTGAGCGCAATTGTATGCCTTCAACTACAGCTAAAATATATTGCTGGTTATGTATTGCCGCTCTTTTTTATATAAAAATGTATTGGTGGTATTTTTACGATTAAAAAGTATTTTTATAATGTTTTTGTGTGGAGTGGGTCACTATTTGCTCAAAGCTGGGACTCTAACAGGTGCTACCATCCCGGGTCAAAGTCGACCTGTGAACAACAGCAATTAAGAGGTGGCTCCAGGTTGCTTAAAACTTCCAATCAGAGGCCTTTCTGCCGGATGTAGTTTATCATCATACCCAGGACTAACAAAATAACTGTCATGCGAACAAAGAATTTCGTTCTTTCATCTAAAACATAGTTAATAATTTGTACTGCTCTTTATTAATTAGAAAGTTTTTAATTCTCTCTGATTGCCAATAACATCCACCGAGATGTGTCGCCGAATTTTCATAGAAACATTTCGCTTCCGTCTGTCTTTGCTCTAAAATGCTAGTTCCAAAACATTTCGGGCTGCTGTCGCCTCTTTGTCTATCACGCCATATTCATAACGCCCCCACATAGAGCCAACGCGGACTTCTTTCTTTGTATAAGGTCTACTGAAAATTAAAAACACTAATCCAATACTCAGTCTGTGATCATACGACCCTATATCTGTGAACCTTGCAAACGTGAAAATGCGATGAACATCCTTCCCCACACTGTCTACTGTCGGATATGGCTGGCGCCTTTTCTGTCCAGACCACCTCACCAAGATTAAAACAAACGTTTCGATTTTTAACTCGGTTTTCGGTATACAATATCAATTCAGATCATATTTTCGTGTAGGTCTTTGTGATAATTTTATTCTTTACATAAAAAAAATGGTTCTTATTTGGGAAGGATATTAGAATAATCCAGGAACTATAATGGCAGCAAACTGTCTGGATACGAATAGAAAATGAATGCAGTAGATATACCAAAATAGAGAGGGTTATAAAACCAGCCAGTGTCTTCTCACCTGACTTATTGACTCTATACAGTGAGGTGACTCTGAGAAAATGAGTACTCTTACGAAGATTCATTATTGTCGGCCACAGTCTGAGCAACATAAGATATGCAGATGACACAGTGTTGATAGCATCTCCTATAAAAGGTAATGAAGGATAACAAGAATAAAAGCCTAAACATAGGAATCTCCATAGATTCGTGATGCTTAAGATTTAAAATGAATTTTAAAAAGTGAAAATCTTTCTTAAAGGTTCTATTTTAATTTAGATTTCAAGTTAAGAGATTAAATTTAACATTTCTAATAAGCAAAATACTTTGCCCTATTTGAAAACTAATTTACATTAAAAGAATGGAGATTTTTGTTTTGGGGCTAAAATTTTTAATCCCCATTTATTGCAATATAATTCTCTTTATTATTAGGACAGACCGGGCTCTATAGTCTTGGATGGCAACTGGTCTACACAGAATGAAATGGCAACCTACTGCGGGAAAAATCTGCCTCGTCCGTCAGTCATGTATCGAAAGATACATGATCACCTAAGCGTGTGACATCAAATTACTTGTCCCGGGATAACTTTCAACTCCCCTTCCCCAGTTTTTTTTATGCGCCGTGCTTGCTCGGTCATCTGACACTTTACGGCCAACCAACGAAGTGATGTTGACGTAAACACCGTTGATAGATGTGTACAGAACATGAACGGCTATTGACTTTTGGCAACATGGCAAAACAGCAAAGACTAGTTTTACTTGTCGGCGTAGGATAGAAGGCATATAACACATTTGTTAGCATGTTCTTATTCTAAAAAATACAAATATATATATATATATATATATATATATATATATATATATATATATATATATATATACTAGCAGCATGGCCCGGCGTTGCCCATGCTTGATTCACAAATCGTGTATCTCATACAGCAATCTCTATCACTTGACTTTTTGCCCTTCCTTGCCTTTAAAGGAGTGTCCTTTGCCGTGCTGATGTTGCTACATGCCTTACTTCTTGCCTATCTCACACTGCGAATTTTTTCTAAGCTCTATGCTAAACATTAAATCTGTTACGAAAAAAGAACTAAACAAAATGAACACAAGACGATCAGCTTTAAAAAGGACTCGTAACTGGAAAAACCGAATGAAAAAAGAATGTTAACAACAAATACTTTTTCACACCTTAACCCAGTTCTGCGGAATCAGAATCAACGTTGAGTTTAAGCAAGCGAATGAGTCAATTCGAGTAAAGTGCCATGTAGATTTAAATTTTTCCCACTTGTGACGAAATGACGAATGCAGCTATCAATTTTTTTTGGCATGCTAACATGCTAGTTAACATTCGTGTCAGTCAGTTGTTGGCTCTCACACTGGCCAATAGAATCTTCCTGCCTATTCGTTGCCGCCAGCTATTGGCTCTCACTCTGGCCAGTAGAAAATGGCCGCAAACTACATGAAAACTGCCGTAGAAGCATGACAAAAATCGATTATTTCCACTATCGATGGGAGTTGGGAAATGCAAAGTCGTTCTTGGCCTTCCCGCTAACTTGAAGCATGTGCATGTAAATTTTGGTTTAAATCCGTCGAAAATTGCGGCTGGGCATACGTTACACACACACACACACACACACACACACACACACACACACACACATCCCGTCATATATATATATATATATATATATATATATATATATATATATATATACATACGTTCTTTCTTTGCTTCTCGAACTCGACTTGCCTTTTAATAGCGACTATGTAGACATGATCGTGAAAATCGTCGGTTCTTCCCAATAAGAGTAGAGACCAAAAGAATTAGAGCTTAAGAAAAAAACTGAGACCAGCAATGCTAGAGAGATAAAGTTTATTTATTTAAGCAAATATATATTGAAGATGTAGAGAGTAATAATTGTTTACATTCTGAAAGGACTAAGCATATAGAATGGTCTGCTCGTGTGTTTGCTTACGTATTCGTTATTGTTAATAAGGACACAGGATCATAGTTGGAAATTACATGAAATTCTTTTGAATCTTGGAATAATTATTAACTTATATTAGGTTACGGATGCCAGGAGCCCCATATAAATCAGCTCTATTTGCCTCATTGTTGGATCATTAGTGACTAAACCTGGTTACCCCAGCAGGCTTTTGCTGGTGAGGAGGGTGGCTTGAAAATAGTACGAAAAAAGAACAAGGACGGATGAATATTCTTCTATGTTCAGCGGAAACCAAATACAAGACCAGCATCCACAACTACGGGGTACCCAGTGAGGATCAAATTCATTATCCAGTCGAAATTGATCTAGCGAGACAAGATTGCTAACCATTACACCACATTGAAGTGTCCAAAATGTTCTAAACTTAGATTAGACGTGGGATGAGGCCGAAAGTACGGATCACACAGTGAGGATCGAACTCATCCCTCAGATAGTAACTGCTCTATCTATAAATCTTGCTTAAATATTAACCCACGTCGAAGTGCCCGGAACTCCGCAGCTATGTATGCAGTCAGTGCGATGATGAAACGGCTTCACTGGGAGGGAGGGCGTCCTAGACTGAAGTCAATGGCCACGGTAGAGGTTACCCTCTCCCCATCGATGAAATCTACGATCACGTGTCCAGGTCAAAGTTGGAGATTATCGGTTGAGGTTTGACCCAGGAGATGTTTTTTTTTTTTTTTTTTTTTTTTTTTTGTTTGTTTTTTTTTGTTTGTTTTCTGTTAAAAGGTTAGAAACACATTCAAAATAATCTTGATAACTCCAAAAATTACGTATTTGGCTTGCAAATATTTCATAGTTTTCTGAACTCATGTCTACGGAAGCCATATTTTAAAATGATTTATTCCACTATGAAACAGTTTCTTCTCAAACTTTGACGAGTTATTTATCATGTTCTTGTCAGTTTTTATCACAAATTTCTATTACGAATATTAAAATAGTCTGAAGTAAAAACAAAGATGTCACTTTGGATGCGACACTATAGATTTGTAATGACATATTGATCGATCAATTGGGCAAAACATACTAATTTAAATGCAGTATAAGTAAACTGCTGATAACAACCAATGACAATTGGAAGTTATGCATTACAAAAGTCTCGGTGAACAAGTTTTACTTTCGTTTTTGCACGATGTGATCAAATTTATAAGCCATCATTTTCCCGAGTATTTTTCTCTTCAAAATTTCACAGATAATGCGTTGAGTATTACCTGTTCATTTTTGTGGTCTTTCATAACGTCTTTATATAAGATGACGCATTGGTTTTATCGGAAATCGTTACCTTATTGAGCACATTTTACTGTGATACATGTGCCTAGTATAAACGTATCCGACTGGGCATCACAATGGGTATATATATATATATATATATATATATATATATATATATATATATATATATATATAATATAAAAAGTTCAAACACTAATATTCCATGGTTATAATTTATTACATTGGAATCGTAATCACGATCCAATATATATATATATATATATATATATATATATATATATATATGTGTGTGTGTGTGTGTGTGTGTGTGTGTGTGTGTGTATTAATTAGTTTCACCCCAAGCAAGGCAGTAAAGCCACTAAGACACAAGGTGTTACTGGGTATGGAAGAATTTGAAAACAAAAACATTACTAAGATATTAGGTTGGTGCAAAAATAATTTCGTTTTCTCACATAGTAACAGAAAACGAAATTATTTTTGCACCAACCTAATACTTGAACAAAAGAAGAGTAATTGCGGAGGACAGCAGAAAGCGATTGACATTGCATTTAAAATTTTAAAGATTAAAGTTTACTGGGAAGCATAGAGCCAGTAGAGAGAGCTACAAGCGAGAAGTGCGAGAAGTGCGAGAAAAGAAACAGCATGGAACAGCATAGAACGGTTACATCCAGCCAATTCAACTGTAAATTGGTGAGACCTTGTCGATAGTCTAGTAGTTCGCTTAAATTCATAAAGTCTAGGTAACATGGCGACGAGCAATATTTATTTGTAAATATTTACAAAATGTGGCACAAGGCCAAAATGGAGAATGTGGAAAAGGACGGTCTTCATCTGTCTTAACATTAAACTTAGACAGCAACAAACACTGACCCAAATATTGCACAATATTCCTAACACCAAAACAACACTTACCTTTCTTACTACTTACACCATAATACCACTGTGTCTCTATAAAAATCCTAACTAGTCCCCATATGCACAATTCATTGTCTCTAGGGGAAGGGAATAAAACGAAAATTTAAAAAAACTAGCCCCAATGAGTATTTACAATATGAGAACAAGACTATTTACAAGAAACTAAACAAAATAATGTACATAGCGAACAGCGATATTTATTTGTAAATATTCACAAAATGTGGCACAAGGCCAAAAATAGGCTATATACATCTGTATTAAGATTAAACTTAGCCAGCCACAAACACTGACTCAAAATACCACAATATTCCTAACACCAAAACAATGCATTACGTTTCATACTACATCCACCATAATACCTCATTGTCTCTATGAAAACCCTAATTAGTCCTCATATGTACTATTCATTGTATGTAGGAGGAATACAACAACAATTTAAAAGGTAGTACCATGGCGATAAGCTCAACCGGACAGTTGCCACGAAACTATTTATACAAAAAGAAGAGTTAGACAATTTTATGACGGTGGGAAAGTCACTGAAGACGAGATGCCAAATCAGGATCAATAATATGGTCGATTCTTCTTTGGAAATATTGGGTTTAGTATATGTGTATATCTTTTAGCATGCTGCACTCTCACTCAACAACAACAACAACAACAACAACAACAACAACAACAATAATAATAATAATAATAATAATAATATCTTAGGAATAATCCAAACGATTACCATGGTAGTATTAAATTACACAGAGTAATCCAAATAGCGCTGGTGATTTAAGGAGATTAGCTGACATTTGATACCTGGGAGACTGGAGGAATGACAATAATAGAAATCTTTCATTGTGAATAATGTTTGCGACGATGTCGACCGTATTTTGCTGATATTCAAGGATAATTCCAATAATTCTCGTAATTCTGAACGATTGATTTGGAAGTGGTTCTCTGAATTCACGAACTGTTTCGCGAAAATCAAGGACTGGTCGGCCGTAAAAGAATCCGGCGAATTAAACAGACTTTATTGCCACTTTGTTTACATTTGCTTAATACTATTCGCCGTCAAAATGAGGTATGCGCTGTTTTTATTTATTTATTTATTTTTTGTGGGTGGGGGTGCACGTAGTCGCGAGTTTCTGTGTGTGTGGGGGTGAGAGAGAGTGGGGTAGAGAAAGAGTGGGTGAGCGAGAGAGCGAGAAAGAGAGAGAGAGAGAAAGAAAGAGCGCATTTCGATGTTGTGGATTGATGTGGAAGGACTCGCGCTATTACAAATGAATTAGGTTGTTACATTTTCTTCTTTTTGCGCCTTCTCGATCAAATTAATCATAAATAATCACGCTAATATAGTTTTCTGTCTATCTATCTATCTATCTATCTATCTATCTATCTATCTATCTATCTAATTCCATTAATATCTATCTATCTATCTTTTAGCTCTTTTACTATCTATCTATCAATCTTTTTTAATATTTTAGTATCTATCTTTCTATTTTTTAACTTTTAGTATCTACCTATCTATCTATCTATCTATCTATCTATCTATCTATCTATCTATCTATCTCAGTCATTTCTTATACATTTATCTTATACATTTTATATCTATTTATATCGAGTTAGGAAGAATTTCCTTTTTGTTCATGAATATATTCCCTAAAATATTACAATGGTTCCTAAAACAGAAAATATTAGGTTGGTGCAAAAATAATGTCGGTTTTTGTCGTAAAAAAAATACGTCAAAAACCGACATTATTTTTACACCAACCTAATACTCATAACAATATACACTCCTCTCTCTTTTTCTCTTTCTTGCTAGCTATCTATTCACATTTACCTACGTCTGTTCTTTATCTATCTATTTATCTATGTATATATATCTGTATGCATGTATTTACCTATATCTATCTATCTATCTATCTATCTATCTATTAGGTTGGTGCAAAAATAATGACGTAATTATGTCGTCTTTTGACGTATTTTTAACGTCAAAAAACGACATTATTACGTCATTATTTTTGCACCAACTTCATAAATCATTCTGTTCTTATCTCATTCTGTTCTTATCTATCTATATATCTATCTATTCCTGTCTATCTTCGTCCATTCATGTATGATCACATCTATCTATCTATCTATCTATCTATCTATCTATCTATCTATCTATCTGTATCTTTGTGTGTATATATATATATATATATATATATATCTGTATGTTTGTGTATATATATATATCTATATCTGTATCTTTGTGTATATATATACATACATATATATATATATATATATATATATATGTGTGTGTGTGTGTGTGTGTGTGTGTGTATGTATGTATGTATGTATTAAACCAGAGACAAGGGTTTAAATCTCTAATCCTGTTCAAAAGACCAGGGAGGTTTGTGAAGGTGACGATATTCATATCAAAACTATGTAAATTTAATTTCTATAATTGAATTTAGAAGTTTTTAAGCTTCTGTTTTTGGAATCATGTTTAAAAAGATAATAATTATAATCCAGGCTCTACTTGTGTATCGAGCACTGTTTTCTTAAAAATTAAAAACAAAAATACTAAATATTTTCGGATCATCAATCTAACGGTTCTTTCCTATTATATCAATATATTTGCACACACACACACACACACACACACACACACACACACACACATATATATATATATATATATATATATATATCGTTCTCTCTCTTTCGCATTTTTCACGGTACATAGATTGTTGTGGATTCCGTGAAAGGAATCCTGCACAAATAAAGAAACAACGCCAGAAATTGAGATAGAAAAACAAGTCTCTGTAAGTAAAGCCGTAATCATCTCTCGCTCTCTGGACTCTTGTATAACTCTCTGAGAACACCCTGTGTCTGTCTCCGTATCTCTAAACCTGTCTCAACGTATCTCCACATATCTCGGTATTTAATATCCCACCCACGAGGAATATATGTGGCACAAGGCCACGTTTAAAATGGGTTTCTCCGAGCCCGTAGGCTCGGCCAAAAATATACCCTTTGAACCCGCCTAGACGGGTTCAGGGCCTGTCTATCTCCCCGGACGAAACCTTGCCCTTCCACAAATCTTCGTCCGGGTTCCTCTCTACCAAAGCAGAGAGTTCGACAGACGTTGAGACACTATCTCGACGGATCGCAACAGCAGGTATTCTCTCTGTCAGTATAAGTATACTTTGGACGAGTCCATCTTATGTAAAAAGGGGAGAGCCCCACAACACAGTTCCAAATATTTAGATTTTTATATTTTTAGGTAATCTCGAAGCCTTTATACCCCAAAATGGGAAAGGCGCCCACCGTAGTATTAGGTTGGTGCAAAAATAATGTCGTTTCCTCACATAGGTTACTATGTGAGAAAACGACATTATTTTTGCACCAAACAAATAGTATTATACAAATTTCACTCATCTTTCGCTAAAAAAGCTGAAACAGTCCCTCCTATACGTGGATGCTAAAAGACAATCTTTATTGTTTCAGTTTTCGCTATCGCGTGATTATTTGATTTTACGGGTTAAAAACCGTTTGTGATTTATTGAAAGCTGAAACATATTTTTTGGGGGACTGTAAGAATAATTTTCTTTTACTTTTGCGAGTGGGTTATTATATTTATACGTTTTGAAGATAAAAATTATTTTTCTTCCTCTTTTTTAATTCATGCCTTTCCCAAGGTTATTTGCGCAATGACTGAAATTCGAACTTAGCTCTCTACACATACCATATCCCTAACACACACACACACACACACACATATATATATATATATATATATATATATATATATATATATATATATATATATATATATATATAATGCGTATATTTTGGCAGCTTGTATTCATTAAAACATGTCTCAAGTAGACAAGTTTTGAGTACTTATTTTTAATTACGGACAAGTTTCTTAGAATCATCATTAAAGAAAGAAATAAAATTACCACGTTGATGTATATTCATTTTATGCCGAATACTTTCGATATTAAAACAATGTCATCATCAGGGTTTTGTTTTTTCTAAGAAAAAAAAATTGTGTCCATCATTTTTCTAAGACAAAATTGTGTTCATCTGGAAATTAAATTATGTTTTTTTGTTTGTTTTTTTGTTTTTTAATATTTAGACATTTCAGTATCTTAATAACCTCCCTTGACGTTTTCACGTGTGTCTAAATGATACAATTAAAAAAAATATGCAGTATATTCTAAGCGGCTCGGATTGAGGAATCGAATACATTACATTCACTTACGTACTAATACCCTTGGAAAAGGTATTATTTTTGCACCGACCTAATATGAATCCACTTCTCCCCTCCCAGCTATGGGTAAATAGCAGGACAGACCAGTTTCTATAGCCTTAGATGGCAACTGGTCTACCGCGGAAAGAAATGGCAACATACACCGGGAAAAATCTGCCTCATTAGTCCTGTATCGAAAGATACATGATCGCCTAAGCGTGTATCACGCATGACACCTACTGACTGATATAAAATTCTATGATTTCCGTTAGTCCGTCCGTCACACCCTCTAAAATAGCCATACATTGAACAGTCGAATAAGGGAGACGTGCAAACAGATAAGCGCTTTACGTGTACGTAGCTTAGTACAATAAATTTTTTAGGGTGGGAATTAAAAGTATTATTATTTGATATAAAAAATATTCATACTATTTTAAAAGAAATTTAATGATTAAAATAAACAAATACTTATTTAATTTTTGTGCTGTTAGGCGATCACTCGTTGTAACTTTCGTTAGGTCAACGAATGCTCATTATAACTTCCGAAATGTTCGTTGTAGACGAGACTTTTGCACGCAGATATTTGTAGCAGTAAATCCTTCCTATAATAATACTCGCGCTAATAATACTTGTTCAAATAATAATCGCCGAATAGTGATTTGTATAAGGATCAATATAATGATCAGTATAGAGAATAATGATCATTTAGACGTCACGTTAATTCCTATTTATATGTGTCCTTTACGATCGCGTGATCAAATTATTTAATAATAGAATCGTAAGATTGTAAGAAGGTTTTGAAGATAAAAATGATTTACAATCTAAAATATTTTCTAGCTTTAAATAGCCTGCAAATGGTCGATAAGCGATAAAAACCAAATCAACAAATAAAAAAACCTGATAAGGAAATAGTTTCTTCAACTATTAGTTCTGATATTTTTTTTAAGAATTGGCGATTTGAGCAATTACTGATTCTACTTTAGTTATGGAACTACTGATATCTACAACAAGACTGAGAACTATGGTGGAAATTTAAAGAGAATTGCTCTCATTCAATCAGCAGTGACCATCGTCAAATAATGAAATATAAATTAAATAACTACTTACATCTCTAAAAGAAAGCACAGATACTAAACTCTGCTCCTAGGCAGCACTGCCGGTGCAATTGCCTCTTGCCCGCTCCGAATCTCTTACATCTCAGTAGTCCTAAGGTATTATTCATATGAAATATAAATTTTATTATAATGTACAATGATAGATAACATGAAATATAGGTGCACAATTCAACTAAAAATAATAAAAATAAATACGATTATCTAAATGCAAATTAGAGACATGTCATAATAGATCATTTCATCTTAAATAAACCAACAATGTTTTGCGGCAATTTGTCACATCAACTTGAGATTTTTCTTGTTAAAATGTTGAATAATTTTAACATATCCAACATTACGAACAAAAATAGTGAATTTTATGTAACGTTTTTTCGAGATTTGTCATAGGAAAAAGCAAATTCACGGAAATAACAAATCGAAGAATGACGTCAAAATCTGAGAAATCTTTTCATCGTTTAATCTTTATTTGTGCTTAGTTTAATTTGTAACGTATATAAATGTAGGTAAAAAATAAGCAAATGTTGATATGATACCAAGGGTCATAAGACACTGCCCAGGGCCCACAATTAGGCTTACACCCTACCCTGTCTAGGGGTTCGTGGGTGATACGCATCGACTCGGCTAACTAGTGGGGCGGGAGGCGATGCTTTGAACTTAGACAGAATGCACAGATTTTCTGAAACGCTGTATAAGTGCCAATCCATACATAATGTATTTGGTTAATTTTTATCTTGAGTGCGAGAGAATTCCATCACGGTTGCCGTGAATTTCCTTTGCGTACCCACAAGGGTACGCATACCACGGTTAAAAAAAAACAAAAAACGAACCTTTTCTTATAGAATTAATATCTTAATTTCTATGGCACTTTGAAATCCAAACAGCTTGAGTGAATATCAAAATAGAACAAGAAAGCTTTTTTGACAGGAGATGTTGGCGTCCAAGATTGAGTAAAGTTTCAACTCAAATCCGTTACATTTATTTCCGTGCTAATACTCTTGGGAAAAGTATGAATCCTCTTCTTCTCTCCCCCCACCCCAGCTATAGGCAAATAGCAGGGCAGACCGGGTTCTATAGCTTTGATTGGCAATTGGTCTACTACAGAAAGTAATTGAAACTTACTGTGGGTTAAAGAAAAATCTGCCTCGTCAGTTATGTATCGAAAGATACATGATCGCTTAAGCGTGTATCACGCATGGCACATAACTGACTGAACTGTGTGAGAATTGCAGAGATTGTGGAATCTGAATATGACGGTCGTTCCTGCCGTCACTGACACACTTTGAACAGTTCCGAAGAGACTTGAAAAATTCGAAATCAGAGGAAGGCTTGAAAACATCCAGATAACAGAATTACCAAAATCACATAAAATACTTTACAGTAAAAGAAAAATTGTTGTCAGTTCATTGTGAAATCACTAGACTTTGCTGTAGACATCAGGGGAAAATAATAATTAAATGATGAATAATCAAGTGTATATGTGTCTGCTAACTATTAAAAGATGACCTAAGAATTATATTTAACAAAATGATTTTTCTTCTTCTTCTACTACTACTACTACTACTACTACTACTACTACTACTACTACTCTCTCTCTCTCTCTCTCATATTATATTACGTGACCACTCAGGACGTAGGCGATGATGGCTATCACAATTTCCCATCTCTTGCAGTTCTAAATAAATTATGTCTTTTCTTTATTTCTAAACCTTTTCTAAAACCATCCATTTTCTCAAGTTCGTCAAGTAGGTTCTGAGTTTGTTTTTTTTATTCTTCTGCCCCTCTTGCCTTCAATTTATTTCCGGTAACAAATTTTCCAAGTATGATCCAGAAATTTCAACTGTCTCTTTCTGATGTTATGTACAAGTTTCTTTTTTCTCTAAAACCTCGTCGTTGTTCACATGTTTCGTCCATGTTATCCTTACATTTTTCTGTAGAAACACATTTTTGTTGCTTCAAGTCTCTTCTTCATCATTGAGAAAATTGTCCAGTATTTACTGCCATACAGTAGAAAAGATAAACACGTAAAAGTTCAGTATTCTTTTCTTTGTTTTCGACGAAATTTTCTGACTCTTAATACTCTGCTTAACTTTTGAAAGGCATTTTTGACTATCCCAATGCGTCTTCGGATTTCAGTGTCGCTTTTTCCGTCTTCTTTTAGAACAGTTCCCAGATTTAAATTTAAATTTTTGTTCTTGGTTGATTTTTGTATCTCCACTTTGTAATTTGGACTCATTCTTTTGGCAACAACCATGTATTCTGTATTTTTGCAGTCTTTCTGTAGAAGTTCTTTCAGTTTCCTTCCAGTGTCTGCTATCCACACTGTGTCATCTGCATATATGATGCTAATACTGAATCCTGATAATACATCTGATTCTCTTAGAATTGCTCCACTGTATCGATTAAATAAGTCCTGTGAGAAAACAAATTATTGTCTTACACTCCTTTCTATTATTTGTATATCTGCTTACTATTAATACTAATAGTACCAATAATAGTATTAGTACGATTATTAATATTGCTTGACTATATTATATTGTTTTTATTTTTGCGTGTTTGTTGTGTTCTTGTCAACGTAATTCAACAAAAAATGGTACATCATAGTGCATTTTTGTTCGCACAATACCTTTAATATGTTGTAAGTTGGATAAAAGCAATTTCAAATCTAATCTAGCCATCATTTTCTGAGTGATTTTTACTTAAGTATAAATTGACAGAAACGCCTCTCCAAGAGAGATAGCTTTATGTTTAAACTTAAATTAAGGATTAGTTTAAAGAGTTCCTTCCCTGAGTAAATAAGGAGAATAAGCAGAGCAGAATCCTTGACATATCCATACTCGTCTCGTTATATGCCATAATAGCGTGAGAGTGACTATACGATAATAATAATAATAATTACTCCTAATAATTAAAGTTAAGGATAAACGGACTTCACAAATAATAAAATTTCAGGTAATAGGAAGTGACTTGATATCGAGCAGAGGCCATCGAAGCCGACATTTAAGCGTGGAATGATAATAGTGAGAAGAAGAAGAAGAAGAAGAAGAAGAAGAAGAAGAAGAAGAACAACAACAACAACAACAACAACGTTTACTAACAAACAGATTGACCAATCTTTAAATTAAATGCTTACTTAATCACTATTGACAAAGCGAGAGGAATGCAATTGATGCATTAACAAGGTCGCTTCGGGCTGAACGCAAATGTGACAGAAAACGACATACCACAGAATTAGGCCATTTGAAGTGACAGCCATTTCCGGGAAACCTTGCTTCACTCAGTAGAGTTTTAAATCCCCAAAGAGAAAACCAGTAGCAATCGAACTGTGATCAAGAACAGGGAGAGAAAAAGACGACACGAGCGTGATATTATATCGCAGCGGACAAGAAATTTCTAAATCCACAAACTCACCATTAAGACACGCTGAGATGACTTCTTGAATAATTAATATAAACCGTTACAACGATTTCAGTTGGTCCACAAATGAAAATGGGTAATTATATGTATATGCAGATGTTGTAATGGTGAGCAACACAAAACAAGAAATCTGCAAGCTAGATTCGAATTCGAGACGTGTCCGTTAAACCCATTTTCGCCCAAATATGCTTTGAAAGGTAGGAAACAACAAGGACACATGTCACAGTGGATAAAGGTGTTAGTTAGATCCAGTGACAGGACCCAAAGAGTCGGAGTTCAATACTTGGTCAAGGCGGTAGAGAACTTGGAGAGGGGAATTAACATGAGATAACTGATAACTGACATCTATTAGACACGGCACGTGGAACTAGAACAGTGAGCGAGATAAAGGGTTCAGTTCGATATTCCAACCATCTGATGAAGGCCGGAGCGTACAACGGCCGAAACGTTGTGATAAATATGGCGGCAAAGGACAATAATCCGAATAATGTAAATAGTGTCCATAATACCTCATCTCAGAAATATAGACAGATACTGATGAAACGACATCTTCTCTCCCAGCTCTGAGTTAAATAACAGAAAAGGACGGGATATATAATCGTGGTCGGAAAAGAGTTTAGACGAAGAAATATGAACTAAAAACTAAGAAACCTGGAAATGGTTAGACATGAGGTGCAGATAATATGAAGTTAGAAAAAAAGATTTCAAGAGCTATGGATAATCCATTGATTACCCAGAATGCTTTTGACACCAATAGGCACTGAGGTCAATGGTTAACAATAAGTTTGCATCGTCTTAATGCAAAAACAAAACAAACATTTATTTCACACGAGATATATGTTGTGATATATAATCTGATTTTTTGTCAATGCCCAATGGTAATTACTGATTTTATAAATAGTATACAGTGGAAATATAGGATCAAAACTTAATGAATATCAGGCTACGAACATATTGATACACCTTGGAAAATTGATATAATAAATGTTTTTATTCTATTTTTTTCTTGAGATTGAGCTCTTTCGATAAGTTTCTGTTGCTGATGTGTGGGAAATAATGACAGTCAGTCAGTTATGTGCCACGCGTGATACATGACTGACGAGGCAGATTTTTTTAGCGCAATAGGTTGCCATTTCATTCTTCGTTAGACCAAATGCCGGTTTGTCCTGCTATTTACCCATAGCTGGAAGAAGACTAGGATTCATACCTTTCACAAGAGTATTAGCACGTAAGTGAATGTAATGGATTCGGCTGGAATTCGAACTCGGCTCTCCGATTTAATGACACTACATATAATTTAAAGAAAAACTCTTAAACTGAAAGAATCGTGTAAAAAGTTTGACCAACTTTTAGAAGCATAATGAATCTCCCGAAAATAAAATAAAAACTAATTTAATGTTTACTTACAAGACCCTTATGGGGATGCAAGTAAAAAAGACAATTCGCAGAATATTGAAAATACGGATACTACTTGATAACGATTTACTAAGCGTAGATTAAATGTGACGCAAGGCCGAAAGTATGAAGATGCCAGTAGGGAACGAACTCACTTCTAAGTTGTAATTGATCTAGAGAAATAAGCTCGCTAACTACGTTGAAGTAACCGGAGTAACACTTTATACTTGTTTTTGCTAAATAAAACATTTTAAATAACACCCTAAACTGGGGCCAACAGAAGGCATCAATAAACTCAAAAAAAAAAAAACTTATTTTTAGAAAAATGAAAAAGATTATCCACTTGAACTATCTGGATGTCTCGCCGTGGGGCAAAGCTTTGCAAATTGCTAAGTTTTTGTTTTTTTATAATGTGTAGCTATTGTAGAGATTTGGAAACTGACAAGATTTGTCTGGCACAAGGATAGACTTGGGGAGCAAACTCAGTAGAGTAATTAGAAGACAAACCACTCTCTTCTATTAGATTGGAAAAACAGTTAGGTATCTAGATTCTAAGATCGCTGATTGATTTATATTAGGTTGGTGCAAAAATAATGACGTAATAACGTCGTTTTTTGACGTTAAAAAATACGTCAAAAAACGACATTATTACGTCATTATTTTTGCACCAACCTAATATATCAGGATCAATTACAAATTCAGTCAAGTCAATAGTTTCTTTCATTTTTGATGATATAATCACATTGCGCGGATAAATTATTAATAAGCTGACCATAAAGTGAAAAACGTCTCTGTATTTTTAAACACATTCCTAATT
>OZ010579.1:79865912-79908412 GCA_963932145.1 Acanthosepion lycidas | reverse complement strand
AAACAGAATGAGATAGATAGATAAGAAACAGAATGAGATAGATAGATAGATAGATAGATAGATAGATAGATAGATAGATAAGAAACAGAATGAGATAGATAGATAGATAGATAGATAGATAGATAGATAGATAGATAGATAGATAGATAAGAAACAGAATGAGATAGATAGATAAGAAACAGAATGAGATAGATAGATAGATAGATAGATAGATAGATAGATAGATAGATAGATAGATAAGAAACAGAATGAGATAGATAGATAGATAGATAGATAGATAGATAGATAGATAGATAGATAGATAGATAGATAGATAGATAGATAGATAGATAGATAGCAGGATAGATAGATAGATAGATAGATAGATAGATAGATAGATAGATAGATAGATAGATAAGAAACAGAATGAGATAGATAGATAGATAGATAGATAGATAGCAGGATAGACAGACAGACAGATAGATAGATAGATAGATAGATAGATAGATAGATAGATAGATAGATAGATAGATAGATAGATAGATAAGAAACAGAATGAGATAGATAGATAGATAGATAGATAGATAGATAGATAGATAGATAGATAGATAGATAAGAAACAGAATGAGATAGATAGATAGATAGATAGATAGATAGATAGATAGATAAGGAACAGAATGAGATAGATAGATAGATAGATAGATACAGACTAATAAAAAATAAATACTCAATAAATTGCTTATATTTCAAATCACCTATCTATTTATCATCTATTTTTATCTATCTGTTTTTATCTATCTATCTATCTATCTATCTATCTATCTATCTATCTATCTATCTATCTATCTATCTGACCAGGTCTCTTCACAAACATTTAATTCAATATGTCCATTATCTATTTCCCTCTCTCTTTCTTTTTCTTTCTATCTGTCAAATCGGGTGTATTCACAGCTATCTATCTATCTATCTATCTATCTATCTATCTATCTATCTATCTATCTATCTATCTATCTATCTATCTATCTATCAAGGCGTGGTTTATTTATTAGATTTGAATTTAATATCTTGTTAAATTACTTCTTTGTTTTTTATAATAAAACATTAGAAAAAAGTGAACTCATATTTGAGCGTGATAAAAAGCCAAAAAACAATCTCTCTCTCTCTTTCTCTCTCTCTCTCTCTCTATATATATATATATGTACATATTTATATACTGAGATAGAAAATGGATAGATTTAAATACATAAATATATACATACAGATATATGTGTACTTATATGCATGTATATTTGTTGTATAAGTAGTATTTATATACATGTAAATACTTTGCATGTATGCACTTTTACACACACACACACACATATTTTTATACATATATATATACACACACACATATATATATATGTATATATATATATGTATATATATGTGTGTATATAAATATATGTATATATATGTCAATATCTACATACGATCATGATTAAGCAACAAATTTAGATTTGTAGATAGTCATATATATATATATATATATTCATACACGTTTCATTAAATAATATAGACAAGTGCTGTCTATTTATTTCATGTCAATTTTTTTCGTAACTCCTGATAAGTTTAATAACATTATCGTTGAAAGAAGAAAGACATTTGTTAAGGTTGTTCAATTTTTCTTTACAGCAACAAACAGGGCATTTTCGTGTCCGTATATTGCTTAATATGTTGTAATTGACATCTTTGATAATGGCTTAGGTAAGCCGAAAGCTTAGATTGTATTAAAAAAATATGAATCACTATTGTGAATTTCTTTCTTCTTTCAACGATAATGTTATTAAACTTATCAGAAGATACGAAAAAAAATTACATAAAATAAATAGACAACACTTGTCTATATTGTTTAATATGAAAAGATGCTGCCTAAATATACACAATATATATATATATATATATATATATATATATATATATATATATATATATATATATATATATATACAGAAAGAGAGGGATAGTGTGCATGTGTGTGCGATACGGAGAAATATATATATTAATAGCTACACTAAATTGACAGGTATATATGTTTATATATATGCATACAGTTTAGATTTGTGGAAAACAGGCATATCGATAGATATTAGGTTGGTGCAAAAATAATGTCAGTTTTTGACGTTAAATAATACGTCAAAAACCGACATTATTTTTGCACCAACCGAATAGATACCTAATGTATATATTTGATTTTAATTGCATATATTTACCTATTATTTTGAAATCATTGTAAAATTTCGTGTAACGAAGGGATTGTATTATGTGCATCGCTGAAAATAAAATGAAATCTCGCATTCTTGTTGAAAAGAAATAGATGTATTTACTGAGCCATCGCTAAAAAAATAATTTCTATCTATGAGTCGAAATGCAGACAATAAACGTTTTTATCAAATATATCGATGTACAGGAGTCGATGTTAAGGCAGTCGGTAGCGTTATGAGTATATTGTTATATTTTCTTCCATTACTCGAGTATTAGTCGAGTAATCTTAAAAATATGAATAAACAGGAGTTAGGAAGAATGAACTGCGTCAAACTTCCAAATAGCGACGATTTATATTTCATAATCTATTATATATATATATATATATATATATATATATATATATATATATATATATATATATATTTATTTAAAAAAATTATAACATAAATATGTTATAAAATCACTACAAAAATAGCCATTTTGTTTCAACACCCTCGGTGTCTTGTCAAGTGATAACGTTGAATGTATATATATATATATATATATATATATATATATATATATATATATATATATATATTTATAAATGTTGAATGTTGAATATATATATATATATATATATATATATATATATGTTGAATATATATACATATATATATATATATATATGTTGAATATATATATATATATATATATATATATGTTGAATATATATATATATATATATATATATATATATGTTGAATATATATATATATATATATATATATATATATATATATATATATATATATATATATATGAAGAAAAAATATACGGAAAAAAACAAACAAAAATCCTAATATGCAATTATGCTGTTTTAATGTTAATAAAATGTCAACATCGGACGTTTCGGTCTAATAGACCATCTTCAGGACGTATTCATAAAACATAATTAACATTAGACCATATTCAATTCAACATGAAAAAGACGATGGACATAAGAGCAAGACCAATCCAAACAGATAACTGAAATCTTTTATAAGATCAGCGTTCCGTTTAAATACGATCACGCCGTCGCCACGTGGGCGATGTTGTGAAAACGTATTCCTAAAATTTGAGTATTTTGAATGAAAAACGAAAAGAATTTTTTTTTTAATCTAAAACTTATATGTACGTTTGTCGAGCATTAATCTTGATTTTGTTATGAACAATTCTGCTTGTAAGCAGGCCGTAAGTGAAACGTCACTTCCTTTTTTTCCGTTTGTTTTGAGAAGAAAAATATACATAAAAGAAAAAGGTGATGGAGTGAAACAAAAGTGCTTCTCGATAGAAGTTTGGTGAAGGATGGGTGGGGGTGTTGAATGCTGGCTAGTCTGGGAAGATTCCTTACCGATAACCACAGTCAAAAGTTTAGGCACATCATCTCGCAAGCATCCTAAGAGTGAGGGGTGAAGAAGAAATCACCACTTCTGAATTTACTAATTCACAAAAACACTTTCATTGATTACAGAATTAGTAGTGATAACTCCAACATAAATATATGCAATTCACCTTTAGCTTGTTTTTTTTTTATATTAAACCAAAATTTTATTTCAATACTTCATATGCATCCGATCCTTAGCTATGATTATTAATGATGAACATGTAATTTTCGTTTATGATCGATTTCATCACGATTCTACTGTTAAGCTTGGAGACTAATTGCACATTCTTATTGCTCAAACTAGTGTCAAAGTCCAATAGTGTTATAAAAACCTCGGAGAAGTCCAGTAAGATATCTTTAATCATTAATAAAATAAAAGGGTTTAGAGCTTAATCTAACAATTCGACAATTTTGCTGTTGCACCTAGTAATTCTGTGAAGGCTCGTTAACTTTTCTGGTTATTAAAAACATCCCAGCCAACTCTTTCCCCCCGACCATTTTCATGTGTATGAACTCTGTAGAATACGAGATCTAAATCTGTAAGAAACGACTGCTGGAGAGTGAGAGAATTGAAGGAAACGGCAGATATTATTTGGATGGACAGATGCGAATGTGAGGCTTTTATGTGTTTCAGGTGAAAGTGCTGCTCTTTTCGCAAAATTAAACAAAGAAAGAATACTATTGCTCATTATACAGAGAAAAGTATTGTCTGCAAGACACGGTTTATTGGGAAGGAAACGAGGCGATTGTTTGTTAGCCACTGTTTTGTTCTTTGAATTAATGCCTTTCCTTGAAAGTCTAAAAGTGATTGAGACGAAAGAATCCATATGTTAATATGCGGGTCTGCAAGCATATTTCTGTATCAAACAGGCACAACCATGAGTATGAGATAAATATTTAGTATAAACGTTATGTCACGTGACTGTATTTGGGGAGTAGTTATTGCGATAAAAATATGTCTGCGTAATTGACTGTCTTAAAGGATTAGCAATATCTCTACTGCGGGTCCAAAAACATTTACTACGCTTTACTTACATGGATATAACTTTGGAGTACATTGTGGCGTATAAACTCACGACTGATCAAAAAATTATCTTGCTCCATAACGCCTAACATACACACATACAAAGAATATACATGCATATAAGTACACACACACACACACACACACACATATATATATATATATATATATATATATATATATATATATATATATATATATATATATATATATATGAATTTTAATTATGTATGTATATATCCCTTTCCGGGACATATTTTTTTCGAAGTAGCAAAGTGCTTTTGGACTACTGTAACCAGGTAGGACAATTTAGTCGGTAGCTGTAATGGCCTTGTCCTCGCCGTAGTGGTAGACAATAGGCGTAGGCAAAAGGCGAAGACAATAGGCGTCGTCCTCCGCATCAGTCTCTATTTATGGCTGACACCAGCCAATCATATTACTGTTAGAGGTGACCCAGGTATATGCATATTAATTACATCATTATCTAGGCATCTATATCTCTATTTTCTATCTCTAAACATGTATGTATATATATATATATATATATATATATATATATATATATATATAAGCAGTGACGGATTATTAAAAGACATAGTGTTGTGGATTCCGCGTGAAAAATCGGTCTCCAATAAATGACAAACGCAAGTATTTGAGCTAAGAAATTAAATGTATTTACACAAAATACAAAAGGTAATGCTGTTAGTAAAATCCAGGAACGCCGGTTAGTATTAATCAAAGATCGCTATATACAGTCTCGAAGTAAACTTCCTTAGAGTCGGGCGTCCTTGTAACTGACTTCTAACGTCAACTCAATCACAGTGTCTATGTACTTTCCACTCTGTTTCTCCACCCTGTTTCTCTACCTTCAGACATCCCTGACTGACTGACTGCGGCTATTTTATAGCAGCAGGACGAGTCCATTTATATCAGAAAAGGGTGGACCCCATAATACATAGATAAATCATTTGAACCTTTATTCATTGACTAACTATCTACCTATTCTTCTAGTTTGTTCGTATTTTCCTCTCTATCTAATTATCTGCATACACCCACCCACACACACACACACACACACACATATATATATATATATATATATATATATATATATATATATATATATATATATATATATTGTTCAAAATTTGCTATATTTTTACGTAATGTGTTTGAAATCGGAGACAGAGTGTATACAGATATTGACATAGTAAAGCAACAGGTCCAAGTTAGTGTCAGTTTAACTTATTAATGCGTTTTCCACGTCCACATTATCTCTGTCTCTCTTTCTTTCTCACTCTACACACACACACAGACACAGACACAGAAACACACACACATATATATATATATATATATATATATATATATATATATATATTATATATATATATATATATACGTGGTTTGGTCAAAAAGTAATTCTTTCAAATTTTCAGGACGTTAGACTTTACAAAAATAATAACAGCGACGTTTCACTGGATTCCTTCCAGGTGGGCAAAGAAATTGCAACGATTTATATTCATCTGCTTTACGCTGAACACACAGAGTGCGAAAGAGCAAAGTTAAAGTAGTGGTCAATGCGTCTCTGCAGTGGCGACAAGTCACTTTTCTGACCACCACATATAGCTGTCAACATACGAAATGGAGATGGTGACCAAAAAAAAAAAAAAAAAAAACCTAAACAATGGAGTTGACAACATAGAAAAAGCTGTTTCAGAAATCACCTTTTTCGCTAACTTCCAAAACATGAAAACTTTATCCAAACGACTTTTTTGTCATTCCTGTTATCTGTTACAGTTTGCGCGGAGGCATGATGTAGATGTTTGCCTTCAAAAACATCTTTCACACACACACACACACACACACATACATATATATATATATATATATATATATAATTGCAGATATATCTACGTTTGCAGTACGATTCAGAGTTTTATGGTTTACTCATATATCAGATACAAAAACATTAATTTCTGTACCTGATGAATGGGTAAGTCATAAAACTATGCATCGTACTGTAAACGTAGGTATATGGGTAATTATCAATATATATATTATAGCTCAGTTTACCTACATTGAGCACCTTTTTGTCTACACCATTTATTAAATACACGGTTTTTACTCACCTTCTTATGTACGCAAATGCTCACATATATGATTGATCATATCTCTTTATTTAATTAATTTCTAGATTTTATCTCTATTTCTCCCTCTCTCTCTCTCTCTCTCTATATATATATATATATATATAAATATATATATATATATATAAGTTTGGTGCAAAAATAATGTCGTTTTCTCACATAGTAACATATGTCAGAAAACGACATTATTTTTGCACCAAGCTAATATATATATATATATATATATATATATATATATATATATATATATATATATATCATACCTACTGACGATAATGTGTATGTTTCCATACACATAAATACAAGAGTAAATGCTGTATTTTGGAGTGCAGTTAGAGATTCATTGTGGAATTCACTTGACTCACATCTAACAGCTGACTACTTCATCTACGCGCCGCTGTCGTACCTTATGTGGTGATCTTTTTTTCCGAGTACTTTCAACATAACACAATGTCAATCTTCAATAATAACTTACCTCACTATATTGCTGAATATATGAGATGCTCCATCAGAGATATTTATATTAAACAAATATAACATATTACTTTTTCAACCACCTACAAACATATCAAACTTTTATATCACAAACAAATAACATGTCTCAATGTCAATTATGTGTGAAAAATAATATCGCCCAAATGTCCGCCTAGGCTTCGGCGGAATACCTCTACTTGATTGTCAAAATGTTTGATGACGTCTCTGCATAGTTGCTCCTCGGTCTCACCAATATACCTTATTATCTCATACTTCAGCTGTTGAATTGTTGTTGTCTTGTTGGCATAGAACTTACTTATAAGGTGACCCCAAAGGAAGAAATCTAAAGGCGTCAAGTCGCACGATCGTGGTAGCCAGTTGACTTCCCTGTTTCAAGAGATGATGCGACCTGGGATCTTCTCATTCAGATTCTGTTTGAACGTTCATTTTCGTAATTGGCTTCGATAACTTTAACACGTTGTTTGATTGATAATCTTTCTATGGTTGAAACTGCCAGAGACTTAAGTTGCTAAATGTGAAAGAGAAAAACAATAACATTAGACTCTTAAACTTAATTCACATTTAAAATTGGTCCAAGTTTATATATATATCTGTGTGTGTGTATGTTTGTGTATATTTGTGAGTGTGTGTATGTCTTTGACATTCTGATCATCATAATCATCGCTTCCTTACAATTACATTTTCATTCATATCACGCAACACATTTACCATAACCATTTTACGAGTATATTTTGCACGGATCTCTTGGATGAACTTTAGTATAAAAGAATAAACCTATCCCGAATTTAAATGGAATTAAAAACATGGACTGAGTTATAAAAGGCTTCTTAACATGAACATTTTGTCCGACTTAAAAATTATCATTTACATGGGATTGAACACTAAACATTGTCACTGATGGTGGGAATTTAGCGACATTAGAACATATAAAAACATATAAGAACATATAACAGTAGAGTAGGTCATATAAGAAACTAAAGTAATCCATACATAATGCGTAATGTGATATATATATATATATATATATATATATATATATATATATATATATATATATATATATAATTTAAGCACGTGTATATACACACACATATAACAGTAGAGTAGAACATGCAAGTAGAGTAGAACATATATAAGACACTAAAATAATAAATACATAAGACATAATGTGATATATATATATATATATATATATATATATATATAATTTAAGCACGTGTATACACACATGGTGTGTGTGCATGTGTGTGTGTGTGTGTGTTTCTATAGGTGTGTGAGTGTGTGTCATTTTCCAAAAACAACCATTCAGATCTGGTAAGTATATATATATATATATATATATATATATATATATATATATATATATATATATATATATATATATATATATATTGGTTGGATCTTGTCAAACATGGCGCTACCTTTATTTTGAGAGATAAACATTTCTACTATATCTATATATCTATGTGTCTATCTATCTATCTATCTATCTATCTATCTATCTACCTATCTATCTATCTATCTATCTATATATATATATATATATATATATATATATATATATATATATATATAGTAATGATACAATATAGTAATCCGTATGGAATTTTCAGGGGGATATAGATACAGGGAGAGCTCTATGTCAAAGAGCAAAATTATTATTAATTAAAGAATATCAAACACAAGTGTTTGATATTTTTTAATTAACAATAGCACATACTTACACACACACATATATATATATATATATATATATATATATATATATATATATATATATATATATATATATTACAGAGAAAATTTCTGATCAAAATTCAGTTCATGATTATATGTCAGGCTACAACTCTTTTTTCATGCGGCGAGATTAGACGAGATCTGGTGTCTTTAAAACCCATATGATAAAGAAAGAGTTTTAGGTGAGATTACTCCGACAAATAAATTTTAAAAAGTTCAAAAGACTTAGCTTCCGATTTCAAGTTTCAGAGATACACTATTTCACAGGCTAAGATAAATCTATTTTATTCATGAAAAGATATCATGTTTATATTTAATTCATGAACGCTACATAAATATCATAAACGCTAATCTTAGAAGCCAAACTAATGACAAAACTGTTTAAATTTGAAACGTAAGAAATAAAAGGAGAAAATTATGCTGAAATTGTTTTATTTTATATGTTTTAATTTTCATTTTATGACTGCATTTATTTAAACCTAATATTGGGAAATTAAATTCATCAAATATTTTAACAAAATCTATATTTTAAAATATTAGACACATGTTTATTTACAACTAGCAGTAGAGCCCGGCGTTGACCGGGGATGTAACAGTAAGAGATAGATCAAGTATCTACCATCATAAAGACTGAAAAATAAAATTGACAAAGATTATTGTTTAAAGTTGACGGACACGTATGTCTTAATTAGTTTTTTTTTTTTTTTTTTTTTTTTTTTTACGAATTGGTCAAACCCAAATTCAAACAAAAACATTGTTTTCAATCGTTATGAGTCTACCGATTGAATAGAATTTTATTATAAACAATTGTCTTTTAAATGAAATTTTTAAAGCATTCTGAATGTTAAAATAAAGAAAAAAGTGTGCAAGACAATAAGAAACACTACCTGCCTCCAAAAAGTGAAGTTTTGTTGAAATTGGTTGAAAAATGTAGGAAATCCGATCCCATATATAAACGAACACACACACACATACACACAAACAACCAACCTGTGTTTTATAATAAGTATAACTCGATATTAATAAGTATAACTCGATATGAGTTGTCCCCCTTTCATTAATGTCTCTTAATCGTGTTTTCAAATTGATTTTGTGCAAAAACAATTGTGTTTTTTCCAATTTTTGGCGCTGTCAGAACCACTGCAATGTAATTTTACGAAGTCCTGTGAAGTTTTGTTGAAATCGGTTGAAAAATGTAGGAAATCCGATCCAATATATAAACGTACAGACACACACATAATCTGCGTTTTATAATAAGTAAGATTTACATAGTCGGCTAACCTATTTTTTTCTTTTGTCTTTATTCATATATAATTATATATGCGATAGAATTTATACCCCTACATAATATGCGAGGTGTACTTATTTTTTCTTCTTGATGAATTTGATCAATTTTATAAGGTCATTTTTCTAATGAATTTCAATTTATTTATTTTTCTCACTTAAATATTCCATGTTTTTGGAAGTAATTGTTAAGCCTAAGAGTAATTTCTTCCCTCGACCCCTCTTCTAGTTTTTTTTTCAGTTTAGCCTGGTAAAAAAGAGAATCGCATTTTTTTAATAGGACATTCTAAGAAAGCAAAGATCAGTGTGAAAACTTATTAAATATCGTTAAACAGCAAGAACACCAAACATATGGTGTGTGTCTCATAGATTAATTAGAAACGATAGGTTAGGGATATTTTTAGGGTCGATTATTAGGCTTATGTTTTGGTAGAATTTATAATTAATTATTCTTTTTTTTTTCTATTACAGCGAGAGTATCTTCTGCCGAAATTGATTTTGTTATTTTCGTCTGCTCTTAAAATCTCAACGAAACATCATTATTTTTAATATAACTGAATTACTTTCCTTCAGCACGCTTTAATGCGAGTGGAATGCATTGACAATGAAAGGGTGCTTTGCCTGGGGTCACATAGAAATATCGACGCGACCTGATTGGTTAATTGCATAAGCAAGAATGCAGCCTTGATCACTGATTGATTAAAATTAATGATATTTGAGATCCACCGCCTACAAGCTACTAAACCTACCCCAAAGGAATAATTAGAGAAGCGTAGAAATTAATAGAGACGTGGAAACGTTTTAATAAGGTTTTCCGCATTTATGTTTTTGTTGAATTTGACTGGCATTTGTAAATAGATGTTTGCATAGAATCTATTCGATTCAGACTTGAAAGAAAAAAATGTTTTAGTTTTCTATTTTTTTCTCGTCTGTGATTGTAACTGAGACACAATGAATGCACTGTTTCACATCTGTATTCTGAACAAAGCGTATTGTAACGTGGTCAGTACTGAGAGGTGTAGCCACTTAGAAACACCGGGCTTTGTAAATAGTAGCGGTTTTTGTATGAATAAGCAACAGTAGACTGGAGGGAAAGATATAAATCGAGACGGTTCAAAAGGGCAAACATAGATGGGCTGGCGACGTCGCTCGTCCCAAAGACAACAAATGGACTGTTAGAACGACAGAATGCAAACCAAGGCAATGGAAGAGACGTACAAGATAGCGCAAAAATCTGATCCGACATCTCGGTCCGACATGGGCCGGTATAGACAGAGATAGAAAGTGGTGGTGGTCAATCAAGAAATGATTGCCCCAATAGGATTTGGATTTGGATAAATATGTATTGTCTGGATATGTAACATTTATTACATTAAGAAACAGACCGTACTCGCCCCATTACTAAACCAATGTCATGAAAGGTCAGTAGTTAGATGGGAGGCCATTTAAAAATAAACATTTAAAAATACTATAAATCTAGTGACCTCCTCCTCCCAGACCAAACAAAATTACTATACGAAGAAAAAAAAGGCTACTTGTTTATTATTGTTGATTAGCGAGCTCGATTTTAATAGCTTTGTGCCAGACCGAACTATTTCATTTATCTCTTTTTTAGCTGCATATCAGCCTATATGGCAAGGGTCCTCAAACTTGCTTGCTCCATGCACCCCTTTCATCATTTGTCAGAATGCCATTCTCTCTTTTTTTTCAAGGTGACAGGCCACATAGGCCAAATTCTTTAATTGCTCTCCTCACCCACTAAACTTACTATGCTCACAATTCACCCATGAAAATCCCAAATTTCCCTCTGGGGGTGAATTTCACACATTTTGAGAATCCCTGCTCTATGGGTTCTTTAATCCCTAGATCTAAATATTTTTTATACAAATATTTTTCTTGCGATAATAATAGTTTTAGTGATACAAGTCTTACTAATTAACCCATATGCGGGGAAGAAGAGGGGAATTGATACTTTTCCCATGGGTATTTGCGCGAGTGAGGATAACGAACTAGCCTGCATTTAGGCTCTGCGATTAATAGTTTCGAGCTATTATCCATTACACTACCTGTACACCCATGCTTACAGCACCTGGCATTCCCAAGCGGTCACCCATTTAGGTACTGATCAAGCTCGCCATTGCTTAACTTCGGTGATCGTACAGACCGAGCTAGGCTTATTAAATAACCATAACAAAGATGTTTTAGGTAGATTATGCCGATATAAGGCTTAAGAATCTATTGGTGACAATTTACTACAGTGTAGTGATTTCAATCCTCATTGGGTACCACATAGTTTTAGTCTCATACAAAATTAAGTGAATTTCAATAAATAACAACAGCAAATGTTGACACAGATTGATACGACAGTTAATAAACTACGCCGGGTGATAATTACTATAGGTGGGTGACTTCATTCACACTTGGCTTTTCATGCTTTTGGACTTGTTCCAGACTAAACTAATCTCAATTAGTAAGAAAGTGATTTTCCGTGATTTAGAATGTGGTAATGATTATCAAAGTAGATTTCTTTTTTATCATTTACTATTGAGTAGTGAATTTGATCCTTTCTTACGTAAAGTTGTGATGAGAAAGAAAGCACAGCTTCTCTAAGCACCTCATGTCCTTTTACCAGGTTAATTGTTTGGCCCTATTCCAAGGTTACCATTTGGCGATAGTTGATGTGAAAGACAAATTTCTTTGGTGTATATGCACGTCATACTCTCAAGTAAAAGGCCGGCGCCTTAGCCAACCACATCATGGTCGCTGTTAAAGGGTCTTTCTGCTGAATAAAATGGCGGGGGTAAAAAAACACTTACGCAAGAAATGTCTATTTACGTGAATGAAAGTAGATGCAGAACAACTACAGCTCCATCGTATTCCCTCGGCTGAGTTGTGTACGTGTGTACGTGTGTGCGCGTGCGCGCAACTGTTCAATATATAGTTGTACCACATCGCGGAAAAACATGTCTAATACCTTTGCTCAATGTTTCTAAAGCGTTCGCACAAAGAACAAAGCATATGGAAATGCGAAAAATAAATAAATCAGTTAACAGAGAAAAAAATAATTTAGTTGAAAGAATAGAAATCCAACAACCGATTCTGTGGATAGATATGAAACATATGGTAATAGTGATTATAACTGTTTCCTTATAAGGAATCATCCAACAGACATTGACCAAGCAGCCTGTACTATTCGAGTTAAGTTTTCCTTTACTCCCTGGCCATCGAACTCAGATTAAAATGAAGTATTTGATCTCCTCGTATCAAATGGTAATAGGAATTTTAGCCGTTACCTTATAAAGAGACATTTGGCATTCATTGACCGAATATCCAATGCTATTCACGCTAGGCTTTTCTTCACTCCCTGGCTATTGGGCTCAGATGAAAGCGGAGTATTTGTTTTTACTCGTAGAGCAGTAATTAAGAGTAGTAATTAGAATAGTAATTTTAGTCGATTAATTATAAGGAAACATTCGGGAGTTAATGACCGAGTAGCCAGTGTTACTTTGGATTAAAACTAATAAAATCATTCTCTTACAATTTTTCAGGAGAATAAGTTTCTCAAGTCCCGTAAATGTTATAGCTCTTTCTAGTATTGATGGAGGTTTCCTTTTTAACTCTTTTGTTTCATTTAACGTGGGATCTCGACTTCCTGTTCATGTCATTATTTCCTCTTCCTGTTACATGTCCTATCCATTTTAGTGTTGTTCAGTCAGTTATGTGCCATGCGTGATACACGCTTAGGCAATCATGTATCTTTTGATGGATGAATGGTAAGGCAGATTTTTCCCGCAGTATGTTGCCATTTCTTTCTGCGGGAGACCAGTTGACAACCAAGGTTACAGAACCCGGTCTGTCCTGCTATTTACCCATAACTGGTGGGGGGGAGAAGATTTATACATTTTCCAAGGTATTGTTGTTGAAAAACCACAAGGAAATTTGTTTCTGTTATTTGGTACAGTACTTTGTGATTCTGTAGCGCCAGTCGAAAGGTTCGAATAAGGATGGTCCTCGACAATTGCTACAGGCTTAATTCGCTATAATCCATTTTAACCATTAATCTGAGAAAGCGGTTGTAAACAGTAGACAAATACTTTTTGAACGGGTTTGACGCCATGTCATTCAGTTGAATGTCTCGATCTGGCGAGATTATTTAAGAACGTGACTCGAGTTTATAAATTAATGTTTTGGCTTTGTAGTAATTTGCAGTGTTGGAGAAAACTACCTCTAGTACAATTAAATCTATGTACAGATTCCTTATAACCTATACTATATTTGTTGTAATAAAAGATCCATACACTGACATGTTTCAAGTGTATCGCATTTTCTAATATCACATCCTGAATTTTTATGGTGGTTCCAGAGTACGTGCCAACTATACTTTCATGTGATAATAAAAGTTTTAGTGATACAAATCTTTATCATTAACCCATACTTGGGGAGAGAAGATTCAAACTACTCCCAAAGGTATTTGTGCCTAAGTGAGTATAAAGGGCCAACCTGGAATTGGAAATTCGCTCTCCGATTAACAGTTTCGAGTCATTATCCATTACATTACCCCCATATCCAAGCTTACAGCACGAGGTATTCCCAAGCGGTCACCCATTTAGGTACTGGCCAAGCTTGACATTGCTTAACTTCGGTGAACGGACAGACCGAGCTATGCTTAGTAAAAAAAAAACCCATAACAAAGGCATTTTAGGTTGATTAGTCGGATAGAAGGCTTAAAAAAACTATTGGTGACAATTTACTATGTGTAGTGAGTTCAATCCTCACTGGGTACCACATAGTTTTAGTCTTATAACAGATTAAGTGAATTTCAGTAAATAGCAACAGCAAAGGTTGGCACGAGCTGATATAACAGTTAATAAACTACGCTGGTTGATAATTACTACAGGTGGGAGACTTCGTCCACACTAGGTTTTTAGTGCTTTTGGGTTTGTTCCAGACTGAACTAATCTTAATTAGTAAGAAAGCGATTTTCCGTAATTTGGAATGTGGTAATGAATAGTAAAGTAGATTCAGAGTACTTACATTCCAATTGATGATTAAAAAAGAAAGTAAAAATGGTAAATACTTGATTCATTTTCTGATTCATCAAACCATTGCAGGTTATTTAAAGCCAGAAAATATTTCTTAGAATTTAAGACATGCTTTTAAATAGCAATGGTTTTAAGTGATATAAGTCTTGCTAATTAACCCATAGATGAGGGAAGATGAGGTTGACCCATAACTTTCCCAAAGAATACTTGCGCGTGAGTGAATATAACGAAACCAAATCAAAATGAAATAATTTGTCTGTTAATCCTTTGTCTAGTAGATTAAAACTTTGGATTATAGAGATCAGGCTCTCTGACAGCTGCGAGTTCAATCTCTCGTTTTGGTAGTGCAGAAAACTCACATATTATGATTCAATGGAAGAAACGAACGTTTGGTACAAAAGTGAATCAGAATTCTGGGAAATAAATGATATAGAAATCAAAATGAAAAGAATTTACTGGACTTGTGACATTGCCAGCGACGTTTACTTTCGAAATATACCTTCGGAAATACATGATCCCATATCTCCCCCTCCTCTCAGCGATAAGTTTAATACAAAAATATAAATAAGCTAGACCGTGCTCTGTAGCCTTGATTGGTAAACAGTCTAGGAAAAGAACTAATTCGAACTCAAAATCTTAGAGAAAGCAGCATGATTCCACGTCAGTAACATTCCCCGGAATCCTTGCAGTTAACATATAAACAGAAGGAAGCTATGGAGAGTCCTAACTAATCTCGTAATGAAGAGAAACGACATTTAAAATATATGTGTATTGATCGCCTTGCTGTATGCATAGTATTATAAAAATATAAATTTTTCATATTCCGTCTTTCATTATTTACATTATTTTCTTCTGAGCCATGGTCCTGATCTTTGTTGTTGGTATCTAAATGTTACGGCAGTTGTGGCCTTCGACCATCGACCCAGATAACTTTAAAGGAATTTCGAACTTCAGTTACATATGCACTAATATATTTTATTGACTGTGAGTTACCGTAATTTGCTGTGAAGAGCTTCCAAAATTTGTAACTGTGTTTATGTTTAGATGGGCCGTGTATCTTGTATTATCGATTATAATATGACGGTAATTAAATGGGGCTCTATTGATTTTTGTCTATGGTACTTTGCACGAATAGGTGACAGGATAACTTGTAGTCAGCGGCCCACCGCTCAGAAAATCTTTTTTTAAATCTCCGAGCGGACATTTTAAAATGCTTTGGAAGTGTACTGTCATTTTAGTTACGTGACAATAAAATCTCTTCCACCAATATATATATATATATATATATATATATATATATATATATATATGTATACAGTGTAACCCGGATATAAGAGAGTTGTCGGGACCGGAGAGGTCTCTTATATCCCGGTTTCTCTTATATCCGGGTTTGGTCTATTATATATACATTAGCACAGGCTCTTATTTGGGACCTGAGAAAATCTCTCTTATATCCGGGTTTCTCTTATATCCGGGTTACACTGTATATGGCTCTGATGACCTGCTTAAGTGTAACCTGGGTATAAGAGAAACCCGGATATAAGAGATTTTCTCTGGTTCCAAATTAGAGCCGTACTAACCTAAACAAAATAGACCAAACCCGGATATAAGATAAACCCGGATATAAGATACTTCTTCTCCGGCCCCGACAACTCTCTTATATCCGGGTTACACTTTACTTTAAATCTGTAATTTTCTTTAAAAATCTTTTAGCATAGGGTAGCTGTAATAGCCTAATTTTTTTTTTTATATTAATGGATGCCCTTTTACAGTTATCTGAAAGTTGTAGAAATAGAGAACCTATTGAAAGAGCAGCTCTCCACATGGACGACAGAGCTGAAGGTAACTGTTGAATAGATGTTTTTTTTTTTTATAATCATATCAACCCATGTAAGGCAACAAAGCCACTGAGACATTAGAGGTTACTGAGTTTGGAAGAAGAAGAATAAAAGAGAAACATTAGCGAGCGAGAACAATAGAAGAGTTATCAAGAAGACAGTAGATAACAATTGACATGACATTTAAGTTTTTGAAGATCAAAATTGGCCGGAAATCATGGAGCCGTAAGAGATTGCCACAAGCGAGAAGTACGGACAAATAAACTCTTACTACAACCAATCTAGCCAATGCAACTCGTAGTTGATGGGATCTTGCTACCAGTTCTAATACTGCAATTAAATTCATTGAGTTTAGGTACCACACCTGAACAATTACCAGAAGAGTATTTATAGAAAAGGCTTAGAGAAGCTACATAATGGAGGTTGGAAAATAAGAGGACTACTAATGTCGCTGATTCTTTGGATTTTAGCAGGAATCTTTAAATATACAACAGGAGAAAACCACACCAGATGTGGCAGCAATATTCGAAGCATGGACGAATGATAGACTTATAAATATACAAGATAGATTCTAGATAGAAAAATTGTCTAGCACGAAGCAATGAATCGAGTTTCTTAGCAACAGAACTAGCAATGGATTCAATAAAGTTTTTCTATTTCCTAGCCGAGAATTTTTGACTGAGAAGGAAAACAAGTTTCTATCATGGGGGTTAGCATCAGCCCTGTTGATGGGTGGTAGGTAGAGGGGATTAATAGAGATCATTTTTGTAGGCACAAAAATTAATAAGGCATTCCTTGTTCAATTAAAACTAAACTGGAGGACATTTTTTAGATCACTTTCCAATTTCATCTTCTCGACCTGATCAGACTTATTAACGAAACAGGGTTGAAACGTTTTGGTATCATCTGCAACAGCAAAATATCTGATTTCTGTCTTGAAATGTTAACACAACTTCTCAAAAATATTGACAATATATTTGTAGGTGAAATTTTTAAATTTATTAATGATACTCTCTTGGTTAACTTATATAATTTAATTACGATAAACAGCTAAACGATTTTTTTTAAATTATTTTTGATAAAATATTTAAAATCTTTTTCCACATGGTCTTCCATCTGTATTTACTTGTTTTTACTTTTGAACCAATTTAATATTCAGCAAATCACAATATTTATACATCGCGGCGTGCGACCATATTATTTTACGTATCATTACATATAAAATAAAAATAAATATCGAATTGACAGAGCGACGTAGGTGTGGCGTATTGTTTATTTTATCTGATTTTTCATATACAATATTTGTCGTGATAACCGTAAAGGAAATATTTTTATCCGGCATTATTTTTATGTTTGAGTTACTATCTTTGTTTTTTATTTAATTTTATTAAACAGAAAAGGAGTGCCTCCGACAGGAATCGAACTTTACAATTATATTTTTAGCTGTATGTAAAACTTGACACACACTCACACCCACACACAAACACAAATAAGCTGAGCACTTCGACGTGGTGTAAGGGTTAGTAAGCTTGTCTCGCTGGAGCAATTGTGAGCGTGTACTGAGGAGGCACGGTGGAATAATGGATAGCGGCGCGGATTGAGGAATCAGAGAGCCGAGTTCGAATTTCAGTCAAATTCATTAATACCCATGGGGAAGCTATGAATCCGCTTTTTCTCACCCTCTCACCGCTATGAGTAAATAGCAGGACAGACAGTCTTGGATGGCAACTGGTCTACCGCAGAAAGAAATGGCAACCTACTGCGGGAAAAATCTGACTCATCAGTCATGTCGAAAGATACATGATCGCTTAACATGCATCATGCGTGTCACATAAAACTAAGTTCGATCCTCGTAGAGCGCTCCGTACTTTCTACTTTGTGCTACATCTAAAGCACACACATACATACATCCATATATATATATATATATGTATATATATTAGTTTATTCTGAATTGTTCTTGACCCAGTTCACTTCGCAAAATAAGACTAAATGTCCAACTTACTTTTTCAGATAACTTTCTTTCGAAACCCACCTATATATATTAGGTTGGTGCAAAAAGAATGTCGGTTTTTGACGTATTTTTAACGTCAAAAACCGACATTATTTTTGCACCAACCTAATATTTTAACAGTGCACCAGATAATTGAAAACTAATCATTATGTACACAAAACCGTGTCCCTCAGGAATTTTTTTCACAGACTAAACTGATTCTACCCCACGTTGTCATTAGATTCACGTTTGTATAAATATAATTTATGTAACCTAACATTACATCATATATTCCATCATTCGTCATATCTGCAGTGTCATTGGTCCTGACCTGGCATCTCGGCTTCACTCACTTCCCCACCACCCTAATGTAGATTCCCTGTACCTATTCTATAAATAATTTAATGATAATTGTTCTGATAAACTCTCCTCTATGATACCTAGACTTTATGAATTTAAGTACCAGATTGAGCGTTGTGGTGGATGTGCGTAGTGGAGTAATGAATATCGAGTCGGAATGAGAACGCGGAGAGCCGGGTTCGAATTCCAGTCAAATTCTTTAGATTCACTTACACACAAATACCTTTGAGAAAGGTATGAATCCATCTCTGCTATGGGTTGAACAACAGGACAGAGTGGATTCTTTAGCCTTGATTGGATTCCAGTCTACCCCAGATGGCAACATACCGCGGGAAAAATCTGCCTCATCATCGAAAAATACATGATCGCCCAAACGTGTATCACGTATGGCACTTAACTGACTGACTGACCAAATTTTCGGCGGGGTCTCATCATTTTACAGTTAAAACGGTTAGATGCACCCGAAAGTTCTATGTTAATGGATTCTTCTCTCTTGTAGAACTCTGGTTTCTTGTTTTCCAATCAACTTTGGTCTTCATAAATTTACGGGCAATATCAATCGTTATCTTCTGTCTACTTAATTCGTATTTTTTTACCGTTCTATCTCCTTAATAGTGCTTTTCTTAATATTCTCTAACATTTGCATAATAACTTGCGTCTTAGAGGTTTTATTGCCTTGCTTAGGATTAAAAAGAATTAAAATACACTGAGCCTAATTTATAATATTTTCTTAAATTACTTCAATATTTCACCAATTACACGTTTTCACGTGACGTCGAGACAATCGGTAAATGTAAAACATGCATAGAAATCAAATATGAATGCATATATAAACACTCGCTGCATAAAATATACGCGGTAAAGTCTAAAAGACAAAGATGAGGACAATAGTCCAAATAATGTAAATAGTGTACATAATACCTCATCTCAGAAATATATAGACAGATACCAATGGATCTTTTCTGTTAATTCACCCCAAATATATACTTATGGCAAATATTAATTCACCCCAAGAAATTGTAAATTTTAAATAAAAAGTTTGTTTTTATTAAATTGTTGGCACTCTTTTGAAATAATATTTTTTTAATGAAAGTTTGTTTATTTATTTTTTTTATTAAATTGTTGACACTCTTTTGAAATAATAAATTTTAAATGAAAGTTTGTTTATTTTTTTATTAGGTTGGTGCAAAAATAATGACGTAATAATGTTGTTTTTTGACGTATTCTTTAACGTCAAAAAACGACATTATTACGTCATTATTTTTGCACCAAACTAATATTAAATTGTTGGCACTCTTTTGAAATGATACAGATTGAAAAATTACCAAAAATCCAGTAGTTACTCACATTTTGTAAGTGCGGATAATATTCGAGCTACTTAAAAGGACTATTTTACAATTTAAACAAAAAAAAAAAAACTCTGTATTTGACTTGTTTATCAGTGTGAGCGCGAATGCCGACCCCACACTCTGGGGCGATCGCAAACTTTAACACAGCCGTAGTGCAATGGAAGAGTCACGCTCTAGGAGAATTTGGTGTGAATTTTAGTAAATATATTTTTTTTGTGGGGGGTGAAGTAATATTTTGGGGGTGAATTTACAGAAAAAATCCGAAGAAAATATGTAATTTACATATTGAAACATAACCCGCTTTATTGCCCTTCCAAAAATATCTGATGAGGTTAAACAAATAGCGAAACATTAAAATTATAAATGTAGCGACTTCGATCCTCACTCAGTGTCCTAACTAGAAATATATTATACTTTTTGTAGGCTGCCTCGAATTGGATCATTAGTCAATGATATCTGTCTGGAAACTTCAGATGCAAAGAAATTCTATGCTAAGTTCTTCATTTCCCAAGTACATTTGCCATCGGTATATTTTTAAAAGAAAACCTGACCTGTTCAGGATAGAACCATAAACGCACCTGCGACAGAGAATCTACTCGTGGGAAGAGCCTGTCTGCCATGTCCTTCTCAATGAGGCGAGTAAAAGTACTTATTTACCGATAAACTCCATTGCCTTCTCTTTAAGCACAGAAACATTAAATAAATACTTACCTACCAGCAGAAGTGTCGGATTTAACATACGTGTGGAACGTGCCCTTTTCCCAAATCACGAGAATATTGTAGAAGAAATAGCCGGGGACTTTGAAAGTCAGAGGAAATGTTAGCATTAAGGAGATTCCAGCAAATTGTACAGCTGTAAAAAAAAAAAAAATGGCATGGAATGCGAAGTAAATTGCTTTTGTTACGGGTTTTACAAACATGAAGTGCTTAGAAAAAAAATCCTGAATACTGAAAGCGACTGGAAAGATCTAGAGCAGCGTTTCTCAACCGGTTAACCTAGGCGCATTAACCCCTTCCACGCCAATTATTTTTGGAAAAACGTTTCATTTCTAGACGAATTTTTCATTTGATTTTAATAAAGGATGCTAAGGATATCATTAATCAAACGTGTGAGCAACGATGAGATCTTAGAGAGGTGGCAAACAAAGAGGAGGCTTACACTTAATATCAGGAAGAGACAGCTGAAATTTCTGGGACACATAGTGAGGAAGGAATGCCTGGAAAATCTGATACTCACGGGTTGAATAGAGGGAAAGAGAGACAAAGGAAAACAACGCGTGACATAACTGTCGGCCTTAAGTAAGTGCATGACAGAGCATGGCCTGGGGGAGGTAGCAGAGGGAGGGAACTTATCGAGAGCTGTAAGGGATAGAGGGAGGTGGAGAGCCATGATCGACTACGCCCTGAAAGTAGATGAAGAAGAATATAGTAACCAAGTAACTGAGGCACCTTGAAGTACCCGAGCGGTGGCTAATACCTCAACCAGACGTATGAGTTGACAAATTGACTCGTTCCAAGTTCAGAAGGATAAAAAGAATCAAGATCGCCATATAAAAACTACTGTAGCAGGTTTTTCAACGTTATATCTTGGACATGTTTATTCGTCCGTGTCTGAGAAAGACACTTTCGCTAAAAACGTATATACACGTCTACTCCGAGGAAGGGGTTAATGCTCCCTGAAAGGTAGCTATGTGAGCCACAGCTTAACAGAAGAGTAATTTATGAATTATATTTTTTTTTATATTTGTAACTTAGTACCTTGATATATGAGTGGCAGTTTGTGAATTCCAGGTTTTGTAAGCTTGGATGTACGGATGGCGTCATGGATAACGGCTCGGAGTTAACAGAAGAGCCGAGTTCTAATTTCAGTTGAGTTCCTTAAATTCACTTACTCGCAAATACCCTTGGGAAAAATATGAATCCATCTCTCCTCTCCCCAGCTATGGGTTAATTAGTCAGACGTGTGTTATTAGATAATGATTATCGCAAAAAAAAATTCTTACACTCTAAAAGAAAAGAAATATGTCTTTAAATAACCTGCAAAGGGTTAATAAGTGGTAATAAATGAATAAATCAAATAATATACATTTTAGCATATCTTTCCCATGGATATTTACGCCTAAGTGAAGATAATGAACCCGACTGGAATTGAAACGTGGCTTTCCGATTTGCAATTCCGAGACGTTACACCACCCGTACATCCCAGCTTACAGCATTTGGTATTCCCAAGTGGTTACCGATCTAGGTAATACCTTGGCTCGACGTTTCTTAACTTCGGTGATCATACGGGAACTGGTGTTTCGACGTGATGCAGCCGTAAGCCCTTACGTTATAAGGAAGCATTCGGTATTTCACTGTCCGAATAGCTAACTTTACTGCCAATTGAAATTTATAGAATCTTTTTCATAAGACAATTTTTCAGGAAAGTAGTTTTCTCAAGTCCAGTATTGATGGAGGTTTCTTTCCTAACCTTTTATTTGTAATGTCAACATCTTGATTATGTAATTATTTTTATTCGTATCACATGTGCTATCCATTTTTAATGTTCCTGATCTGGAATCTCTTCATGTAATGTAATTTCTGCTATTTAGTATATCTATTTGCTCGTGGTGGTGTAGCGCCAGCCAATGTTCGAAGAAGGATGTTTTCTCACCAAGGCCTACAGGCTTCACTCGCCTATAACAATTTTTATCCATTGATTAGAGAAAGCTGTTGGTACAGCAATTCACCCCAAGCAAGGCGGGAGTGCCAGTAACACGGAAGGGGTGACAGTAGATTGAGAACAAGAATAAAAAGGCGTGTTTGAGGAAAGGATACAGAGAAGGACGGGGAACAAGATCAAGGTACCAGAAGATGTCGATTGACATTACACTTGAACATTTGAACGTTATAGTTATCGGGGAAGCAAGCAAAGGGAACGGAGTTCGACAGGCGGGAAGTGCGAAAAAAGAAGCTGTTTGAGTAGAAGAGATGGTTGCATTTAACCATGAAAGGGTGGGGCCGAGAAGTCAGCCAAGTACCTCGCTTAAATTCATGCAGTCTGGGAATCTGCGAAAGTAGCTCGTCGGAACAAAGTTGCTGCGAGGTATTACGTGTTGATAATTGTAACAAAAGGAAAAAAATGATTTACCACAACACAGAGCTAAATCACAAACAAATATTTAATTTACTAAAACAGAACATAAAATATATACAAGATAAACAATTGTGGCCTACAAAACAGAAAACACAGAGTTACTGGCGAAGTGTTACGAGGGAGAAAGAAAGGGAGTCAATTATCTTTATCACTTTAGGGCTAGTGAAGTAATCTAAGTGCTATATTTAGAAATCCACAGAGGTGTGTAAATAAATATTAATTTTTAGTTTGGTCAATGAAAATTTAGTCAAAATTCTATTTACCAAATTTATTCCCTGAAATTCTCTTTTGGGTTTTGGTTGGTCGGCAACTTTTTATAGAGATTCTTTCGGTTGGATATAATAGTCCTTGAATCAAAAGCCGGAGTTGATAACAGCAGAAATTCCCATTCATCAACTGACAACCCTTTTCCAAAAACCTATTTTTATAGGGGCTAACACCTAATTTGCATATTTCTAGATGTTTCTCGAATCATCTAGATTTTTCTCGAATATACTGGAATGATCTAGAATCTTCCAAACATTCTATTTCTAATTTCTCTATTTTACAACTACTTCATGAATGAAAACTTTTTTTGTAATAACAAGTAGAACTCAGTGGAATCCCTTATTATAGAAATGCATCCTCGTAACAGAAATACTTGTAGAAGAGACAGAGGGAAGTCACGGCACGTCTGTGAGAAAGATGCCAGATCAAGACCTATCACATTGCATAGTTTAGATTATTCAGAACGGGTTTGACGCCATGCATAACATTAATATGAACGTCTCGATCTGACGATGCTATTTAGGAAGATGACCAAAATCGTCATATTAATATTTTGGTTTTATCGCAATTTGGGGTGTTGTGCAAAACTACCTTTAAGGCAGCCTATTCTATGTCCGATTTCCTTGTCTCCTATACTAAAATTGTTATAGCTTGTCCATACACTGATATATTTGAAGTTTTTGGTATTTACAGATTTTTTTTAAGCGTCTGTTCTTTTCACGTTCAGTAGTTTTTTCTAAAATGATTTTTCTTTGTGATTTCAAAATATTCTTTCATAGTCCGTATGCATATGTATATATCTTTTAAGTTCAATTTACTGTCGAAAATTCGCCGTGAATTTCATACACTTTTTGAATGCATAACTATAAATCAATATTTATTATTCTCAATGTTTCCAGTAAATTTAAATTTATTCAATATATATATTTATATATTTATATCTATCTGTCTCTCTCTCTCTCTCTCTCTCTCTATATATATATATATATATATATATATATATATATATATATATATATATATGTATGAATAATTCATGAATTTGTAAATTAATTGCACCTTATTGAAATTAAAATAACTGATTCAAGTGCAACTTTCGGATAATAAGTGCGACATTACTGTAATTATTGAACAATATAGTTCATGCCACTTTGACGGAAAATTTACCAGTAAAAAAGAATTCTCTTATCACTACATTTGTACATAAACGCAGAACTTTAACCTTAAAATTTAAATTCAAACTCAGCGTTGCGACTGCACGTTCCAAAACAATAACACACATTTCTCATAGCATTTTTCGGATTACAACCTTGTTTTCGTTTGTCCACTTATTACTGAGAGTATAAACAAGAACCCAATCTATTTCATACCTCAGGATGTCTGTAGGAACAGACGAAAGCTTGTAAAATAAAAAGATCTAATGCGACGGAAATTTATAAAACAGGATCTTTTCATTCATAAACAGATTCGGGGTTTTTGTATATTATTGAATTGTTCGCGAAGATGGATTTCTCAACATTTAATCAATAGCCTTTGTATTTGTTTTATGTATGAATAATTCATGAATATATATATATATATATATATATATATATATATATATATATATATATATAGGGAAAAGGTTATAGTTGTTACAACGAGAGAAAAATGTATATTTAAAAAAAAAAGAAAGTGACCGCAAACGATTTTGGTTATAATGTATATTTGTTTTAGCATGTATATTATATTTTTATTCTTCATATGATGAATAATATATATATATATATATATATATATATATATATATATATATATATATATATATATATATATATATATATATATATATGCGGGAGCAAGAGTAAAGTGCCGTGATACAGAAAAGGATGAAGAGAAGAACGGGGAATAGATCAATGCATCTGGAGGTGTCGATTGATATTGCATTTGAATAGTTGAAGATTATAGCTGTCAGGGAAGCAAGTAAGAGGAAGGGAGTTCTACAGACGGGAAGAGCGTGACATGAAGTTATTGAAGTAGAGGAGATGGCTACATTTAACCGTTTCGACAGTGAAAGTGTGGGACGGAGATGCCGACCTAGTAGCACTTTTTGGAATTAGCGAAAATAGCTCTTCGAAGTAGTTACCGTGAAAGTATTTGTAGAAAAGACAGAGGCGACGGCACGTCCATGAGAGAGCGTCTGTAGACGAGATGCCAGTAGACAAATTAAAAGATTAAATTCTACTCAACCTTTACAAGAGTCAGATTAGGCCGAAAATGGAATACTTCTGCCAAATATAGACAGGAGCTACGCGGTCTTCACTTTCCAGTCACGACACAGTCCAAAAGCGACTCCTCATCCTCTTGGTTGATGAATTATTTTCCATCTTACGGCCGTTTTCGCACAGACGAAATGTTGCAAGCCTCTCACTGCTCTGTAGCTATTTCTATGACAAACTACAAAGTATAGGATGTTGTGGAGAGCCATGACCGCTCATGTCATGTCCTGAACGGGCACGACAAATAAAAGATATTTTTTGAAGCACATAGACGAAACATATATTGTTTGTTTCTTTATGTGTGTGCATGTCTGTGTGAGCTTGTGTGTGAGTGTGCGCGCGCTTGTGTGTGTGTAATAATGTATGGATGTCATTAACTATATATTCATTTATATTACAAAGACCAATTTGGTTGTAAACAAATGGTTATTCAGTCAGCCACATTGATCTCCGCCCATAGAAAATTTAAGAACGAGAACCAGGGACTGTATCGCTACCATCTTCTAAATTCTTTTGAATTACTTGACTTGAAAGTCAACATAAAAAATCTGTTTTTTTTTACCTGCACTACAATACCGGCCACTGGCGCCTGTAAGAAATACAAAACTACCTCTTGTCACTGTCTGGACCTAAGCGTTCCAATGTATGATCATATGATCGAGGCCGTGAAGACATGATTATTCTTTCTTTCTTTCTTTCTTCCGTTTTTTTTTTTTTTTTTTGTACTTATATTCATTTATTTTCCTCAATCAAGAACCTGATTACAGATATTAAGTGTCGTGTCTTCAACATTTGTGTGATCTCTTGCATTGGTCACGCTGGAATGATTTGCGGCAAAGTCGTACCGTGGGAAAGTTTGATGGCATATAATACCAGAGAAAGAAAGGTGAAATAAATCAGTCAAGTTAATGTGCATACAAAAAGAACCCAGAATGAAGAAAGAAAGAAAGAAAGAAAGAAAATAGAAGGAAGTAATAATTTTAAAAAGAAGCAAAAAAGAAAGAAAGAACATAAGAATGAAAAGGCATAATTATAAGGGAGATTAAAAGAAATAAATTAAGAGCAGAAGAAAGAAAGAAAGAAAGAAATAGCAGAAGAAAGAAAAGGCTTAAATTATAAAGGAGATTAAAAGAAGAAAAAAGAGCAGAAGAAAGAAAAGACATAATTATAAAGGAGATTAAAAGAAAGAAAGAAAGAAAGAAAGTAAGAGCAAAAGAAAGAAAGAGCAGAAGAAAGAAAAGGCTTAATTATAAAGGAGAGTAAAAGAAAGAAAGAAAGAAAGAAAGAGCAGAAGAAAGAAAGAAAGAGTAGGAGAAAGAAAAAATAAATATATGAAATAACATTAAAAATACAAGAGGAATGAAGAAATTTATAAAAATATATATATATATATATATATTAGGTTGCTGCAAAAATAATGTCGTTTTTTGACGTAATTTTAACGTCAAAAAACGACATTATTTTTGCACGAACCTAATATATATGTAAATATAAATAAAGCTACTTTAAATACACGCTTTTGATGAATTAAACTCCAATAAAAGTTTATTTCAAACAGAAAATATATTCGATGAAACAAAAACATACATTGTTAGCTAAATCGTTTCATCGACCTCTATTAGGGACAAATGACTTTTCCTTGCGAACTTTAAAAGAACAAATAACCATTTCTCTGGCCGTTAAACTTCTTTTATTATAACATAAAATACTGAATTGCCCCCTATTTTTATTTTTTTTTTTAAAGTATATATTAGATTTTAAAAGGCTGTTTAAAAAGCAAACATTGATTTCTTTTTCTTTCCAAAATGGCAGAATTGCTGTTGCCATGACAGCATTTCACCAACTGTATACGTGGTAGTGCCTGAAATTATATCTGTATCGAATATTTTAGAAAGACTGAAGGGGACATTTTATTTCCCATTGGGAAGCATTTTGGTTGCATTATTTGGTACCTTCTTGTCACGATCGTTGTCATTCCGAAACTGCTTAATTTTCATATTTCTCCCGGTATTACCGACCCACTGATTTAAATGGCGACTTCGCTACAGGACATCCTGGGAATTCCATGTAACACAATTGACATTTTTATAATGATTTACCTATCGTAACTTAGATATAACACAATGCCGAAAGTAGGTAGCGATTCACTAAGATTAGCTTAGTTGTGGTTTAAGGCCAAAAGTAGATAGCACTCAGTGAATGATCGAACTCACTACTCAGACATAACTAATCTAGCGAGACAAACTTGCTAACCTTTATATGACGTCGAAATGATGCAATTGGCGTTTCTATATCACGATTTACTAAGTGTAGATTAGATGTGGCACAAGGCCGAAATTATGTAGCACCGAGTAAGTAACAAACTCACTGCTTAGTCCGAACTGACCAAGCGAGAAAACCTTGCTAAGTTTTATAGGATGGTGAAGTGACGCAATTAACATTTCTATAACGACTTATTAAGCGTAGTTCATATGGGGTACACGGCTGAACTTAGGGCAGATCCAGTGAGAATCAAACTCACTAATTAGAGATAATTAATTTCGCGAGACAAGATTGCTAACCTTTATACCATGTGACTGAATTGAGATTCCTATATGATAATTACAAAGAAACTATCTGCGTATATTACCCATAAAAACAGGGCTTGTATTTATTAAACGAATATATTCAGAGTCGTCTCGCTGATACATTTCTCCTACATCGTGAGTTCAGTCCTTACTCGGGGCGTATATATTTAAATCTTTATATTAAAGCTAAATTTAGTAAATAACAATTAAACAAAGACGACAATCTTAATGATTATCTGTGAAGTTCACTATCAGATTTTGCAGATTGGATAAAGAATTTTTGAGCCGTTTTCATCTTATTATAAAACGCAGATTGTGTGTGTTTGTGTGTCTGTACGTTTATATATTGGATCGGATTTCCTACATTTTTCAACCGATTTCAACAAATCTTCACAGGACTACGTACAATTACCTTGCAGTGGTTCTGGCAGCGCCCAAATTGGAAAAACAGAATTGTTTTTGCACAAAATCAAATTGAAAACAGGATTAAGAGTCATTAATGAAAGGGGGACAACTCATATCGAGTTATACTTATTAATATCGAGTTATCGAGTTATACTTATTATAAAACCCAGGTTGGTTGTGTGTGTGTGTGTGTGTTTGTGTGTGTGTGTGTGTTCGTTTATATATGGGATCGGATTTCCTACATTTTTCAAACGATTTCAACAAAACTTCACTTTTTTTTTGGGGCAGGTAGTGTTTCTTATTGTCTTGCACACTTTTTTCTTTATTCTTACATTCAGAATGCTTTAAAAATTCCATTTACAAGACAATTGTTTATAATAAAACTCTATTCAATCGGTAGACTCATAACGATTGAAAACAAGGTTTTTGTTTGAGTTTGACCAATTCGTAAAAAAACAAAAAAAAAAAAACAAACTAATTAAGACATGCGTGTTCGTCAACCTTAAATAATAATCTTTGTCAATTTTATTTTTCAGTCTTTATGATAGTCGATACTTGATCTATCTCTTACTGTTACATCCCCGGGCAACGCCGGGCTCTAATGCTAGTAATTAATATACAGGTGGTATGGGTAAATCATAGCCATTTTATATTATTAATTCCGCACATGCGCGTTGTTTGTTTTAGATTTTGTCGATTGCATCTGACCCGAGAAAAAGAGCACCATGACGCAATTCACTCCGCCAAAAATTTGGATACGGCATGCCATAGTGATTGGCATTCACGCCGGAAGCTTCAATATTGTGTTTGGGTGTCAATCTAAAGAGAGTGCAGAGGATATGGAAAGAATTGGATGGTTCTAATTGTGATTACGAAAGTACGGCAGATCGGAAAACTCATTCTGATAAGAAAAGAACTCCCGAATTTGTTGGTGAGGGCCTCAGACTCATTGAGGAGGTAGTGCTGACCTGGCTTAAGAGGATGGATACTGGAAGACACTATGTCATCGTAACAGGACTCTGCACCATGCCACGCAAGCAGGATAACCCAGTCACCACTGTCATACACTTTCTGCGACCGCATCAGTCTTTATATCTGGCCACTTAACTTCCCAGACTGCAACCCCCTTGATCATTTTGCGCGGAGCGCAGATAAGCGAGAAACCAACTAAACTCCCGGTAATACAAAAGATGAACTGAAGGCATTCACCAACTTAAACAAGTAGACCGTCAAGAAGAGTGGCAAGAGATTCCGGAGTCGTCTGAGAGCCGTGCTTGAAGCTAATGGCGATTTCATTGAATAAAGTTACTCCTTAGTATTTCAAGATATTTCTGTGCAATTTTGATAAAGGGATCTATTAAACTGAGATGCCAGTGTTTTCATTTCCGCGTAATTTAGATGACTATTTATCCATTGCACTCTGTATATCTACACATATATGTGTCTAAGACAGGTAAGTATGATGTGTTTTCACTACTCAATAAGCAGGTTGTCTTAACAAAAGTAGCTTCGGGAGATCATTTAAATATTTAAAAAGTACAAAATTATTAAGCAGTGAGAGATCTTCATACGCTCAGGTGCGCAGATTGTGTAATAGATAACGTTTCTGAATAAGAAACCTGCTGTTGAGTTATGGTGAAAAAACAAATTTTTAAAAGAATTTGCTGAATTCGCTCCTCTATTGCGAATTTAACATTTGGGCTATATACTTGGCGCAAACAGGGTACCTGGGTATGACGTAACGTTTAAAAAGCTTGTCTTGCTAAAGCTGTTACGACTGAGTAGTGAGTTTGATCCTCACTCGGTGCCCCATACATTCGTCTTTGTGCCACACCCAAGCTACGCTTAGAAAATCATTGGACACATCTAGGCGGTATAATGGTTAGCCAGCTTGTCTCGCTAGAACAATTACGACTGAGTAGTGAGTTTGATCCTCACTGGGTGCCCCATACATTCGTCTTTGTGCCACACCCAAGCTACGCTTAGAAAATCATTGGGGAATTCTAGGCGGTGTAATGGTCAGCCAGCTTGTCTTGCTAGAACAATTACGACTGAATAGTGAGTTTGATCCTCACTGGGTGCCCCATATATTCATCTTTGTGCCACACCCAAGCTACGCTTAGAAAATCATTGGGGAATTCTAGGCGGTGTAATGGTCAGCCAGCTTGTCTCGCTAGAACAATTACGACTGACTAGTGAGTTTGATCCTCACATGGTGCCCCATACATTTGGCCTTGTGCCACATCTAAGCTACTCTTAGAAAATCGCTATACTTAGCGTAAACAATGCCTACGGCGCTTCTTGTGAAGAAATTGATTGCAAGGAAACCTTTGAGAGCCACAGTTGAATCAATGCAATTCACTCTATTTTTTGATCATGTATCAGGCTGAATTAGGCATTGTAAATATTAACATTTATTCAAAGTAGAACGTAACACTTTCTTGACTGACTGTATTGTTTGCTATCAACTCATGGAAATAAATAAATTCTTCTTTTATTTCCCAAGTCCCTTCAGGACGTAGGTGATCATGGCTCTCTACATCCTCATGTACTTTATAGCTCTTAATAATTCTTTTTTTTTTTTCTTATTTCTTCCAAAACCTGTTTTACCATCAATATACTCAAGCTCATCAAGTGTTTTACGTGATGTTTTCCTCTGTCCCTCTTTCCATCATTCTGTCCTGTGAGTATCAAATTTTCCAAGCCTTCCTTTATCATTACGTGCCCCAGAAATTTCAATTGTCTTTTCATGATGTTAAATATAGGTTTCCTTTTTGTTTCAATTCTATTTTAGGATACACAACACACATGTTTCTTTCATCCAACAAGACAATTGCCTTTCAGTGCTACATATATAATGCCATAAGTTATACTGTAGAAAATATGGTAAATAAAATAAATAGGTCATCTGTGTGTAGAAAAAATGTATTAAAAGTATAAAATATTAACACTAGGATGGCCAGATCCTTTGATATCTTTATTTAGATTACACCGTGAAGCAGCCATCTCTAATATATTCAATATTCAAGTCAGGAATAACAAGTCTGAAAAGAAATTCACAAATATTAGTATAAATCATACTGAAAGAAAGTGACTATACATATATATATATATATATATATATATATATATATATATATATATATATATATATATATATATGAATTATGTGTGTGTGTATAGATAGATAGATAGATAGATAGATAGGGGACCTAAACACAAGTATTATTGCTTGTGAGAAATGTTTCAACGCATTTACCCTACGAATAGCCTAGTTGTCAAAAACGACACCTCGGCCATTCAAGGTAAAACCTAAAATATCAGCTATTCCACTGAATATTTTTTAATGAATTAAGTCTGTTAAGCATCTTTGCTAAAATTCAATAATTGTCCATAAGCCTCAGCATCGAACCAAAACTAGTTATTCCATAGGAAATTGTCGAAAATTTGAAGGTGTCGAAAACGACACCTCGGCCATCCTAGTGTTAAATGTATGTAAATATATATTAAATGTTTGAAAATGTATATTAACTGTACGAAAATCACGAAGAAGAGGTGATAATTGTTATTTTAGGAACTAGTCTTAAAAAGAATGTAATTCTTCTTTATGTGCTGTTTCCCCTCAGGAAGTTGGCAATTATGGCTCTCCACAACTTCTTGTAGCTCTTAAATATTTTGTCTTTCTGTTATTTTTTCTAAATCCTGTTCTTCAACCCATTTACTCAAGCTCACTATGTATGTTATGCATTGTTTTCCTCTGTTTCTCTAGCCTTCAATCAGCCCTGTGTATCAGATTTTCCAAGCCCTCTTTCCTCATTAAGTGTCCTAGAAACCTCAATTGTCTCTTCCTTAGTTTAAGCATAAGTTTTCTTTTTGTTTCCATTTTTTATAAAACTTCGTCGTTGCTCACATGTTCTGCCCATGGTATCCTCAGCATGTTTCTGTAGAGCCATTTTTCTGTTGCTTCATGTCTCTTCTTCATTTTCGGTGAGAGTGTACAGCATTCGCTGCCACACAAGAGGACAGTACTGACCCGATAACCTTGAGAGAGGCAGAACAGCCTGGAGCAGCCAAGTCGACGTTGCTCAGGTAACTTAAACTTTATGGGAATTGAAGCAGTTGGATGAGATCACGTGATAATGATCAGGCGTCGACGCACGAATTGCAAGCGCTTCACAGGTGCGCACGCGCAAACAGCTTCACTGGTGTTTGATGAGACATGAGCGGTCTGTCTGGAAAGTATCCAACCATGTAATATACCAGAGCAAAGGCGTTTTATAGCACTCTACATGAGTCTCCTTTCAGCGTTACTTCTGTTTTAAAATATTCTTTTTCGTGGCTACTATCGATTGCTTCCTAGCATTAACCTTCAAAACTAGTATTATTATTTGATGTTATATTGGTTATAAATTGCTGGTTTAATTTTTGTTTTTCGCTGATACAAGTATTATTCATTTAGAATTCGGTTCTAAATGAATAATTCTTCTTCTTCTGTATGCTGTGACCATTGAACACGTTAGCGTTTATGGCTCTCCACAATTTCCTGTCCTTTGTAGCTCTTAGCGGATTTTGACTTGTTGCTATCTCTCCTAAGCCCTGTTCTGGAATCCATTTACACGAACTCATTAAATAAATTACGCGCTGTTTTCCTCTTTCCCGTTTACCTTCCATGTCTTGTCAGTGTTAAATTTTCCAAGTCCTCTTTCCGCATAATGTGTCCCTATGTGAAATAACGAGGAGGCACGGTGGAGTAATGAATAGCGGCCCGGATTGAGGAATCGGGGAGCCGAGTTCGAATCCCAGTTGAATCCATTTTATTCACTATGAATCCTCTTCCCCCCCCCCAACTGGTCTACCGCAGAAGGAAATGGCAACCTACTGCAGGAAAAAATCTGCCTCGTCAGTCATGTATCGAAATATCAGCTCACTGTCTCTTATTTGTTTCTTTATTTCTGTAAAACACCGTCGTTGCTCTCAGGTTAAGTCTGAGGTATTCATATCATCCTTCTGTTGCGTCAAGTCTTTTGTTTTCAAATCTGTGCTGAGATTGCCTAGAATTCATTGTCATATCGGAGGACCGATATTATGTAACAGTTACGTACTCTCTTCTTTGTTTCTAACAAAATTTCCTATTTCTTAATACCTTGCTTAGCTTTTGGAAGGCTTACTATTTACGCTTACACCGGCTTCCTGTTGTACGCATCAGTTGCAACATCGTCGCCATAATGTTAAATTCGTCAGATACTTCTAAGCATAAGCGGCACTTGTCTGTATATGATATGATATCACTGATAGTATTTAGATAGTGAATAGAGTGATTTTTGTTACTTTTCCTTTTCATTTACTGTTGAATCTGATAATGAAAATACAGCAGATCTGACAGAAAAAAAATTATATCTAATTTAGGAATCTATCACCTTTTTTTTTTTTTTCTTATTTTCTTTAATTTCATAAACTCAAAGGATTTAACGTTTTTATAGATGTGTATATAGCTAAACCAAAAATAAGTATAAACATTAGCATATAAAAATAATTTTCGCTTAAATTACCGTTTGTGCAATATTTTCCCGCCATGTATGGGTTAATCATTTACACAATGTTTCTACGCTGATTTTACATTTAGGAAAATAAAGAAGTTGAATTTAAGGTGTTTCTTCATGTGCGATCAAGGTTCTCCACAACTTCCCTTCCTTTGAAGCACTTAGTAAGTATTCACCATTCATTCCAGTTCTGCCGTCCATTTACATCAACTTGTTGTATCCTCCTAGTTCTCTGGCTATCAATACGTTCTGTAAGTGTCTAACTCTCCAAGCCGTCTTTTCTCATCGTGTGCCCTAGATATTTCAACTACCTCTTTCTGATTCTACGTTTCCATTTTCCTTAAGACGTCCTCGTTACTCACATTCTCAGTCCATGGAATTCTCAGCATCCTTCTGTAGAGAAATATGTCTGTTAACTTTTTCGTCTGTGAGTAGTCTGTCCGGCGGAGACGTGAAGAATACTTTATTCTGGCAACTGTCAAGGAAACATACAAGTTCACTCAATGAGGACTTCTCGCTCCAAGAGCTCCACGGCTGTATATCTGTTCATGTCTGTGGAGTTTGATTCTCTTTGTTACAGGAAACGCAACCGGTTCCAGATATATTCAGAATAGCGTCATATAATTTGGATAGATTCCATATAGCATGAGGCAAAATTGTCCAACGACAACTCGAAGACAAAGATCAGTTTAATTCGCAGAACATTGATCGTAGCTTATAAAAGAAAATGATATAATACTACTCTGACGGTCGTAGAGGTAGTTAGTTGAAACGGAATAAACGACAAAAAAAAAATATATAGATATTAATCGTATGATGTCAACCAATAATAAAATATCGCCTTTGTAGAAACCGCAAAACGAAACGCAGAAGGTTAGGTGACCTCCTTTCACTCGGGACGATGTAATTTACTCCGGTGTTACCATTAATACTTGCAAAACGAGAAGGTAGCAGGGCATTATGTGTGTTTCGAATATTTCTAGACAAAAAGAGAACGAAAGAATCAGAAACAGAAGAGGCTAAGGAAGAATAAGAACTGTAGGAATAAAAATGAAGGAAAAAATATCAGGGTGTTGTGAAAAGGTGGGTGGTACTGTGCCGGAAGTCTCGTGCAAACCTAATCCAACTTCCGTTCGTGAGTGACGAATCATTTAACGCCCCGCATACTTTTAACATTTACAATAGAGACAAAAAAATGAAAAAAAGGTAAAAAAAAAATAAATAAAAATAAGAGGGAGTTTCTTTTTCACACGGTCGCTTTCTGTTACTGCTAATGAGAGTCATCGTTCGGATTCTTTTACCAACCTCCGCCCATTCATTTCACGCAGTTCTCTCACCTGGTCTTCTTCCTTTATCTCGCCATATCTCGCTTAATCTCGCCGCGTGAAACAACAGAAAAGCCGAGATCTGGCACATAGTCATAAGCCTAACTTAAATGTTCACTGTATTTTATATATATATATATATATATATATATATATATATATATGCTTGTAATTTGATTGGCCATTGCATCTTACGTATCAATTTTTTCCCTAGTGAAGGTAATGCTTAGTTTTTGAACACTTTATTTTACTTGCAACACCATCACTTGACAAGCCACGCGAAGTGTTGAAGCAAAATCGGAATTTTTGTAGTGATGCTATAACATACATACATATATATATATATATATATATATATATATATAGGGTGTGCATAGTGTCACTTTAAAATTTAAAAGAATTATTAAAGAAACAAATGAACAAATATAAGGAAATTGCCACAAAATGAAGAATAAATATTAAAGTTTTCTTAACTAATTTAATACACTTCTATATGGGTATAATTAGTTGCACGAAGCACATTAAGACAGTAGTCGATTTCTCACCATCTTCGCTGTAACATAGCCTTATCAATGGTGGCAAGTGATCTTTTGCTTTTGATAAGTGATGTCTCGTATCTTAGATCGATAAACGATATCTTTGACATAACACAATATGAAGAAGACCAGAGGAGTGATATCTGCGGATGGAGGTGACCAGCGAATTGGACAATCACTTCCAATCTGGAAATGTTTGATTTAGGAACGTACGAATATTCAGTCTCCAATGTGGTGGAGATTCATCTTACTGAAAAATGATGACTAGTTGAAGGTCAACTAGATGTGGTGGCGCATCAATTGCCTTTGTTATAATATATTTTTAAATTGTAAAGAGACATTTTGGATATCCTGTATATTAATATATATATGATATTTATTCTCTTTCTTTCTCTCTCTCTCTTTCTCTCTCTCTCTCTCTCTCTCTATATATATATATATATATATATATATATATATATATATATATATATGTATATATATATATGTGTGTGTGTAAATATACATAAAAAATATACATAATGTTGTACATTGTTTGTACAACTCGGAGTTTCATATTGTCTGCAATCCACAGCATGAAACTCCGAGTTGTGTTATTAAAGTAGGGTATTACAATGTAACCCGGACATAAGAGAGTTGTCGGGACCGGAAAGAAGTCTCTTATATCCGAGTTTCTCTTATATCAGGGTTTGATCTATTTTGTTTAGGTGAGTATTGCTCTAATTTGGGACTGGAGAAAATCTCTCTTATATCCGGGTTTCTCTTATATCAGGGTCTCTTATATCCGAGTTACACTGTATATTTTTTTCATATATTAAACAACTCAGTTATTTAACACTGAGTACTGTTTTTTACACTATAGGGTACTTTTGTATCGAGCACTATTTTTAAAAAATAATAACAAAAATACTAAAGAACTTTGGATTATTTACCCAACGAGTTCTTTCCTATTTTCTATATATTTGCATATATATATATATATATATATATATATATATATAATCTAATTCTAAGCTTCATATAAGAAGTATATATGTCAATATCTTACAAATTATTATTATTGTTGTTGTTGCTTTACGGATTATTAGTTTTAGTCGAGTTTTTTGTTTACGAATTAACAAAAGCCTTATCAAATCTCCTTCAATAATTTTGCCGATTTCAAAATGTGTTTTCTGAAATTCTTCATGTTAGCGTAACAGTTGTATTGCGCAGGTTCCGGGACTTTTCCAAGATTAATAGAATTGTGATTGAAAATACATCCCTCAGCGTCTTCATCCATAATTAGCAACATTTATCTTCTTGCCATCGCACAAGAGATAGATAAAAAAAATGCTAAGAATAACGAGTTATAAGAAAGAATAGCAAATTTGACGCCACATTTTCATGCCGATATTCATTGAATGACAGTAACAAGATATCTGAAGATCGCAGGAAAAGTGGGTTCATGACTTTGTCGTGGTCAGAAGTGCGAATAGGTCTTACTGAGATTGAATTCAAATCAGTTTTGAATTCAAAATCTGAAAGAAAGCGAAAACATCATACCACCGGTCTTAGGAAAAGGTGTGGAAAATTATATGAAAACTTGTACAGAATATTTGCAAGAGCTATTGTTGAATACACGGACGTAGCTTTCATTTTTTGTGAAGAAGGGAAATAGAGTGTAACCATACCCGAATGGGATAATGGACGATCGGAAACTTTGATGTGCGAATAGGGAATATACTGGGCATCCAAAATAATAAGAGGGTCTATGGAATACAGAAATGAAATAGGAGTAGAATATATGTGTGTGTGTATATATATATATATATATATATATATATATATATATATATTTGTGTGTGTGTGTGTGTGTGTGTGTATGCATGTATGTATGTATTCAAGCATGTAAACCAAGGGTATCATTAGCTGGTTACATTGGATATCAACGAAATTCATGAATTGATGTATGTATGTATGTATGTATGTATATTTGTGAGTGTGTTTGTTTCATTGAGTAATATAGACATATATTACCCATTGATGCCAGTAAAAAAATAAAGCTAATTATATATTATACTAAATTTAACACAACCATCTTAATCATACACAATAAATCTTCGTCTGTTAGTGTTTTGTAAAGGCCAACATCGTATAATAGTTTAAATGCCCTTTGGGAGATTGTATCTCTGACAAAAATGTAAGTATATATGTTGTTTGACGACCACGACATTACACAGTTTTTGTTACTTTTATCCAAGATTTTTGATGATTTTCTTCTTCAAAAACATCTGACCTAATTTGGAAGAATGTTATTACTTGGAGCAAGCCACGACATTTTTCCAATATTGTCGGTGAATGTTTTCCTATGCGGAAATGAGGAAACAATCTGAAAAGCAAACGTTGTTCATGTTTTTTACCGACTCTACTATTTACTTCATAGTCCACAATCTAATCTCAGCCGTGAAAATAGATGCAATTTAAATTGTCTGGCATTTTAGATTAATATCTTAATAATTCAAATATCTGTATTTTCCATTAAAACAATGATCAGAACATTTTTCGACAGATGTTTTTCGTGGATTCAAATTAAACTGCAGCAGTTTTGTACAAATGTTTCCGAAAACACCCTCGACTTCATGCTTTTTGTACCGCGTAGTAACGCTCACACTACCCTGCACAATTTGGGGCACTTCGACGTGGTGAAATGCTTAATAAGCTTGCCTATCTAGACCAATTACAGTAGAGTAGTGAGTTCAATCCTTGTTGGGCGCTGCACACGTTCGGCTTAGGAAAAAGGTCATTTCGGTTTGGGGTAATGGTTAGCAAGCTTGTCTTGCTACATCAATTACAGCTGAGTAGTGAGTTCGATCCGGGCTACTGTGTGCCCCATACTTTCGGCATTATGACACAACTAAGATAAACCGTAGTAAATAACTTTCTCGGTCAAATTGGTACTTACAATCAAGTTTAGTGGTAATGACATCTAACTGACTTTGTTTTGTAATGTCAACGAATACTCGTTGTCACTTTCGTAATGTTCGTTGTAGTAGAGTCTTTGTAATTGCAGATACAATTATAGTAACGCCGTTGAACTTTGCTAGTGTCAGACGCCTTCGAATAATCTCGCACTAATAGCACTTGCTCGATAATACTCACTTGAACAGTAATCCGTATAGTGATCTGAATAGATAAATAGTATAGTTGACAGAGAATAGCGGTCCGTATAGTAATAGAGGATAGACTAGAATAGAGATCGATCAAGACGTCACGCGACTTCTTATATATGCGTTTCCTCTATAATCGCGTGGTCTACTTAATTCAATAATGGGATCGCCTGTGTTTGCTCACTGGCGATGTATGTTCAAACTTAAATGTCGGCAGCATCACTTTATTCCTATATAAAGTGCTTTACCATTTTCGCCGCTACCTTTTATTGACAAATATTTATTTATATCCGAAGATGAAAAAATAAAGTAAAGTATAATAACGGAATAAGCAAAAATGTTGAACTGAACCCTTTATTTCGCTCGCTGGAGTAGACTGCCCTAGCTCCACCTGCCACGTCTGATGGATGTCAGTAATCAGTTATCTCCAGTTAATTCACCCCTCCAAGTTCTCCACTGCCTTAATCAGGTATTGAACTTACAACTCTTTGGGTTCACTGTGCCATGTGTCCTGATAAAGGCCGGAGCATACAATGGCCGAAACGTTGTGATAAATACGACAACAAAGATGAGGACAATAGTCCGAATAATTTAAATAGTGTGCATAATAACTCACCTCAGAAATATAGACAGATACTGTAGGAAAATAGCCTTTAGTGACTCACCTGTGAATTTGTAATGATGCAGTGAGTCCCTTACTCAGCATTTTACAGAGCAGACAAATCACCCCAATGCCGTGTCTCGATTCGCATATCTGCACGCAGAAACCCGAAAAGGTTCCATTGTATATCCATACGGAAACAAGAGGCGTGGATTCTATCTCTAATATATTTCGTCATTTAATCAAAGATTTCCTTTCACGGCCTGGTGTTGTAGGGAAGCTGGAAAAATGACATTTCTGTTAATTTTGTCATTATAGACTAACGGATCAGTTTTTCCTGTCAACCAGTTATAACTTTGACACTCTTCTACTACCAGATCTGTCCATCTCCCGCAACACGCCAAAGGGTGGCCTAAATCTACTCTCTAGCGGGCACCATCCGCACTCTCTTTTGATCGATAGCCCGTACCCCGCCAGCAGGCTGTATCGGAACTCTCTCTCTCTCTCTCTCTCCCTCTCTCTCTCTCTCTCTCTCTCTCTCTCTCTCTCCCTCTCTCTCTCTCTACAGATGGCCTATAACTCCCAGGGGACTTTCTCAGAACTACTTTCGATTCGATATTTACTTGCCCCCTCTCCCACGAGAGAAAGATGTGGCACAAAGCCGAGTTTTACGTGGGTTTTCTGAGCCCGTAGGCCGGCCAAAAAATGCCCGTAGAAACAGAATCGGGTTGGTCAACCTCCCCGAACGTGGCTCTACGCTTCGGCGGAGCCTCGTCCGGGTTCCTCTCTGCTCAGAGGCAGAGAGTTCGACCGTCAAGCCGAGAAGCTCGACTCGATAATGATTTTCTAAGCGTAGCTTAGATGTGACACAAGGCCGAAAGTATGGAGCAAGATGTTGTAAGCTTGGTTGTTTGGGCAGTGTAATGGATAATGGCTCGAATTTGTTAATCGGAGTGCCGAGTTCTACTTCCAGTTGGGTTCGTTAAATTTATTTACGCAAAAAATAATGCACAAATTTACGCAAAAATACACTTGGGAAAGATATGAATCTACCTATCAGAATAGAGTAAATTATAAAACTTTTATCGCTAAATCCTTATTTATTGGAATCTAAAATTATTTTCTGGCTTTATATAACCAGCAGAAAGGGTGATAAGCCGTAAAAACGAATCAATAAATCAATCTTTTGAGCAAGTGGTTGTCATTTTGATCCTACCCCGTAGAGCTTAGTGATCGTCATAAAAATAAGAGACATCGCTATACGTGTGTTCATATTTCGTCGTATAATAAGTTAATGAAGTGTTTGACTGAGTCTGATTATGAAAAGTTGGGTGGGAAATGGTACATTAGGACTCACGTGCATAGACATCAGATTGGCTGTATTTGTGCTTGTGTTATAAGCAATGTATGAACGACATGTGATGATTTAATTAATCGTGAAACTTAAGAGATGTAAAGATAGGTATTTTAAAAGTGTAAAAGTCTATTTTAAAGAAAAAAAAAACATCATTCTAAATCGGATCTAGTAATGACTTTACCTCTATACGAAACGCTGTTAAAACGAAGTTGGATCTATTGTATTATAATAGTGCTTATTTTTTTTTTTTACTTCTTAGTTATTTAGTTACGCCCTACCATTACCTCATAATATATAGTCTATTCCGTTTGATTACGAGGAGATACAAAAAAGATATAACAGAGACGCTGTTTGCTTTCAAATGGGAAAAAATAAATGAATGGATGACCAAAAGCAAGAAGATACACGAGGCGATAAAGTGATCTGATTAACGTCCGTGAAATGGTAAAACTTGTCAAT
>OZ010579.1:79840912-79860912 GCA_963932145.1 Acanthosepion lycidas | reverse complement strand
ATTTAGACAAATTTTAGTGATTTGTGGAGGTTTAAAACCAATTCCAACACAAAATTAACAAGTAAAGCATTTCAAAGAAATCTTCAACAAAGTTTGTTTATAGAGAATAACTCTAATTCATGAAAGAAGCGTTCGAAATTTTAACATATTAGTTTCCTACAGTTATGTGTCATGCGTGATACACGCTTAGGCGATCATGTATCGTTCGATACATGACTGACGAGGCAGATTTCTTTCTTGCGTGGGGTTGCCATTTCTTTCTGCGGTAGACCAGTTGCCATCCAAAGCTATAGAACCTGGTCTGCCCTGCTATTTACAAAAAGCTGAAAAGGGACTTACTTTGGCTTGCTAATCGACAAGGAAAAAAATTCTACACCATACCAATTTTATTTGGAATGATATAGTGATTTTCCCCGCGTAGCTTAGATGTGGCACAAGGCCGAAAGTATGGGGCGCCCAGTGAGGATCGAACTCACTACTCAGTCGTAACTGTTCTAGCGAAACAAGCTTGCTAACCATTACACCGTACATGAAACATAACATACTAGCCGAATAACCCTTGCCTTGCTGCATGTAATTTTTTTTTTTTCGTGAGAAAATGATGATTCATATTAAATCATTTTTTTATAATTTGTGGCGAATAGCTTGGTTGTGGTGGCTGTAGAAGAATTCATACCTTCCCCAAGGGTATTAGCACTTAAGTGAATGCAATGGATTCGAAAAGAATTCGAACTCGGCTCTCCGATTCCTCAAACCGAGCTGCTATCCATTAGTCCATTGGGCTTCCTCCTAGTTTACTGCGCTACTCGTAAAACTTCCGTTTAGTCCCTAAAGTCTTACATTTTTCTTCTTCTGAATCATATTAAAACATTTGATTTCTACTACCAACATTAAATACCTTAATATAACGATAAACAAACCAAACCAAATCTAGACCAGCATACGTCTAAATCGACAGGCGAGCTCACTACACTATACATATATATCCTTCATAACGGTATTTGAACCCTAATTCGCTGGGAAGTCCTTCGTGAACGAGTGTTCTAAAAGTACACTGGGCTATATTGTGGTTACATCTATATAAGCCGGACGCAAACACGTCAATGGTGAGTTTCTTGGCGTAGCTTATCTGTGACACAAAGTTGAAAGGTGTTACTTTGGCTTGTTATTTGCAAAGAAAAATATCTACACCGTATAAATTTTATTTTGGAATGATATCTACATAGTAAAACATAACATACTAGCCGAATTACCCTCGCCTTGTTGCAAGGGCAATTCGAAAGAAAATGATGGTTGATTTTGAATCAATGTTATAATTTGTGGTGAAAAATGATGCATTTCAATATTACTCAGCGATCCTGTCGATGCAACGTCCATCTTCTAGCCTTCTCCTATATTTTGGATAGGAATCATACCCTTGTTCTAATTTGAATTTAATCTAAATCAAAGGGAAATAATTCAGTGGGACGTGCGTGCAAAAACATCTTGATCTAAACCATTTGATATGTATTTGATGCAATACTTGATTGAATGGATTAATCAGCAGATTTCAACATCGACATGATAGTACCCTGGTTAATGTAGTTTCAGAATATATATGTTTATGGGCGATCTATCTCCAAAAATCCTCGTTGGAGTTCGATAACAAAAACAGAGAGACAGAGGTTATTTTTTTTTATTTTCTTTATATTCTAGCGGAAAACAGCATGTATATCAGATAAAATGTCTACACTGTAGAAATTTTACTAAAAAAGTTTTACGATGTAGATAGCATTCCAAATTAAAATTTCTACAGTATTTTAATATATATATATATATATATATATATATATATATATATATATATATGTTAACTTTTACTTTTCACAATTTTTCTATCGAGAAAGCTTGCTAGCCATTAGACCACGTCGAGGTGCCCTTCTAACGCCTCTGGATTGATCGGTTAGGGTGACTAAATAAGTATTAGGTTGGTGCAAAAATAATGACGTAATAATATCGTTTTTTGACGTTAAAAAATACGTCAAAAAACGACATTATTACGTCATTATTTTTTGCACCGACCTAATAACAAGTTGGAAAATCTTTGTAATTTAAAAATGTTTTGTTTCACTCGAAAATTGCAGTAGACTTCCCGAAATTGCTACCTTCCGCGCCGACGCCCTCTACGCAACGCTCTGATTCTTTGTTCGATGGTTTTACTAACAGCCTTTAACTCTCTTACCCATACACAATAGCGAAGTATGCTGTGCTTTTTGAAGGTTAAATATCGCTCACATTTCATCCATTGTGTGACAGGTTGAGCCAATTCTGGCATAGCTATGAAGGCTTTTATCAAATTATTTTAGAAATATTTGTTTCATTCAGGAGTAACGGAAACACGAAGAATGCCGCTTCCACGCATGCCTTCTTGGAACGGAAATAGATGTTTGCTGTGATAAAAATATTTAAATAGTTATTTTGAAAGAGACCTCTTATTTTTGTTTTTAATATGAATTATAAACGTGTGTATGTTGTAGATAAGGTCTTCGAACTTTATACCTCAGCGGCACTTGTATCAACTTTTAGATTAAAACAACGAATGAACGGTTTTCTAAGATCAAAGATGACATCCAAGTATCTAATGAACAGAAGGATTGCTAACACAAGAACCTAACTAAAATAACTTCTGACGTGAAAAAATCGGAAATGAATCTTTTGCTAATAACGAACGTTGTCAGAATATTTTCGAGTAGAGGACAGGAAGTTATGATGAAGAATCAAATATCTGTAGTTTTCTACGTCATCAATGTTGTGGCTTGCATCATCAGGACGTTTAGGGAAAATATTAGAATAATCTAGAAGTTATACTGGTAGCAAACTAAATGCTTTCGGATAGAAAATGAATTCAGTACAAAGAGGAAAAATTAAAGAGTCAAATTTTCTTCGCGTCCTGAAGGAATTTCTGTCATCGTTTATATGTCGTGTCTTTACAGAAAATGGGCGATGACGCCTTTTCATATTTTTCTACCCTTTCTACTTCTTAGCAATGTTTGTTTTTATTTACTATCCTTTCAACTCTCCGATCTGATATCCATTTATACACGCTTATTATGGAGGTAAATCACTGTTTTCCTGTCTCTCTTGCCTTCAATATGGCCTCTGATTCCTGAAGGGGACACCACAAGAAATAGCAACTGGAAAGAATCAATCGTTAGAAAAAATAAACGCCCCGCCAAAAAAAATCAAAACAGTTTTTGTTTTCTGAGCCTGTGAACGCCCTTTGTTGGCCGTTTCTCCTTCCCCAAATTCTGTTCATGGGGACGAATGGGTCATTAACCTAATGCGATGACTTAATGCATGTTGATAAGGTGGTCATGTTTATTTTCGATTCACGATCTACCAATCGTAAATGAATATGACGAAAACCAACTGGAATTCGAACTCGGATCTCCGGTTTATTATATCAAGCCGTTATCCCTTACACCAACTACACATTACAGTTTACAGCATCTGATATCCCCAAGCGGTCACCTCTGTATGTACTAATCATGCTCGATGTTGTCTAAGTTCGGTGATCGGATTCTATGATTTGGTTAGATTTATTATGCTTTACGGCATATCAACGTCAATGGGCTAGACAATGGCGACAAAATCCTTAGGATATGAACCTATCCTAAAGATAAATAGAATATATATTCTTTGTAAGAAATCAGTTTGTAGATCAGGTTTCATTGACATATTTTTGTAAAGAGGGTTTTTTGTCGAGAGTCAAATCTATTGCTCGTAATATTTTTTCCACAAATATTTATTGCTGTTTTTTGGGTTTTTTTTTTTTTAAATTTATTGCTGGTAATATTTTTTTTTTCAAAAAATGTATTGCTGGTAATAATTTTATTTAAAAACAATATTGCTGGAATTTTTTTTACAAAAATGTATTGCTGGTAATAATTTTTTTTTCAAAAATATATTGCTGGTCAAAATCTATTTTTACACTTTCATGATGTTTTGACCTCATTTTAGGGGTCAACTATTTTGCCCAGGACTGGGGCCCTAATGGATGGTACCACCCCGGATCAGGGAAGACCTGGAACCAAAGGAATTAAAAGGTGATACCACGCACCTCAAAACCTACTTATAAGAGGCTTTGCTGCCGGATGTAGTTTATCGTCATGCCCAGGAAAGATCATAATAGAACCGGTGTTTAAACATAATATGCCCCTGAGTCAAATAAGTGAGTTAATCAGGGATCAATTGAAAATGACTTGCTATTAGAAAACAAAATGGCAGCAAAGAACAGGAAGCTTCCAGCGTAGAAATTAATTCGTTTTAATTGAAGAGGTGAAGTCAACTGAAAATAAGGAGAAATCTTTTAATGAGGTCATTTCTTAGAGAGTATAATGAAGCGAGGGGGTTGCTACTGTGACAGGAGAGGAGAAAGCTGAGAAAAACTTCCTGCAGATAAACTTCTTATTGTATTTATATATATATATATATATATATATATATATATATATATATATATATATATATAAATTCATGAATCATTCATACAAAAAACAAATATATTCATGAATTTATAAATTATAATTGCACCTTTTAATTGAAATATATATATATATATATATATATATATATATATATATATATATATATATATATATATATATATTCATTTATACCCTGCTCCCCCCAAAATACGTTCACATAATGTGGGAGCTGTACTCACGAGTACAATTCTTTTTATTTATTTAAGGCCTGGTCTACCCGGAATCTCTTCAATGAGTTTATTGGGAACTTTTCCAATCAATCCGAGGGCTGTAACTACAAATGGAATTGTTGATGTGCTCACGTGTCACATTTTTAAGGTTTCGAGTCAAGGCTCTTTTATTTTGATAGATTTTTTGAAGATCTTCAAAGATACATTACAGTCTGCACGGACAGCCATGTCAACAAGAAGGGACATTTTGTTTTTGTGGTCTCTGATAACGATGTCTAGTCGATGAGCTTTGATTGTTCTTATTATTAGCAGTGATCTCTGTTGTTGTTTTTGTTGCTCTTCTTCTTCTTCTTCTTCTTCTTCTTCTTCATCATCTTCTTCTTCTTCTTCTTCATCATCTTCTTCTTCTTCTACAACAACAACGAAAATAATAATAATTGTGCGAAAGCTGGGTTAGTGCTTGTCTCCCTTTGTAAATACGTGCGCCTTTGACTAAACGGTTAAAAAAAAATCTCATAATATGTGTAATACTCAAGCAAAATCAATAATGTCTCATGGAAAATAAATCCTAAGATCACATACAATAAAAACATAGATAAAAGAGACAGTATTTCGAAAATGAGGAACCGACAAACAGATACAAGTAGTAACTAAACCGTGAGTTATAAATCCGGTCAAAATATTAATGCACTCCCCATAACATAAGCAGGTCATTTGTCTCTAGCCTCTTCTTCGAACATTTCTCATTGGATTGTTGGACATACAAACACAGACATATCAATCTGTATTGATTTTAATATATTTATAACGGTACAATATAGTCTGCAGTTTGATGAATGGATACGGTTATTTTCCACGAGGGTCAGTTTTCAGTATTTGCAGACATGTAAAAATTTACAGCGTTTTAAAACAGACTCAATGAATTTTTAATCATGGCGTAATGCTAATATAATAATCCATCTATACATGTGTTCGCACTGAAAGTACACTGTAACTAATATATATATATATATATATATATATATATATATATATATATATATATATATATATATATATATATATATGCGTGTGTGTGTGTGTGTCGAACTAGGGCCATTGCATGCACTGCAGCCGCAGTAGAAGCGGTGTTTCTTGGGTAAGATAGCTCGACGGGGCCCAACCGTCTCCAGGCTGGCTTTGAATTGTCATAGACCGGTTGGCACCCAAGTCTCTCTTCCTATTCAGACATAGGTGGGAAGAGAAGAGGATGATTCATACCTTTCCCAAGGGTATCAGCATGTGCGTGAATGTAATAGATCCCAGTGGAATTCGAACTCGATTCCTCAATCCAAGCCGCTTTCCATTACTTACTTATTATTTAATAACTTTCTTTTCTATCTATCTATCTATCTATCTATCTATCTATCTATCTATCTATCTATCTATCTATCATTGTGTACGAGGTTGGTGCAAAAATAATGACGTAGTAATGTCGTTTTTTGACGTTAAAAAATACGTCAAAAAACGACATTATTACGTCATTATTTTTGCACCAACCTAATACTTGAGCAGTTATTCGTCTTTTATATGTTTCATTAAGACGACTGACAAGGTACTGATATATATATATATATATATATATATATATATATATATATATATATATATATATATATATATATATATATATACGTTTAAAGTAATGAAAATAGTTATCAGATTAATAAACAAAAATCCATTGTTTCTTGAGAAATAGCTTTGTTTAATTTTCGGATACGAAACAGATCAGTTAGAAACTTTCAGGAATCTAAACGAGAATGATATGCTTAACGGTATGTAAAGAACCTTAATAGTCCCGATGATCTTCGTAGCCGAATTGGTTAGCGTACATCATATATCTACTCAAATATGGATATTTACTATGAATAATGTTGAAACAGATAATATATATATATATACATAAATATATATATAAACGCTTTTTGCATAGCGAATATCAGTTTCAGATCTTAGGCCGTCATCAGCCTATGTTCTACTCATCTCTATATCTCTATACAAGCCAATGCTGTCTTGTAAGTGAAAAGGGTACGGCGTTCTTTTTCACAAGTTTATTTGCGAAAGTCAGAAGGGACAATCCATCGTATGGTTTTTAGGCACTTTCCATTGTTGCCGCACGTTGGGAGCTCCTTCCCGGGACGATAACAGCAAAATGTCATCTCCGTAACAAATCAAAAAGCCGCGAGGTTCGAAGTGGGTCATATGGTCAGACAGTGAACGTTCGAACCACACAGATTCACGCTTTTTATCATTTTTCATTCTATATATATTATTTTTAATTATCCCGTAATTTTTAAAAATCATTTGACTCCAAGTAAGGAGATAAAGTCACCAAGACACAAAGTATTACTGAAAGTAAAATATACTGAGTAATCATTATTATTGATAGATGACAATAAATGATTAGAATACAAGGAGACATCAGATGACAACTGGGGTTGCATTTAACTTTTGTAGCTCGAAGGAAAGTAAAAAGCCGAAGAGAGTCCTCCAGACGAGAAGTGTAGGAGAAGAAAGTATTAGCATAAAATCTACGCTTACATCTGGAATCTGGATGCCAATCCACTATTGAGCTTTTCATAAAGTCAAGGTACGAAAGAGGAAAGCTGTCCAGAAAATATTTATAGAAAAGACACAGTGAATCTACGTTACGACTGTGGGAAAGTGACTGAAGCCGAGATGTCATGTAAGAATCGATGATACTGAGATTCTATCTTGGACTTTTCAAGAATCTGTAAAATCTTCAAATCGGATATGACAGAGATCTATTAAAATTACTGTTGAGGTACTAAAGAGGTCAGCTCACCAGACAATTACCGTGAAAATCTTTATAGAAAGACACAGGGAATCTATGTCACGGCAGTAAGAATGTGCCTGAGATCTCAGGTCAGGACCGATAACTTTGCTGATTCTTTCTTGGATTTTTTCAAGAATCTCTAGATATATAGCAGAAACGGCACATCAGGTATGACAGAGCACTGTGTTGAAATTAGATATTAATTAGTTATTTTTGAGAAGAAATGGGATATGTTGTACTATCCTGGTTGTGTAGAATTACTGTAAAATATTCTGAAATTAGTTCACTTTCAATATATTTTCGCCTTAAAAATATGTCTCTTCCAATGTTTTGTCGAAGTTATATTCAGACGTATTGTCAACATACAACAAGCGTATCAGGAACCGGCTGGCGACTACTCAACGTTACGTCTCTATTCACTGTCATGTCGGTGTGCGCTCAAAATTAAGAAAGGTCCGCGACAAAAGACAAAATCCAACGAGACAAATGAGAACTCGAATGGTGTTTCCAATATTAGACGATTTATTCAAAGGTTTGCTTACTCGGTCTGGTGGGCGGGCAGGTAAGTGACACTTCACTTGTGACAATTTCTGACATGTCCGTCTAACAACTTACACTACCCTCCTGCCAATCCTCTTCTTTCTTACACATCCCGACGTCTGAATAGTAACAGGGCGGGATAGGAACGACACGTGGGACAACCTGTCCCTTGGCAAGAACGAACCAAAATTGGCATTTTCAATTCAAAGAATGACTGTTAGTAAAGACCAGCAAATGGAAGTCGTCAATGTCCGAGTTTGTAGTCACTTCCGTTTACTTTTTTGTGCTTTTCAGTCAAGTTGGAGCTGCTTCGAAGTTCTGACTATTCCCACTATCTATCGGCCATAAAGCAAAAAGTACTTATGACCGAAATAAAATCATCCTCTTCTTCTTCCTCTTCCTTATGGGTGGCCCAATCATAGTTTCACAGTATTACGATCATAGATTAATGTACTGAGTTCTTTTAGTTAAATATATGTTTTATGTTCATATCATTTTTTTAATTTAAATTCTTAGATGTCTCACCAATATAAACATGTTTTGAAGTCTATTTTGTAAATTTCTGCTGTAGGTTAAGATGAATGAAATCTTATTTTGAATAAATCCCTTAATTCTGAAGTAGTTGTGGCAGTTGGATTAGGAAAAAAAAAACTGTATATTAACTTTGTTAGTGGCTTATTATCAGAGCTTTTAAACATGCACGTTTTCTTTCTGCTTCAAAGATAAATTCAATTGTATGTTCGATTTTGTTTAGTCTGTTTGCATTATCAGGTGTTATTTTTATATCAATGAATCAACTTCGATATATCAGAGATATGTAAGTACTTTAGGTAAACTGTTTTGGAAAGAAACATATTCTCGAAATTCTACGAATATAGAAGCTAATACAACATTCATCTGTGCTTGATGTGTTTTTTTTTTTTTTGTTTTTTTTGTCTGCATGTTTTTCCTTCTGGAATATATAAGATTGATTTCGTCAAATGATATTTTGTCTGAAGAAGTTCCATCTCAAAACGAATGTCGGCAGGATACATTTTCATTTGCTCACTAATATTCACACACACACACACACATATATATACCAAGACAAAGAAAAGTTATTGATTAAGTTTGAAAGAACAACCAAACAAATACTAAGCCTGTTAAAGGAAAAAAGTTAGGAAGAGACCAAAGAAAACAAAAAAGAAATCAAGTAAAAAACAGAAAATCAAACAAAAGAAATGAGAGAAAACACAAAAGGAAAAACAAATAGAAAGACCAATCTACGCAAAAGTCTAAAGTGAGCAATGTCTCTAGAAATTAGATTAAGACAGAAGAGTAACAATAATAAATCACGCAGGGAATCCGATCTAAGTTATTGTTCTGAGTTATCAGCAGACGGTCACTTAGCGTGAAACTCGGAATAACGACTTGGATCTGAGTTCTTGAGTGCTTCTTGGTTTACTAATGTTAAAACACACACATATATATAGTCGACTCTCCCGTCGAATTCGACGTGTAAGGGTCAATCAGATCAGTTCCCAGGAAACCGACAGCCCGACAACTGCACATGAGAATTGATTATAGTGGTGAAAGTTTCGTGCAAGAACAGCCACACTTTTTCAAGGGCCGGATTCAGAGACCTGATGCACTAAGTGCCACAAGGTCCCCAAACTGCCCTATTCAGGTTTCGAATTCAGAGTTGTCCTTCTCCTAGACCAGTTTCCATCCAAGGCTATATAACCCAGTCTGTCCTGCTATTTACCCATAGCTGGAGGGAAAAGAAGAGGATTCACACTTAGCACGTAAGTGAATATAATGGATTCGACTGGAATTCGAACTCGGCTCTCCGATTCCTCAATCCGAGCCGCTATCCATGATTACACTATCCATTACTCTATATATTATGAAATGGACAAATCCGACAAATATTTTAAGACATTTTTATGTTTATATTATAAATACATACTTTTTATAGATACAAATATTTAATTGCTCTGTTTATAATAAATAGTATTAAACAGCATTTATTGGCCTGAATGTCCGAGAAAGTTTCATAGAAAATTTCCGTTCTCCGACAGAAATCGAACCTGTATCCTATACAGAACCGTCATATTGCCTAATCGGTAAAATGTCTTGTCAGGCTCGCTGGGGTAGGCTGTTATAGTTCCATGTGCCATGTCTAATGGATCTCAGTTATCTCCCGTTAATTCACCTCTCCAAGTTCTCCACTGCCTTAACCAGGTATTGAACTCACAAGACTATGGGTCCTGCCACTAAGGCGTTTATCCACTGTGCCGTGTGTCCTTATCGACATCTGTGTACGAATTTCTGCGATTTATAAACTTAATGTCTTCAGTAACCATTTTTACTAGTGTTCATATTGCAATTTTTGCTGTTATCATTGCATGTTTTTTACCAGTGCTCATATTGCAATTTTCTTTGTTATTATAGCTTTTCTCTGGCACTCCTTATTACTGGTTCCCATATTGTATTCATTTCTATGCTTGGTCGGCTCATGAGATTTTTGTGGCCTAGCATATGTGCTGATTCCTTAAGTTTACGAATGTTCCAATGGTGTTCCCTGTCTATGATCTCAACGTGATCCCACAGGGGACGGTGATCTCCCTTCTCTCTCCATATGTGATCAGCCACCTCTGATTTTTCCACTTCTCCTCGTGTTACAGCTTTTTGGTGTTCTTAAAGCCTTACCTTAAGGGGGCGGCCTGTCTCCCCTTTATATTTCTTTCCGCAGCTGCACGGGATGGTCTTTTGTCATGTTATCCTCTATTGGTGGTGGGGTTTTACTCGGGAGAGGTATCTGCCAAGCGTCGTCCAGCTTTTGAAGGTTATCCTGATGCTATATAAACCACAGATCCTTTGTATTTTCGCCGATAACCCTTTCACATAAGGCAGGTAGACTGTTTTCTGACTGTTGCTGTCCTCCTCCTGTAACCGGCTATCCCAGTTTTTGGGGGCAGCTGCAATCTACCCAGGGTAGTTGTTACGTTGTAGAGTACTACCTATACTGACTTTATCTAATGTCCATAGGTCGCCACTTATGACTTATGCTCGGTGTTGTAAGCAGTGGACGATCCCTTTCTTTACGCTGTAGGGATGGTGGGAGTTGTACGCTCCGGTCTTATCCTCAATAACTCCTGGCCCAGTGTATAAAAGAGTTAGTTGCAGTAATCCGGTGACTTGACCCAGAGAGTTGTGTGTTCAATAACTGGCCAGAGTAGAGGAGAATAAAAACTTGGATAATTGAGTTAAAGGGAAATAACTGAAACCGAGATATCAGAAAGAGGCGTGGCACGTGGAACTAGAACAATGAACTCTGGTGGTCGAAATAAAAGCTTCCGTTCGAAATTCCAATCGCCGAAAGAAGACGTGAACGTACAAAGGCCCAAAGTATATGAATAATTGTCATTAAGATGCATTTTATTTTTCTACGTCAGCTGACGAGTCCTTTGCAAGCCTTTCGCATATAGCTTGGTAGTGGACTGCTCAGATGACGTAAAAACTGATGCACATTGAATATATATGTATATACAGTCAAACACTCTGTTTTATATATGGAAATAATTTTTTTTTTTAATTTTTGCTGCAAATCATTCGATGTTATTTGATGCACCAGTGGTTAGATAATGAGATTTTGCCATCTCTTTGATGTGAATGTGGAAGTGACTGCCAGCGGTTGGGGGAAAATTTTTTTCTCATCCTTATACCATTTGGTTAATAAGCAAAGAATCTTTTCTTTCATGTGACTTTGGTATCCGGGCGGAGAGCGCAGAGATAGAGGTTCGGAAATTTTGCTTTTTTTATACAAAACCTGAGAAAGGAAGAACGTAAGTAAACTTATCTATGGAATTCGAAGATACAAACTGTCACATTGGCAAATGAAAAAACGTATTTCATATAATCCAACCATCTAATTAGTACACACACACACACATATATATATATATATATATATATATATATATATATATATATATATATATATATATATATATATATATATATATTTTCAATCCAGATATACATATATGCGACGATAGATACGTACACAAATACACGTATATGCACACACACACACACACACACATACATATATATATATATATATATATATATATATATATATATAGATAGATAGATAGATAGATAGATAGATAGATAGATGACTGAATGAGTGTATGCTAAATGTATGTTAACCGAATCCACTTACCAAAATCCAAATGTGAACAAACCATCAGAATTAAAAAAAGGTCTTGATTGGGTCGAAAAATTTTCAGTACCCCTGGTGTGTTTTGTATATATATATATATATATATATATATAGACATCTTGTACATAGATGTATTACATTTATTTATATAGGATATATATATATATATATATATATATATATATCTCCTATGTAAATATATATATATATATATGTGTGTGTGTGTTTATATATACATACATACATATATATATATATATATATATATATATATATATATATATATATATATATATGTATATATGTTATATATATATATATATATATATATATATATATATATATATATATATATATATATATATATATATATATATATATATATACATTAAGAAATGGACAAAGTCCAACAATTTATTTATTATTTATTTATTATTTAATAAGAACGTTAAACATAAAACTATGTTTAATAAATATATATATATATACATATATATGTTTATATATATGCATATATATATATATATATATATATATATATATATATATATATATATATACATTTCGTCAATCGAATATGAGAAAGTGTTAAATATCAATTCTAAGTTAAATCGAAGATTATGGATTTTTTTCAGTAATCTGGATGAGAAAACGCAATTCACTGGCTTAACGCTGACATTACGAAATCGTCAGTGATAACCGAACCACATGTAAAAATTCGCAAGAGAAGCCTGTAGACTAGCTCAACATGGTGAGGCACCTTCCAAAAAGTAACATACAAAAAAAAAACATCTCTTATTTTCACCCGAACCCACATCCATGGAATATGCAGCGATGACTGAGCCTACGAGTCAGCAGTCATACTTTACAAGCTTGGCTATTTAACCATCTCTCCATGTTGAAGCACCACGTCGTTGGTGAATGTAAGAATGGGCCGATGTTTTTATATCTTTCGAATTTTTAGTTAGTACATCGCGATTTAATATCTCAATGTCCGTGTGTATAACCTATATTGTATCTTGTATTTTGTCTGTGTATTTCATTATATGTCTTGAAACTGATAACAAACCAAACGCAAAACTGAATTCATTAGCTCGAACAATTCTTGAAATACAAGACTTTGTTTCTTATTTATTTATTTATTTTTTATTCATTTATTTTTTTCTGCAAGTCTTGGAAAATATTAATACTGTATTTTTTCTCTCTCATTAAAATCGAAGAACAAGATTCTAATTATAGCAAGCTTGAAGATTTGCTTTTGATAATTGTGCGTTTTCAACAAATTCAGCGTTCATCGCTAGAACATTTGTCGGTTTATTTTCGGAGTCTAGTTCTGTGTTTTTCTAATGATGTTTACCCTGTACAAAGCCGGGGAACCACTCGAGGTAGAGGTTTAGAAAAATGAGAGGTAGAGTTTATGTGTATATGGAGAAATGTAACGGTTAGCCCTAGACTTGAGCAGGTTCAGTTTCTTTTTAGTAATCAGGGTAGCATCCACTTGGGAGTCGGATCCACAAAGCGAAGATGTTTCAGCGGAACATACAGATGCATTTCATGGTTGGTCTTAGCCGTAAAGGCTAAGACTGGTGGAACTAAGGAATGATATTCGTTTGGATACTTTCCATATAAATAGCAACAGGATGTCTCGTCTGTGGGAAAAGTGTTGTATAGTGAAAAATAATTCATCACCAACAAGGATGTGAAGACACGTTTGCACTCTATTGAAATTGGAATGTGAAAACTGGAAAGCTCCTGTCCATATAAGAATTGTAATAAGTTATTAAGTATTTTATTTCGCAGCAAGTACTCATAAATAAACTAGCCGAGGTATGCGGCTTTGCCTGGGTGTATATGGTTGCAGTTGTATCACTGAACCCTCTGTATTCCGCAACCCCTGTATAGAAATATCTGCTTGCGTCCCCGCTTGCATGCATCATCTGTTGGTATACTAAGCTACTCACCCCCTCATTTTACTTACGGTATGTCCTTCTCAAGTATCTAATTGTTCTTAATAAAGGAATTACACCGGTAAAAACCTCTTGTGTGGTAGTTACTCGGAATTAAATTGTTTCGATGTTTTAGATATTGAGTAAATTTCCTATGGCCGTAATAAATTTCAAATAGTATGGTATTGTTCAGAAATTTTCTAATCAAGCAAAAAACAGAGATGAAGGGTCAGAACTTGGTTCAAATGCAAGGGCAAACGTATGGACGCCCCCTCCTTCTTCGCACATTTACAGTAAAGCTGGGCTTAATAAGAGGTTCTACGGGATTTTTCCCCTTTTAATACTTCAATAATCGTTCTCAAACAATCTTTGCATCAAAGGTTGTTTGAATGCCAGTTTATGATGGAATCAAAGAAAGAAACTTTTGGCTGAATGGTAAAAGCCGATTTCGGACCTAGTTTGTCGCAGATTTCCTCCACTTAAGCAAAATAATCTAAACCAAACATTAACGCAAAACAATTTGTGGGTAATGTGTAATTTGCATGGAAAATTTGGCAAGCATCGGATGAAAAACCAGGGAGTTATAGCCGAAAAACAGAATTTTTTAACAGTTTTTCCTGGTTTTCCGTTATACGAGGGGAAGAGAGCAAGATTAAATCACACTATTTTATTTCTTGCATGATGGCAAAATTTTTGCGACATGTTTGAAGAAAATTGGATAGAAAATCAAGAAATTATTCAAGTTTTCATTTTAAGTATTAAGAAAAACTCTATTTTTTCATTTTTTTGCAATTATTTGTATGAAGCCAATGTCGTAGGAAAATTATGAACCCCTCTAAATAAACATAATAACATGAGCTTTGTTTTGCATTAAGTGCAAAGAACATCAGCTCATCCAGTAAAAATTTTATCCTCGTGTAACTTTGCCATGGTTTATTCAAAATGTCATACCCACCTTCAGTTTTAGCAATTTCTCTGTCCAGCCCGGGGGACCTGAAGATTGAAAAATTGGCCTTGGTTAATTTGCAACGTGTGTGTAGAATTTCATCGAAATCGGTCGGGAAATGTGTACGTGTATAAATAGCATACAGACACATACACAAACACACATCTTTTGCTTTATAGATAAAGAAGTAATAATATTGTTACCTTTGAATTTTTTTTTTTTATTTGAGAAACGATAATAATTTTTTTTTTTTTTAAATTAACATTTTACATTTGCTTGTTGCGAAATAAAATCCTCACATTTGCCTTGATAAAGTCCAGCATAGTACCAAACGCGTTCGTAAGATAAGTTATCATTTTGGCCTCATTTGAAATATTGTCATTCATTTTGCAGACTTATTTTTAATTATATCTCAAATTTTACACAGACACACAGACACACACACATATACATATATATATATATATATATATATATATATATATATATATATATATATATATATATATAATGTGTGTGTGTGAGTGTGTGTGTTTTCCTTTGTTGGCCGCCAATGTACCTCTCCATTGGCAAAGTTTCATTTTGGAATAGCAGTTTTATATCAAATTCCTCTTGAGAGAAGTTTCGCCTTTCAACAAACTATTTCCCGCGGGGCCGAAAAGAATTGTAAGCATAACACAAGCTCCAGAAAATAAGAAAGAAAGCGAATGGGAAGAGGAAAGTAACGGCATTTTGCATTTAATGAATAATTAAAAACGAATCTATTGTGCGCGATTTGCGATGCCAACATCGGGTGCAAATTAGGCTCTCGTGTGGAAATCAACAATTGCTTTTAAAACACAGGAATTAATTCCGGATCTTCCATCAATATTCCTGTCAGTTTTCATTAGGCATTTTCATAAATTTTATATATATTTTTTTAAGGTGGGGGAGATATTCTACAAACTCTGGCTTGTTAACAGATGAGATATTGTCTCTTTGTTTTAAAGATATTTACTGTTGATGCTCAAAGAAATTATTGTTTCAGTTAGCGTTTAAATGATTCCTCGCTATTTTAGAAGACTGAGGGAAAAAAAGCGCTCACTTAAATGGCTAGAGACTCATGGGTTTTCTTAACAAATTAAAAATAACAATTGCCAGTGGACCAATGAGGTGACGAAAAATTATCAGCCCGACCAAGAACGGATTACAATACAAATTCTGATGTTTGGTCAGATTCTGGATGGAGTGGATGTGCCGTTAGTGTTGTGTATAGCGCCTTAGAATGAAAAATTGTAGAGGCGAGTTCGAATTCCAGTCGAGTTCATTACAGTCACTTTGGGAAACGTATGAACCCGTCTCGTTTCCCCTTACCTATGGGTTATATAGTGTTATGGGGTCCACACCTTTTTCATATAAGTGGACTCTACCAAGTGTACCTGGACTGCTGCCGTTGAATACCCAGAGTTACAGTCAGTGAGGGTAGTCGATAGTCGGATGTCAGTCGATATCGGACGACCGGCTGAACGGTTGAACTCTCTGCCTTTGGGCGGGGAGGAACCCGAAAGAGGCTACGCCGAAGGGCGGAGTCTCATTCGGGGAGGTAAACCGACCCTGAACCCGTTTATATGGGTTCAATGGGTATATTTTTGGCCGAGCACACGGGCTCGGAGATCCCACGTTAAACCGGCCTTGTGCTACATATTACCCTTGTGGGAGGGTGACTAAATACTAGTCGATAGTCGGAAGTCGGATAGTCGGAAGTCGGATAGTGAGAGGATATAGTGAGAGTCAGAGAATATACGAACGGAGATAGTGTAAGGTAACCTCTTGTAGAACTCAGTTACAAGCGCGAAAAATCAAAGGAAGTCCTACTTCGAGACTGTATATATCTATCTGTATTTGCTACTAACCACGTTCCTGGACTTACTAACAGTATTACTCTTTGTATGATTGTGTAAATACATTTTATTTCTTATATTTAATTATTGCGTTTGTCATTCCTTGGAGACCGAATTCATCTCGGAATCCACAACATATAGTCGGACGTATCTCGGAAAATAATTGTTATCTCAAAAATGTGTGAATGCTATATTCACTATTTTTGAGAAAAATATTCTTAAATTCGAAAATTATGTCTCGGCTTTTTAAATAAAGCACAGAGTGTTGATAAGCCGTAAAGAAAAACAAATCAATTAATGAACTTTGAAGTGGGTCGCACCTAGAAATAATGGTGAGCCAAAAGTAGACTTACATTTCGTAGATATGCACTTTACATTAAAAAAAAATATTACATTTATATTTATTTATACTTATTCAAAACTGTTTATGGACATTTGTTTAACACTACCTACATAATTTAGCATAGTTTAATCTCTTAAGTGCTCAAAATATGAACTTTCAACATTCCTCGAACCTCCCCAGAACACTATGGCACACAATACGACATAAATCCAGATCTGCATCGTTTTCAATAAATAATTCCAAGATGCACTCTTTTAATTCGTCCACTGTGTGGGGATTTCTCTCATAAACCCATCTGATTACTACACCCACAAAAAAAGAAAACCATTTGTGTTAGGTCAAGTTAACGTGGTGACCAATCGATGCTGGCCCTTCTCCCGGCTCCACGCAGTGGAAAAGTTTGGTCAAGGTAGTCGCTTACTGTCAAAGCATAATGGAGAGATGTTCCATCTTGCTGATAGCATATCTATGATTTTGATATATATATATATATATATATATATATATATATATATATATATATGCTCAGTCTATTTTCGCATCTGAAACGTAAAGAAAGTAATTTCTAATGAATTCATGTGGTTTTGTAGTTAATTTGATAGTGCTTTTATTAGTAAAAACTTTATATTCATTAGATAAACGTGTTTGAAGTAGATATCTCAGTTTTTTTTGTAAATGACGTCTATCAGCTTAGGTTTTTGAAATTCTTTAATATACTTCTTATTAAAGCTCGAAATCAAGCCATTTGACTACTTTCTACTCTCTTAGACACTTGAACTAACACTTCAACGCATGCAAAGCTGTCTTCTAGTGATGGAATTATACGTTCTATACAAAGCCCGCGCAGGATATTCACACGCCTCTCTGCGAAGGCACTGCACTAGACAGATATTTCAGGAAAATAGTTTTCTCATGTCCAGTAGCTGTTATCGCTCTTTCCAGTATGAATGGAGTCTACCTTCCTAACCTCTTCAGGAAAATAGTTTTCTCATGTCCTGTAGCTGTTATCGTTCTTTCAAGTATTAATCGGGATTTCCTTCCTTTCTCTTTATTTGAAGTAATGTGTAATGTTAATATCATTATTGTCTCTCTGTTGTATCCATTTTAGTTGTTGCTGCTTTTGGATTTCCTCAATTAACGGAATTTTTGTTATCGTAAACAGTTCTTTGTGATTCTGTAGCTCCAGTCCACAAGACAAGATCGTCAAACTTCATTCGCTCAACGCCATTTCTTACGACTGATCTGAGAAATCAATTGTATAAAACTCACAGTTTAGGCATTTTTGTACGAGTTCGGAATCCATATCAACGTGTTGATCTGACGAGAATATTTAAGGACATGACTCGAATTTCCAGTTTAATGTGTTGGTGTTGGGAAAATTTGGCTCCTATATTCCAGTTATGGAGTATGTGCAGTTGCTGTTGTTTTCTCCATAGAAAATAAGTGTTTTATTCACGGGATGGTTTTACTAACCCAATCGCTCTACCAATTTTGAATTCGAGATGTCCTTTTAGACTGTTTACCAACCAAGGTTGAAAAACTATACTAAATAACCTGTAGCCGTAGAAACAAAAAAAAAATGGATTCAAGCCATTCCCAAGGATATTTACGCGGAAGTTCATGTAACGCACTTGATAGGAATTCTAAAAAGAATATATATATAAACATATGATGTACCATGTTTTCACAAGTACGATGGTTGTTAGACGAAATAAATACTGTTCAAATTAAATGGCGATTCTACTCAAATACGGGCATCCACTAAAAATAGCGTTGTAAACAATAAATATTATTGTCAGATTAAAAAAATATAATGCATTCATTTTTTTAGAAATTTTGTTTCTGATACGAAACTGAGTAGATATGTGTTATCTAGGAATAAAGTGTCGCTGCCGACACTTAAGTTTGAACATAGATCGCCAGTGAGCAAACACAGGCGATCCCATTATTGAATTAAAATAGACATCGTGACCATAGAGGTAACGCATATATGTAGAAAGTAGCTGACGACTAACGATCGCTATTTCGTTTATCATCTATACTCAACCGATCTGCACTTCTTGTCTATCCTCTATTACAATACGGATCACTAAATTTACTCTAACTTCTAGTACTATACGGACCACTATTCTCTAATCTATTCACTATATTATTTCTTTATAGGGATTACTGTTCATGCGAGTATTATGAATCAGGTACTATTAGTGCGAGATTATTTGAAGGCGTCTGACACCAGCCTTGTTAAACAGCGTTCTATAGTTGTATCTGCGATTAAAAAGTCTCTACTATAACGAGCATTATGAAAGTGACAGCGAGTATTTGTTGACATCACAAAAAATGTTAAGAAATTGAAAACAAAAATTCTGTCGGTTTCGTCTTGAAGGCCCTGAGCAAAATTTACTGTTATATAGGAATAAAATGTCGCTTACGTTTGAACATAGATCGCCAGTGAGCAAACACAGGCGATCACATAATTGAATTAAGCAGACCACGTGACCATAGAGGAAACGCATATATAAGGAGTCGCATGACGTCTAGGTTGATCAGCATTCTAGTCTATCATCTATTACTATTCGGATCATTTCTACTCTATACGGACCGCT
>OZ010579.1:79825912-79835912 GCA_963932145.1 Acanthosepion lycidas | reverse complement strand
TTGTCGCCATATTTGTCACAACGTTTCGGCCGTTGTACGCTCCGGCCTTCTTCAGGTAGTTGGAATTTCGAACTGAACCCTTTATTTCGATCCCTAGGGTAGACTGTTCTAGTTCCACGTGCCATGTTTGATGGATGTCAGTTATCAGTTATCTCCTGCTAATTTCAACCACCTGAAGAAGGCCGGAGAGTACAACGGCCGAAACGTTGTGACAAATATGGCGACAAAGATGAGGACAATGGTCCGCATAATGTAAACACTCATCAAGATCTAACGATAAGCCAACCGCATAAACTTAGGTATCTAATTGTTATGGTCCGGTTCCTTGTACCACGGTGATAGTTCAAGATAGAACCAATAAAGAAGAACTCGAACACAGGTATGGAATAACACAGATATATTACAAACAGGAATATATACAGAGAAGTAGAAGTGTTAGTATGAACAATCAGGTTTAGTAGAGAGAACAATGTAGTCTCGACCAGTATCACTATTCCAATGTCTTGTAGTAATTGTCTGAACGCGACTCTGTTTCGGACTGCCTCTGACTCGACTCTTGACTCGACTTGAACTACTGACTCAACTTGAACTACTGATTCAGTCACCCCCCCCCACTGGGGCATCATGTGATATAAGGCGGGTTATTTAATATGGGATCTCCGAGCCCGTCGGCTCGGCCCAAAAATATGACCATTGAACCTGTATAAACAGGTCCAGGGCCGGCTTACCTCCCCAATAGAGATTCCGCCCTTCGACGTAGCCTCTTTCGGGTACCTCCCCGCCCAAAGGCAGAGAGTTCAACCGATCAGCCGGTCAGGAGGTGAACGACTTACTGACGATATTCAGTCAACCCCCACCCCACTGGGGCATCACGTGGCACAAGGCCGGTTTTTTAACGTGAGATTTCAAAGCCCGTGGGCCTGGTCCAAAAATATGACCATTGAACCCATATAAACGGGTCCAGGGTCGGTTTACCTCCCCGAAAGAGACTCCGCCCTTCGGCGTAGCCTCGTTCGGGTTACTCCCCGGACGAAGGCAGAGAGTTCAACCGAACAGCCAGTCAAGAAGTGAACGACTAACTGACGATATTCAGTCACCCCCCCACGAGGGTGTCATGTGGCACAAGGCCTTTTTAACGTGGGTATTCCGAGCGCGTGGGCTCGTCCAAAAATATGCCCGTTGAACCCGTATTTCACGGGTTCAGGGCCGGTCTACCTTCCGGAAGGAGACTCCGCCCTTCGGCGTAGCCTCCTTTGGGTTTCTCCCGTCCGTAGGATTAGAGTCTAACCGAACAGTCGGTAGTGAGCGATGGACTGACTCCTTGCCTACTCCTGAGGCGCAGTATTTATTAAGTATGAAATAGTCCATTGTTATTATTATGGGTAAGATCCCATAAAACTAATAGAGTGGGGGACTTTTATTAGAAAGATTTTCCGATCCACATGAGCTTATTAAGATCGCTACGGTTGTTAGAAGAGGGGACACGGTGGAGTAATGGATAGCGACTCGAATTGAGAAATCAGAGAGCCGAGTTCGAATTCCAGTAAGATCACTTACGTGCTAATACCCTTGGGAAACGTATGAATCCTCTTCTTCATATGTGTGTGTGTGTGTGTATATATATAATATTAATGCAAATAAAGAGAGATTTATATAGGACTTCATCGCTAATAACAATATATGTCTGAAAAAGTATTTTCAGGGGGCAAAATGAGCGATTATCATAGGATTTTATTCCTTCATTTTGGCATTAAATTACCTATATTTGATCATATACAGAAATGAAACAAAGGCACTCAGTAATATTTGCAAGCACGGTTTGTTATTTAAATATTCAAGAATTATAAGAATTTCCTGTATTTTAGACAATCTGCTTTTGCATATGAAGTCAAAACGACTGTATATTGTCATTTTATCAAGTCCAACTCGCTGACTGCCAGTGATATAGACAAAGGCTTCAGCTGAACTGTCTCCATTATCATATTAGATTAATGCAAACCTTACGACATTGATTGAGTTAAATCTTTTATTCATATCAATTCATTGCATCTAATCATATACTTCATATTTTCCGACTTGTTCATCGAATATCCAAATACTTACCTGTCCGTTTGGTTCATTATACAGGTTGCGATGGATAAATTGTCTAAATTATATCTGACATCTCATTTTAACAGATATATTTATCAAAATTACAAAACATCTTGAAATACTAAAGAGTAATTTTTTTCAATGAAATGACAAACTACAGCATGCCGTTTCGAAAATTCTGGCAGAGAGAATTGCGTCATGGTGCCCAACTGACCCTTTGCAGTCGATAAAATCAACAACAAACAACGCGCTTGTGCGAAATTAAAATATAAAATGTCAAAAATTTATTCATCGCAGCTATACGCAGTTCCAAGTAAAAAAAATAAAATGGTGACAATTTACCCATCGTACCCTGTATGTCCTGATTTTTCTCTAACCAAATCCTCCAAAATCTGATAGCATCCAAGGTTAAATTATCTTGCGTATTTGTGGCCAACCTTTTGATTCCATGCGCCAATATTTTGTACGATTAATTTAAATGCGCCACACAGACATTCACTTCCTTTCAGTATGTGTTGTAATATAGACATATTTTAAAGTTATAATGAAATCTATTTATTTGAAAAACATATGCTTATGACCAGGGGCGTATCCTTTTAGCACTTTTGCAAAGGACGTGCAATAAATATAAAATCACTGAAATGAATGAGTAGAAGTGGCTTAGTTTCTTTTCATCAAAAGGATGCAATGCGCCACTTATGGCGCATGCGCCACAGGTTGGCCATCCTTGGGTTAAGCTATTTGGGCTATATTCTATTAGGTTGGTGAAAAAAATAATGACGTAATAATGTCGTTTTTTGACGTTAAAAATTACGTCAAAAAACGACATTACGTCATTATTTTGCACCAACCTAATCATAATAAGTGAAAAATATCTGCCCATTAAATCTATTTTAATTTCAAGAGTGAAAAGGTAAATTATTATTTTACGTTATTATCGAATCCATTCGTTGGCGGAACTCCTAGACGAGTATTGGGGTGTCCCTTGACATCTCCTTCTATGTGAAATGATTACTATGTTTGATCTGAAGAGACGCCCACAGTCACCGAACGGTAGAGTAGTATGGTTCCGAGGAATGGAGAGCTTTGGCGTTTCTTTGGGCTCTCTTCGTTTCTTCTCTTTGTTTTCTGGCATTTTCGAAGGATCTTGTTTTCTTGTTTTTTTCGTGGACTGCTATTCTCCAACTGGCTCGTTCTGCAACTTCCGTCTCCCAAATGACCGGAGGGATTTCTGTCCTCAAGAATTTGCTTTTGAGCTGATCTTTGAAGCACTGTCCACGCTAGACGTTGCTTAACTTCGGTCATCATATCGGCTCAACTGAAAATGAATGCCGATCAGCTATGTGCAACTACTGTGGATCTGATGGTTGAGATTGTGAAAAGTTTAAAAAAAAATATGATAAAGCCATGCTTGTAGTTATTATAACACTTGTCACCTTCTCATTGAAGTTCACACATTATCTCAAACAACCTGATTTAAAATATATTTTGGGAACGCCACAAAATCTGCCTTATTAGGTAGAGCAAGTATACTTCGAACGGTACTCTCTGTCTAAGGTACTCTTGTGGTATTATAAGCAATATGTTCCCTGGTACTCAAGATATCTACTGAAAAGATAATAATTTATGAATAAATAGCATTAAATAAATAGATATTAATATACTTTTAATTAAAAGTAAAAGATTGCATGAAAATAATTACTTATTGCATAAAAATAATTACTTATTTATGGTTGACTAGTTACATAATCAGGCATTTTGAATATCCCGATATGTCTAAAATTCAATAAACTATAAATACTTAGAGATCGTTTACTATGTTCATTTAATGATGATTTCAATAAAGATTCCTCTTTTTAACGGTATAATTATCCAATACATATAATCGAACAATTTCAGATCAGATAATGCGACATGTAAAAGCTTTAAAGAAAGAACAAATTTAAAATTTCAATTAAAAAAAAGTTCCTTTCTTATGTGACGTATTTTAAAATCGATATCATATCTGTTAATAAATTCAGTTCATTTATCTTACCCCTGATGAGCGAATTTACTTCTGTGAACCTAGAAGTTGAGAGATAATAACGTAAATGTTATTATTTTACACACACACATACATACATACATACATATATATATATATATATATATATATATATATATATATATATATATATATATATATATATATATATTAGATTGGTGCAAAATAATGTCGTTTTCTCACATATGTTACTAAGTGAGAAAACGACATTATTTCTGCACCAACCTAATATATATATATATATATATATATATATATATATATATATATATATATATATATATATATATATATATATATATTAATGATACAATGTAATAATCCTTATGGAATTTCCAGGAGGATATAGATCCAGGGTGAGTTCTATGTCAAAAGACAGAGCCAAATAAATATTAGTGTTTGATATTCTTTAATTAATATCATATACATATATATATGTGTGTGTGTGTGTATGTGAATGTGAAATGTGTATGCACATATATATATATATATATATATATATATATATATATATATATATATATATATATATATATATAGTAATTCATTATATATGTAATTCATTTTATATATTATTTATATATGATATATGTGGGGTACTTATTGAAAAGTGTTCAATATCAGTGATAGAGCAAACCTATTTAGTTGGATTGATGTGAGTTTGTGGCCCTGGGTTTCACGCTTTTGTGATTATCAGACGATCGCAAACTCACATCAATCCAACTATATATATATATATATATATATATATATATATATATATATATATATATAGAGAGAGAGAGAGAGAGAGAGAGAGAGAGAGAGAGATCTAAATGAGAGGAAGAAACAGAACTGTCCGTAGCATTTTTATTTTAAAAAGTGCTCAATACAAAGTAGAGAAATATATTATTATTATATTTTTATTATATGAGATTATAACAAAAATAACAAAAACATATATAGTACAGTTCTGAGAAAATGCTCTACTTCCCTCATCACCTACTACTGCATATTAATATAGAAAAGAGAAACAGTTTCTTTGGCGGTGGTAGGTGGGGGGGGGAGATTTGTTTTCGTAGCAATAAACCTTTAAGTCTGTAGAAAGAAAATTTCACTCCACTTTTAGAAATAATCATGTGCATTTCCCTAACACAAATTTACCAATCTGCTCGTTTAAAACTATCAAATGTAGTCAGCTTACATTGAAATAATACATTCCAACTTGAATTTTAAAACCTCTGTTAATTCCTTTTCCCTTTTGCAATGTAAGACGACTAATTGTGACCGTCGAAGAATAAACCGATTTGCAAAATCGCATTCTTGGTAGGCGTGGCGTAATCGCCAACAGTGTTATAATTATCTTGTCCAGTTACTTGACTGATGCCCAAAACGTTACGCCCTGTTAGGTCTAGTATGTACGAATCAATGTACTGTCTGTAAAGTCTGAGTTGTCGGTGATTGATGAAGTCTTTGGCAAAGCTAAGGCACGATACCAGATCTTAAGCCTAGGATTCTTTCAAACGGAACGGAAAGGTTAATGCTAACCGTTTGTAGAAATCTACTTCGACAATGCTGTAATAAAAACAGAACCAGACGTTAATGGTTTCACGCCGTCAATTTAGTTATCATTTCGGTAGACATAAATGCTTCGGGAAATGACGATGCGTTTTTCAATCCAGACGAAATGAAAATCATAAGTTTTCTTTGAATTATGCTTCTTATTAAGCCGGAAAAGTGCATCGAACAACAAAATATCTTACAATTCACAACACTATGGATGCTAACATCAATAAAGGATTTCTCTGTAACATAAAGGTCGTCGACGGCAGAAATGGAATCAAGATGCTGATTTCAAATCTATGAGAAAGGCATGAGCCTATCCCTTCTCCCTAGAGCTATGGCTTAGACAGGAAAAAAAACTGGACTCTGTAGCCGTGGATTGAGGCCGAGCAGAAGGACAACTTCGAATTTAAGACCGTGAAGAAAAAAGAAACAAAAAAACAAAACAAAACGCTGACCATCACTCCGAAGAAGACAGCAGTTTTCAGATAATAAATAAAAGGAAGATGTGATGAGCCATAACCGCTTACATCCAAATTGATTAAAATCATGAATTACTTCCAGTATTTTATCGTTGAGTCTTATTTAACATTTATCAAGGTCATTTATGTCCTCTCATATTTCAAAATGGCTGAAGATATTAACTGCAGAAATAAGTTATATAAACAACAAAAATAAAGATGCTAATTTAAACTGTTTCGTTGAATAATGACAATAATTCTCATAATGACATTATTTTGGCTTCAACTAATTCTATGAATACCGAAAAATATTCCTCGATCGAGAAGAGAGTATTTAGCGACATGGGCATCGGTCGCTCTCAGAATTCAGCGATTTGGTAAAATACGACTCCTTGGTTTCCTTTATTGATTAAAGAATCGAAAACTACTGATGTTGTCACTAGACATCCCGCACAAGTATTTCAATATAATAATCTCTGGGAAAACGAGACAGATGGCCTCAATATCCGGAGAAAAATATTCCTGTGTATCATTTATCACAAAGAAGTCAACAAAAAAAATGTGATCGATATTTGGAATGCAGATGCAAATGTTTAAATCTAAGAATAGGGCCTTAAAAGACAAGTAGTTCTTCAAATGTAAATTATGTGTAATCATTAGAACAGATAGATAGATAAACAGAATTAGATAGATTGATAGAAAGCAATTTAGGAATAGCCAGACAGATAGAAAAGGACAGACAAGCACAGTATACCATACTATTAGGTTGGTGCAAAAATAATGACGTAATAATGTCGTTTTTTGACGTATTTTTTAACGTCATAAAACGACATTATTACATGATTAATTTTGCACCAACCTAATATATAACCTATGAAGGGAGACGAAAAGATAGATACATATATTTCCCAAGAGATTTTACGTATAGATGAATGAAACTCAACAGAAATTCGAACTCGGGCACACTGATTTCTAGTTCTGTACCGCTACCCCTTACATCACCCGCACATCTATTCACTTACCAGAATTAAACGGTTATATACGGTAGCTATGAACACTAATGTGTATGTCCCAATCCTCATAATTACATTGGACACTATTGTAAGTGGTGTTAATATCCTGTCTATGTAGTTTACTACTAGCAGTGGTTTACCTACTTCACGCCGCTGGCGAGTATTGTATTTTGTTGATGTTATAAAGATTATCATTTCATTCCCAACCTTTTTATTCCTCTTTCAGTAACCCTTTCTAGGTTAAAACACAGACAAAATATCAGAATTTGATCCGGCGGGTATCTGTTCGGCAACACCTAGTTTATTTGTTCACTGGTAATTGTTATTTTTATTCATTAAGAAAACAATGTAAAAGGCCCGGGGACCACTCGAGGTAGAGGGTTACGTTAGCAGTTTATAGGGATAGGAGAGGAAGATAGCAAATAACTCTAGATGTGAACAGTTTAAGATTGTATACTGATGGGGAAAACATCCTCTTGGGAGTTTGTTCCACAAAGCAGTGGTTTGCAAGAAGGTGTTCAAGTGGAACTTACTTCCCACCGATGGTATACTGAGGAAATGTGGGTGGTTTGCTACAATATGAGTGGCATGGTGTGTCCTAGCTTGTGAAATGTAGTTCGTTCGAGCACTTTCCATAGAAGTAGCGATAGTTCAGTGAAAAGTTTGCCAATTCCCACCTGTGAGAGAGAGGTTTGAGGGTGGGAAAAAATTCGTTATCCACAAGGACTGGGTGACGCCTTGGAACTCAATCAAGATTGGAACGCGAGGCTTGCAGCAATAACAGTGGAAACGTCGGTATTTGGCATAGAGAAGCAAAATACTTATTGCGCGTTAGATGCATAAGGTATTCGAGTTAATTAGAACCTCTAGTACTCTATATACAGCTTACCTTAATTATAAAATGAAAATATATAATCTTAAATTTATGTTTATAGCTTCGTAGAAAAACAGAGAAAAGCCTATCTAACGGGCATTTATAAATGATTTGTAAAACAGTTATTAGGAGAGACAATATATAAACAAGGTTATTTAGAGCTACAAAGGAGAGGAAGTTGTGGAGAGCTATTAATAACAACGCTTTGAAGAGGAACGGAAGAATACGATCTTCATATGTATAATTGTAAGTTTGCATATGTGTATTTGTGTGTGAAATGAAATTCGCTTCGAAATAGATACTGAAAAAATGAAACCAAAAATGTATATTTATTTTATATGTAAAGAAATCATCTAATAATGCAATATAAGTCAAATAACAAAGAAATATTTTGGTTGGATTAAAAGTGCAGTGAATGTAAACTGATCTCTTCATCGTTTGAACCAGTGTATGAACCAAAATTTAATCTTGATCATATTTTTTCCGAATTCCATTTTCGTAGGACTTTTTTTCGGAAAAAAAACCGGAGTATATTTCACGGTCTTAGTGTTACTCATCTTATTTTTTTTTCTTTCTTCTGGACCGAGAAGCTGTCAATGTATGGGTTCAAAGAAAATATTTTGTAATGTTTAAAAAAATCTTCTACATAAAATCGTGCCTCCTTTCAGACATGCAGTTTAAAATGATATACAAAAAAAAGAGCATCATTTTTAGAAATTCTAAATAAGAATATGTAAAAACATATTCCCTACATTGCAATTTTTAATATATATATATATATATATATATATATATATATATATATATATATATATATATATATATATATATATGGTTTCAAGCGGAGATCGAAACCCGGCAGATTTGACATCTGGCTAGAGGAGTAAGATACCAATACCAGTAGGAGCCGCTGGTTTTAAAACCGCTTTTTTTCTCGAGAGCTCAACCGGATATCTTGGGAGCATATATATATATACTGCGGTTAAATCTTTTATTTAATTTTTTTTTTTGTGTTCTTATAATTTTCTTCTTTTCTGGACGGAAATTACCAACGCTTTATCAAGGTAAATGCAAACCCTTTATTTCGCAGCATGTATTTAGAAAGAAGAAGATTTACAATTATCTCATAGAATATATGGTATATATATATATATATATATATATATATATATATATATATATATATATATATATATATATATATATATATATACAAGTATAGGAATGTGGGGACGGAATAAACTTCCAATTAGCAAAATCAATATCAGTTGACAAGAAATCAGAAGTGTTGAAACAAAATAGGTATTTTTATAGTGATGTTTTTATATGTTTATGCTATAATTTTTTAATAAATACTATATACATATATATTATTTATTCGAAAATACTATATATATATATATATATATATATATATATATATATATATATATATATTGAACAATAAAAAATATTAAAAAATTAAAATCTTGAGACACACTGGGTTGTAGATTAATATTCTGTCGTTTTTTTTATTATTGTTTCATTTAGATTACACGACTAGTTTCGGCCAAAATGGCCATCATCGGGAGAAAAAATATTTCTGCTTGCTGGTAGCAGTAAACTACAGAAATAAGTGTCTTGATGGAGAAAATTTTTTTTCTGTAGTTTTCATTTGTATTTTTTTTATTTTTTTATCTTTTTAACATGAATCTTTTAACATTCCTTGTGTTCGTCAAACAGTCTCTTTTAAGTATTTACGTTTATTTATGTCCTCATCTTTGTCGCCACATTTATCACAACGTTTTGGCCGTTGTACGCTCCGGCCTTCTTCAGGTGGTTGGAATTTCGAACTGAACCCTTTATTTTGATCACTGGGGTAGACTGTTCTAGTTCCACGTGCCATGTTTGATGGATGTCAGTTATCGAACTCACACTCTTTGGGCCTGTCACTGGATCTAACCAACGACTTTATCCACTGTGCCATGTGTCCTTG
>OZ010579.1:79805912-79820912 GCA_963932145.1 Acanthosepion lycidas | reverse complement strand
CGATCCATAGTTTATGGTGCCACAGATCCTGTCTCAGCAAAGCGACGATAACCAGTAGTAAAAGTTGAATGACGCGGCTGCCTTCTCTCAAGGAAACGCAATCTAATATAGCCGGGTCGCCTCGCGTCCACTACCATTCGCGCGGCCGTATATAAAAATCCTATCTGCCTGCTCATGATATAAATACACAGTCATTTTTAAACGAAACATTTCTCACTTAACTCGCTACTACACACGTTAAACGTTGAAAACAGACAAGACACAAATGTACACGAAAGACAAAAGTAATCTAGTCTATATGGAAGCACAGAGCCATTTATCGTAAACTCTCTTTCAAATTAATGACTCAAAAACGAAGGATTTGCGGATGTATGTCTATACGGATATTTGCCCTTGTTTTGGCGTGAGGAACCTGCCCCAAAATTTTGTAAAATTATTGTTGATACACCTTATATATATATATATATATATATATATATATATATATATATATATATATATATATATATATGTGTGTGTGTGTGTGTGTGTGTGTGTGTGTGTGTGTGTGTGTGTGTGTGTGCATTCCTAAACATCAGTGGAAAGAGTAATTCTAGCGACAGGAAAAAAAGGTTAGTGTGGATCAGAAAACAGATCACGATAAGAGACACGACACAGTTGATTAAACGTTAAAAATGACGCTTGGGTAAGACTCATATCAACTATGTAACGTAACAGATGGACTAAATGATTGCTTGATTGGTGCCTAATGGGTAGGAAACTTAGTAGAAAAAGATCAGACAGGAGATTAGATAGAAATGTCTGTTGGTGAAACTTGACAGAGAAAAAAAAATCCCAGCCTTGATCAGAGAAATATGCATATATATATATATATATATATATATATATATATATATATATATATATGATTATACATATATATATATATATATATATATATATGATTATACATATATATATATATATATATATATATATACATATATATATATGATTATAAAAAAAAATATATATATATATATGTATATATATATATATATATATATATGTGTTTGTGCGTGTGTGTATGTATGTATGTATGTATATATATATATATATATATATATATATATATATATATATATATATATATATATGTATATATATAATCAAATATGAATTAAAATCCGACAGAATGATAGAATAAAAAAACAAATAGAAAACATTTATAAATTTTACATCTTATGCTTTTATTTAAGTTTCATCAGAATTTTGGGGATATGAGTTATGAGAAAAAATGAGTTCTGTGTACTCAAATTGACGATATTTTCTCTTCCATAAGTCAGTTCAAAAAACTTCTGATGAATTTTAAATAAAAGCAAGTTTAATAATCGTTGCTCATTTTATCTTCGCTGGTTACATTCCATGACTCCAAAACCAAACTAAGAACTTCCGTTAATCACCGAGTGGATCCTGAATTTTCACCGATAGACGGTGTTCTCTCAGGGAGGACGCGTGTCTTGAGCGTCTGTTTGGATTTTCACTCAATCCAGACCACAAGTGGAACTCATACATATGATCCATCGTTGAAGACAAAAATGGTCGATTCACTATAGCGTTTCAATAATTACCTGACTTCTCCTGCTATCCACTGATTTTAGAAGAAACAGATCGGGTCGAAAATGGATTACTGCAGCCGTATATGGACAGAAGTTGTCCATTCTTTTCTTTCCAGTCGCACTAAAGTCCAAAAGCGTTTACACGGCCTTGCGGGTGATTAATTATTTTCCACAGACAAAACTTTTCAAGCGACTCTCTGCTCTATCGCTACTGACATGGAAAGCGTTCAGATGAACTCCTTCTTTAGCTCCACAATTTCTAACTTCCACGGTTAAACCCGCTATGCCATCCACATTGCAACAAATCAGCCGTATTCCCTTTGTATGCCGTTGGGGTGATGTTACTTCCACTCGAGCAGCTTTTTCACACGAACCGTAACTTAGTTTGGGTTGACGAAATTCTTGAGAGCCGTCGATAGCTGTGCTAGCACGAAGCAAAAGGTCATCGTTGCCGAGGGCTTGAGCGTGCTAGCTGTGTTCAAATTATTGATGACGCTAGATAACACGCTCTCTCCCAGAAACTCTAAGGTCTGCTCAGCATAATTGCATTATAGACTACAGGTGGGCTCTGTGGATGTTGAACAAACACAAATGTGTCTGAGCGAGTGTCTGCAATAGGGATTGGCTAGCCTCCCTAGTAGACGGGTATCCTCGAATACGAGTGGACAGCTATTATTATTATTATTATTATTGTTATTATTATTATCATTATTATTATTATATATAAGAATTGAGTGAATATCTGATATTTACTGCATATAATAATAATAATAATAATAATAATAATAATAATAATAACAACAACAACAAGGCTTTTTCATTGGACCTTTTTCCAAGTACGATCGACGCAACGTTTTTAAGTGTTTAACTCACAGGACACTTGTTGAATTTTTTTTTTTCTATTTTTTTTTTTTTTCTTATTTGAGATTACTGGTAAGTTTCTATTATCCGTTCTTCTTTGGAGCATGCACACGGCCGCAGCCTCCCGGGACTAATCTTGCAGACATCAGAATATGGTTCTTCTGCATCAGACTCGCCAGTGAAGCATGCAGCTAAGAACCGAGTTTATATTCTACCGTCTCCCGCCAATTCCTCCATCTTTAAACTTCCAGTAACAGTATAGGATGACTTTTTTCCCCTTTTCAAATACACCTTTCTTTTAGCCATTAAATATAGTCAGTTGGAAAGTCAGCTATAGGGTGTAACATGTAAAAATAGCTAAAAGTTGCAAAAGTGTATATATATATATTTTTAGGCATCTAAGTTACTCATTAAATTTGGAGGCCATGTGCCTTGAGCGACTATTGTGACTTAAGCTGAACCGAGAACTCTGGTGGAAGTCGTACATAAGATTCACCGTTAATGATGTTTCCAAAAAATGAATACACAATACTGGTTAGAAAGTGCAGGTGCCAATATTTGAATTTTAATCACTTAGATATGTCTTTTCCGTATTAGTTCACACATTCTAACAATTCTACCATTCTGGGCATAACAATAAAATACATCCAACAGCAAGTCCTCTGATCAGGAGGCTTTGGGGTGTGTGGAACCGCCTATTGCTGACTAACAACAATAACAACAACTAAAATGAATATTTTTGTAACCTGGAAAGGGTTACTGAATGAGGAATAACCAAAATGAAGGTTGGAAATGAAATGGTAATCATTATAATATCAACAAAATACAATACTCGCCAGCAGCGTGAAGTAGGTAAACTACTGCTAATGATGGCCTACTTTGCTTATTACCACCACTTACAATAGTGTCCAACGTATTTATGAGGACTGGGACATAGCCATCAGTGTTCATAGGTACGGTATATAAGAAATTGTAACCGGCGTTTGTTGCATTTCTTCTGCATACACTATCCATATTAAACTGACTCCAGCGATAAAACCATTATTAACTGGAAGATAATTCTCTTTTCAGAAAGAAGCGTTAACTTCTTTTTTTCATTTTTTCTTTCAATTACCCAATAAAGATGCGGAGTTTTGAATTAGAGACTAGCCCAGTTTAAGCAGACTTTATAAGTTAGAAGTTTGAATCGATAGATTTTGTGTTCAAATTTAAAAAAAAAAAATTATCTCAGAAGATAAATGTTTAGGAAAGTTTTTAATATTTTTCGCTTCTTTACATTTGTTCAAAAAGTCAAAAGAAAATATTTTTTTCGCTGTTCATTAAAGTCGGCACATTATTGGTCCGTCTAGACAAGTGCGTATATGCATTTTATTATAAGGCTTGAAAACATAACACAGATACAAATGCTGTAACATAGAAAACTATTATTAGCCATTCAAATTATTTTAGCGAATAAAAAATATCTAACATAATAAGCACATCATTAGTTTTAAAAGAGGAGAATAAAGTACGAAAATAACACTGTCGTGTCTGTTGTAGCCATAATATTAATTAAGTATTTTTTCAGTATATAAAACGCACTTACCTCAAGCCCAACCCTAAATATTACACTGAGTAAAACAGCCACACCTTTATAATAGATTCACATTAGTTTTTAACCTATGGACCGAATTGCAGCGAAGAAAATGAAATCAGTGAGACTAATTGGAGGTGTTGTAGATTTACTTACAATAACGTTATTAGAAATGAGAAACACACTTTTCCCTTCCTTACGAGCTTTCTTCTGATATCTGAACATTTTTTTTGTATGACATGCTGACTGAGAGAAATGGCTAAGTCAATATCCCCATAAATGAAGGGTGTTTCATTAAGACGGACCAATGTCAGCAGTAAATAAATCATTGTTATTGGCGAAAATTTATTGATTGTCCTATTGCATCATGTTATTTAAGTCATGGCAATTATGTGTGAAAAATAATATTGCTGAAATCTCAGCCAATGCACACCTCCACTCGATGGTCAAAATGTCTGTGATGTCCCAGCATAGTTGCTCCTCGATCTCACCAATATGCCTTATTATCTCATCCTTCAGCTGTTGAATTGTTATTGGCTTGTTGGCAAAGGCCTTACTTATGAGATGGCCCGAAAGGAAGAAATCTAAAGACGACAAGTCGTACGCACGTGATGGCCAACTGACTTCGCTATTTCGAGAGATGATGTGACGTGGGAACTTCTCTCAATTCTGTTTGAACGTCCATTTTCGTAATAGGCATCGGTAACTTCAATACGTTGTTTGATTGTTAATCTTTCCATGGTTGAAATTTCCAAAGATTTAAGTTGTTAAATCTGAATGAAAAATTGACATTTAAAATCGGTCCAACCTTTATATCCTTGTATATCTTGTTTATTTTTTTTATGTTGAATTCATTTTGTATCCTTGATCTAAGAAAACGGTTGTATATAAATGATAGTGAAAACATTTCTAAACACGTTGGGCGTCAGGCAGACACCTATATGTAAATCATTTCTGATGAGATTGCAAAGGGTTGATAAATTATAGAAAACTAATCAGTAATTGATAAAGTTGTATTGATAATACAGTTGAATTAAATTAATAATTTGAACGTTCCTTTTCGTAACAGGCTTCGATAACTTTCACACTTTGTTTGATTGTTAATCTTTCCATAGTTGAAATTGCCAAAGATTTAAGTTGTTAAATCTGAAAGAAAAAGAAAAATATCATTGGACGCTTAATTCACATTTAGAATCGGTCGAAGTTATTGGAACACCCTTTACTTTAGTGGATAAAACAGTTGTTGAAAAATGATGGTGTAATTTTCCCCCGATTCATTTTAAAAGTGTTTTCTCCCAGACAAGTTGATGTTAACAAAATGCTGTTGTATCCATTGCCACATTTTCAATTTGAAACTGGTTTCTCTTGATATACAGACGTAAATAGCGATTGCTTTACTTAACTAGCAAAGCAGTAGTTAAGAAAAACTGATACTCTTATTACTAACCTCGACAGATGGAAAAAAACGCAATATTAATTGTGAAATTATTCACCATTGATCAAATGTCTGCAAGAAAAACAGATAAGGAATTTTATTATCCTAAGCTTTCGTTCTTCCTCTTCTGTGCCGTGGCCCCTCAGGAAGTTGGCGATCATAGCTCTCCACAATTTCCGGTCTTTTGTAGCTCTTAATATTTTTTGTCTTTTTGTTATTTCTCTTTTCTTGTTATATTAAACCCTTATCGATTTATTCAATATCACTCAGTATGTGTTGCTTTGTATTCTTTTCCTTTTGCCTTCAACCTGTCCTCTGAATAACAAATTCCCAAAGCCCTCTCTCCTCATAATTTCAGCTGAAGGAAAAAGGAAGATAGAGTTTTTGAAAGCGCGGGGTTTTACAGGTGCCAGTCTGGGTGATACTACTATATATGTAATCTACAGTCACTCATCTGTGTCAGAGCCTGAATGTCTATGTCATTAATTATGAACTACCTGTTCCTGATATGAAGTATATGGTTTGTTTTGGGTTTTTTTTCTTTGTTTTCATTTTCTTTAAAACATTGTCGTTTTTCACGTGCCCTGTTCATGGTATTCTCAACATCCTTCTGTATAACTACATTTCTGTTGTCTCAAGTCTTTTCACTTGTGAGGAGAGTGTTCTGCATTTACTTCCATATAGGATAACTTTAGTGAAAATTGTTCAATATTCTCATTGACACATCTGACAGAACCCGGATGTTCTGTAGGGATGAAAAGAACGATTATCTCAATTTAGGAAACATGAATTCATGGGTGATATGTAACAGCTGGTGAGTAACGTCAGCTTATAGACTGATGAACGACAGTTGCTATTTAGCGCGCATAGAGGTAATACAAGTCTGCAACGCCAGTTGCTATGTAGACAATAGTCGTGAAATATCAAAAGTAAGATATTCTCTGTTTCCAACACATTCACGCTGCTTGTTGTATACATATGTTATAGTTTCTCTGTTTGGGAAAAATTAGTAACAAATATGTACATATCGGTATAAAAATTTATTAGAGAACTATATCTGTTTTTTCATTCCTTTTTTTCAGGTATTCTGTTTCGTCCGTTGTAATTAAGTCGTTAGTATATCACGGATACATTAATATTTATAATAGGGAAACGAAAATAGGAAATATTATTACTTGTCTAGCATAAAATGTATCATAGCCCACTGCATAGGGAACTAATTTCTATATACAGTGGGCTATGATATTTTTTTTAGTCACTCTATAGCAATTTTGGTTTGCGTAATAACGCCTTCTCTTTTTTTCTGACAATAACATGTTAGTATCAAGCTACTGTAATCTATGAACGATAGATGACTTATATTTTGCAATGAAAGTTCGCGGAAGTAAGGAAATTGGTGAATTTCAACGAGGGCAAATAATAGAATGGCATCAAGTGTGGCAAGTCAAATAGAGAAATTGCTAGGTTTTTCCAGATCAATCATCAAACGGTTAATACTATTAAGAAATTCCATGAAGTTGTCCATTGTCATGTGAAACAAAGTTCAGGAAGACCAAGCATCGCGTCTGAGCGAACGAAAAGGGCGCTGGAGAGGGAAATCATCAGAAACCGTCGTCAGAGCATCAAAGATGTCGGCAACAGCATGGAAATGTCGCAATATGCTCTAAAAGAGCTAGGCTATGGAAGAAGAGTTGCAAGAAAGAAGCTTTTGATTTCAGAGGTTAACAGGAACCTTCGTATAGACTTGGCTAAAGAATTCGAGAACAAAGATTACGCATTTTGTCAGTCTGTCATATAGTCAGATGAAAGCAAATTCCGCCAACATTCGACTTTAAGACAGGTTTATGTTTGGAGAAATCAGAATGAGACTAGGAACACTGAATGACTGCAGGCGACCGTGAAACATGGAGGGTTTGGGGTAATGGTGTGGGGCGCTGTCTGGTTTGGGGAGAAATCTGAGCTGTTTCTTGTACACGAGCGGTTGAATTGTCTAAAATACTGTCAAATATTAGAGAAAGGACTACTCCCACTATTTGAAACCAATCAGATTGACAAGAAGGTAGAGCGCCATGCCATACGAGCAAAATAGCAAAGGTCTGGAAGGAATCGCAAGGAATAAAGTCAATGCCATGGTGAGCCTAAAATCCTGACATTAATCGTAGAGGACGTTTGGGAGCATCTTCACCGAAAACCTCGAGAGCGTGCAAACAAAATCACGTCAGTGGCAACCCTTAAAGAAACATTGCTAACGGAGTGGCAAAATATGGATCAGACGATTGTTGATAATTTGATCAAATCCATTAAAAATCGAATACAAGGATTGAAACTAGCAAATGGAGGACCTACTCTATACTAGTTCCAAATACTGTTTATGTATGTTGAGTTGGGATTGCGTAATTAAATTTTGAAACTGGGTGTAGTTTATTTCTCCTGGCTAAAAACTTTGCTTAGGCCACTGTATATTCGGAGAAGAAACCAATCTCTATCTCTCTTTCATAATTTTTTTTCTGCCCTAACCATTAGCAACAGACATTTGATACATATTCTATCAACCTCGGTAATGTGAAATAGATATGTAAATCTTGGAACTGTTTTCTGCTAATGTGTCAAAAGAAATATCTCTGTTATATCATTAAGTATCTAAGACAGTAATTAGAAAACACTGTTACTTCTATAAATGGAAAATAACACCATTTTATGTGTAGAACTATTCACTGTTGATTATATCATTCAAAGGAAAACAAACGAAATATTTTACTTTCAGCGCAGCAGTTTCAAAGAGAGAAGTTGTTCAACATGCACCCCAGCTTACGAATGTTCCCAACGTGTAATTGGGGAAATGTTTTATATCCATAATATATGCTAAAAGAATTGCTTCACATCGTGATTCATTAGCAGCAAAAAAAAGATACCTATTTGTCTGATACCCTGAAAAATTCCAAATAGGTGGGATTTTTTATTGTTTTCGGTTGATATAACACTAGAAATAACCGTGACATATCTAATTTGACGTTCAAGCAATCTTACTAGAGTCTCTCTCAAATTAAACAGAATTTACAATTAAGAAATTAAGATCTTTTTTTTTTATTTTAACATAAGATTTATATTTCATGTTAAAATAAAACAAAATATCTCTGTACACTACTTACATTGTTCGGACTTTCATCCTCATCTTTGTTGCCATATTTATCACAACGTTTCGGCCGTTGTACGCCCCGGTCTTCTTCAGGTGGTTGAAACGTCGAACTGAACCCTTTATTTTGCTCGCTGGGATAGACTGTTCTAGTTCCACGTACCATGTCTAATGGATGTCAGTTATCAGTTATCACCTGTTAATTCCCATCTCCAATTCTCCTCCGCCTTGACCAGGATATGAACTCACACTCTTTGGGTCCTGTCTCTGGATCTAACTAACGCCTTTATCCATTGTACCATGTGTCCTTGAGGATGATAGTCTGAACAATGTATATAGTGTACATAATATCTCATCTCAGAAATATAGACACATACAAAATGTTTAGCAAACATTTTAATATAATCAGTTTCGTTACTTTATTTAAACAGTCAATAAAAGCTCCATTTTTCTGATTTTTTTTTTAGTTAAAGCTCTTACTCGTTTTAGTACCCTCGACAGAAGAAAAATAGCTACAATTTTCAAAGTGGAATTGTTCACCCTTATTCGTATATGTAAACAGAAAACCAACGGAGCATTTTATTTTCTTCGAATGCGTTTCAAAGGAAAATTGTTTAACATTTGAGCAGGTATCACATCTCATTGCCCACAGCAGTTCTGGGTAATTAAAATAGATGCCTTCAGTTTACAAGTGCAGCTTCCTACAATTTCTGCCGGGTATGTCTATTAATTTCCGGCAGGGGATAGCCAAGAAATAAATAGGTGTAATGTTATCGAGTGTCAGGTCGTACAGTGTTTTTGAGAACTTCATCCTACCACTCCCGGTTAAATTGATACAGAATTCTTAAGTAGTTTTATATCGCCGAAGATGTTCGCTGGCGTTGCCTTGAAGTTATGGAAGAGTGAATTGATAATCTCCCTGGATTTTATCCTTTATTATTGTCATCTCCGGCTCAGGTAGGCAGAGTCCAGAAAAGCATATCATGCCCACCTTACTCTCTGGAAATATATTTCTTTATTGAAAGCTCACAGCACAGTTGTACTACATGTACTATAGTAAACAATATTCTCAAGTAAATAGCTTCGTTTAAATAAACGGAGTGTAAAAGATATTATGAATGAATATAAGAAAGTGAAAATAGAGAAGTAAAAACAAAATTAAGCTCTTTATAACTGGTAATGTTGCTGGTGTTACATTTGTCAAGCATATTCAGTAAATTGTTCGTTGACTGTAATCATTACAAAATTAGTGATACAGGAAATGAACTCAGTTACGTGTTGGATAACAGGACACATTGGGTCCAAGAGCTTTGGTTGGCAATCAGTCTACCGTCGAAAGAAACGCCTAGTCAGTCATAAACGAAAAGAGACATGATCGACCAAGCTAAAAGTGCATATAAAAATGCATTATAACTTAGCGTAGAAATTCAATGAATCTTTTTTGCGTTTAAATTTGGCATGAGTTTATTATTATTTGAATTGAGAAGGCCCGAGGGCCCAGCGCCAAAAAACGTGATAACAGATAAGGGCATTCGTCCGATTTAAATTACCGTAAATTGCAGCGTACAAGTCGATCTGGCGTACAAATCGACCTCAAGATTTTTAGATCAAATTTCTGGATTAGAACTATACCTACAGTATAGGTCGACCCCAAACTATAATGTATGAACAAAATCTCAGGCCTACCGGTAAAGGAATTTAGTCGACAGTATAGGATAACCTGTGCCAAAACTACATCATTTCACACCTTTTACCTGTATATTGAGCCGCTAACCGTAATATATTTCTATATGCGTTGTATAGGTATTTACTTGACTCCCACAAGGTCAAGATGTGACACAAGGTCGTTTAACGTGGGAGACCCGAGTGTTTCCACTCTAAGGGCTACTGGTCCAAAACTGGTCATAGCATGTCCAAGCTGGTCAGAGCTTAGTCAAAGCTGGTCATGGCTTGTCTTAACTGGTCCAGGCCGAAGCCAGTCCAAGCTAGACGAAGCCGTGATCGAATCTCAGCCAAAGACCGAGAAACGAACATCAGGTAAGTATATTCGTTGTATAGCAAACAACATACAACACACACCGTATATTGTCACGGTATAACTTCGCGAACACTTAAAATTTGTCAGATCTCCTGATAAGCACGTCAACATCAACTCCTGTGAAATACTAATACCGTAGATTGCACAGCATGCCTGAAATGACCGCCTGAGTTAAACGAAACTTCGGTCAGTGTTTACACATAGCGCATCAGCTGTTGGACACGATAAGTGCTAGAGCGTTAACAGAATATTTAATAGGTGTTACTATGTTATTTTATATCAGTGTCTGTGCTAATATACCAAATATGTTCACCAAACACAAGTTTTAATGGGATAAACCTGCTGGAGGCACGGCAAGAGTACAGACCCATTTTGTTTACGACTCGGTGGTAAAGGTTTGGAATTTTATACAGTATAAGTCGACCCCTAATTTTGGAATCATCTTTTTAGGCTTGGAAACTTAATTTCTACGCTGCAATTTACGATAACTGTTATTAAAGTTATCTATTGCAAACTATGTTAATCCTGGATGCTTGTGAAACATATCTTGTCACAGAATTTATGAAACAGAAACGTCAAAGTTTCATTCAATCTAATAATAAAATTAACAATAATGATATAACAGTTACTAATGGTGCAGATAGAAATGCACAGCTAGTTAATTATTTTACTGCAGAAGTCCAAGGAAAATTATTTTACTGTAAAAATACATTGCTAAACTATGTTTGAGGTGGTATGTCTACCTACCAGTATATCTATACAATGTCATTTTTTTTGTTTTTTATTCAAAACTATACAGAACAGAGGCTGTTATGGTATCCACCCTTTTCTGATATAAATGGACTCGTCCTGCTGCCGTTAAATAGCCACAGTCAGTCAGAGAGGAACAGGGTGGAAAGTACATAGACACTGTGATTGAGTTGACGGTAGAAGTCAGTTACAAGGACGCCCGACTCTAAGGAAGTTTACTTCGAGACTGTATATAGCGATCTTTGATTAATACTAACCGACGTTCCTGGATTTTACTAACAGCATTACCTTTTGTATTTTGTGTAAATACATTTAATTTCTTAGCTTAAATACTTGCGTTTGTCATTTATTGGAGACCGATTTTTCACGCGGAATCCACACCAGAGGCAAAATACACAACAATTTGAAATTTTATAAATTAATTATTCAATGAAATAGGAATAAAACACAATAAAACGTTTGGCTCTCGAAAAATTAGGACTTTCATTAACAGCAGAAGCCGAGTGTCTATGTTTCTAAACGAGGAAAATACTGCTTATATGATCGGCTGTGGAGGAAAGTTTTTTTAGGGTCGATGAAGCAAAGCTATCTTCTTCTTCTTCTTCTTCTTCTTCTTCTTCTTCTTCTTCTTCTTCTTCTTCTTTTTATGTGCCGTATCCATTCAGAACGTAGACGATCATGACTCTCTACAAATACCTGTCCTTTGCAGCACTTAACAAATGTCTTCTATACGTTATTTTTACCTAAAATTTGTTCTACCATTGTTTTCCTCTATCTCTCCTTCATTCAATCTGTCCGCTGAGTGTCAGATTTTCCAAGGCGTCATTCCTCATTAGGTACCATAGAAACCTCAGCTAAAGAGAAACGGAAGATATAATTTTTTAAGGTCCCAGTAATATTTTATTTGGGGGAGGCACGATGGAGTAATGGAAAGCGGCTCAGATTGAGTTCGAATCCATTACGTTCACTTACATGCTAATACCCTTGGGAAAGTTAAGAATCCTCTTCTCCTCCCCAGTTATGGTGAAATAGCAGGATAGACTGGATTCTATAGCCTCGGATGGCAACTGGTCTACCTCGTCATTCATGTATCGAAAGATACATGATCGCCTAACCGTGTATCACGTATGTTAGACGGCTAATAACGTCTTCTCCGAATATAGCCTGCTGAAATGCGATTGGGTCTAACATAATCACTCGTCTTTTATCCTGTCAAATATGGCATATGAAAAATGCTTCTACTTATATACAGTAACACTTGCAAAGACAATAAAGTTTTTAAACTCAAAGCCTTCATCAGATGATGAATTTGGAATGAAGCATGGAACCTAACTCGCCCAGAAAATAATCTCAAATTATGAAAAAGCTCTGTGTGCTTTTCAAACCAAATGAAAATATATACTTGTAATAAAGAATAATATGTAAATAATAGAAGTAAGCTAAAGGGCTTAATATATAATACAAATTAATGCAAATCAAGTGTTCGATATCATTAGACTCTGATTTAATTCACTCATAATCAAATGCATTGACACCATCCTAATTCAATAACAGCATATAAAAATAAGCTAAATGGCTTAATATACAATAGAAAATATAAGTTGAGCGTTCAATATCATTAGACGCTTACGTCACTAATAATCAGATACATTCACAACACCTATATATATATATATATATATATATATATATATATATATATATATATATATATATATATCCAAAATGTTCAAGATACCACCGTTACTCCTTGTTTCCTGCTTAGAGAAAAAACTTCAAGTAGTGTGAATGCATCTGATTATATATATATATATATATATATATATATATATATATATATATATATATATATATATACTCGTATCCAGAGACCTGTTGCACCGTGTGCCATATATATATATATATATATATATATATATATATATATATATATATAATACCAAGTGTTGATAACCCTACTCGGAGTTTTATGCAGTTTATGCAATCTTCAGGCGTGGATTCTGACCCTTATCTGTCGCGTTCTCGTGATTGATGATTCAAAATTTGGTGTACAAACTTGTCTATTTAAAATATAATATTAACGATTATTAATTTATATCGTTCAGATTCATAAGTTCGAAAGTTGGATAGTTAAGTATATTAAAAAAAGAAAACATTTATTTTATATTTCGTTTCGGGAAGTAAGCAATATATCAAGGCGGGATAACTCTCGTGTTTTTAGCGTGTTTAAATGTGGTCGCAAGTATGTAGTATCCAGTGAGAACTGAACTCGCTACTCAGTCGTAATTGATCCAGGGAGACAAGATCGCAGACTGTTCCACCACATTGCCCGTGCTGTCAGTCAATATATATATACATTATTACAATTCATCATTTATTTATTTTTTTGCTTTGGTGGCATAGTTAACTAGTCAGCTTCTCTATTAATGAAATGGATTCTCACTGGGCACTCCAATCATCTGTTGTAATTATCTGTCAATTTAAACTATTAAACGATTTATATATACATAATGCGAAATGCTTAGAACTTGCGAGAAATGTTTTAAATTTTAGCCAAGATGGCGGAAAATGGCAAAATTTTATATACGTATTGATTAGAAGCGCTTAAATTTAAATATTCCATTTGTTTATTTTTTCTTATACAATAAGTTTTAAGTTCTAACCTGCCGTCCACCACCGTGACATATTTAACACGGTTTGACTTTTCTCTTTATCAAAAAATCAATCGGCAATCATTGGTTTGAACGTCTGCAGATTTGAGGATGACGACGCCTAACAAAACAAAACAAAAAAAAATGGTTGCATGTCTAGGCAGATTCTCTTTGTTGTACAATCGAAAAATAGTTTTGTTCTTTCAAGTTTGCAAATGGTGTAAATCAATTGTCTGATTTGATTGCGTTTTTATCAATTTTATTTCATTTTTTTCTTTTTATATTTTTGTGGATTATTTATGATCGAGATTTTGTTTTTTGGACTTTCTGGCTTCAAAAATGAGACTGCCATCTTTTAATCAATTTTTCTTAGCTTTGTAAAGTTAAAAATCAAAAAGAAAACCCGTTCCCACGTTCCCGCCTGCGTAAATACAGCCATTACTCGTACTGAGATCTCACTCGGATTGTCTCTATCTGAATTTAAACAGATTGTCTTAAGCGGGCATTTCTCTGTGGTTTAATGTGAATTATCGAGAAACCTTGAGGTCAATGGTTCGAGTTTTCCAAGATCATCCGAATACAATAAAAGCAAGATGCAAAGGAATATCTTAAAGATATCATCTCTCTCTCTCTCTCTCTTTCTCTGTATGTCTGAGTGTGTGTTTTTATCATTTCACCCCAGCCAAGGTGATAATGCCATTAAGATGCAAGGGGATTACTGGAAGTGTAAAAGGATGGGTAAAGCTAAGGGAGGATAGAGGGCAAAATAAAAAAAAAATTAAAAAAGACAGAAGATAGCGATTTGAGCTGCATTTAAATTTTTGAAGATCGTCGTTGGCAAGGAAACAAGAACCACCAAGAAAGTTCTGTAAGCGATAATGCTGAGAAAATAAACGATAAGTATAGAACTTCGGTTACATCTAGGCAATTTAACAGTAAAACCACGAGACACAGTTGCGAT
>OZ010579.1:79768412-79800912 GCA_963932145.1 Acanthosepion lycidas | reverse complement strand
TATATATATATATATATATATATAGATAGATAGATAGATAGATAGATAGATATAAACACATGTACAAAAAATTGAGATAAAATGATTAAATCCATAACCTCATGTTATTCAAAACATATAACAAATTCCAAAATAATTTAAATACTTATATATATATATATATTTATATATATATATTATATTATATATATTTTTAAAAATATAGAATATGCCTCCTATTCACTTTCGTTTATTAAGCATTGAACTGTATGACCTAACGACTTCCCTGAACTTCCCTGACTTTTCTGCTAGCCTGATGAATATTCATGAGCACCTCTGTAGCAAAATGTTTGTGAAAAATCAATAGCATTTTTTCTCTTGTATATAAATACTAGCTAGAAAACAAAATCCTTACATTTGCTTAATAAAATTCCTCAGAGAACCAAATGCGTCGGCTAAGATAAGTTTTTCTTTTTCTTTATCCATATATGTGTATAAGGATGGAAAGCGGCCCCCTCGTTAAAATTGTTCATAACTTTATTAATTATTGGTAGAACTACCAGAACTTCAATTCAGAAGACTTTCTCTGCATATATATATATATATTTTCAATTTTCATAGTGAAAGACAACCGTATCTGTGGGTATCTACCATAGATTGCGTACGCAGCAGCTTGTAATTAAAATTTCTAAGGGTTTTGCCATTTACTAAAGTACGATGTCCAAAAACAATGCGCCCGGATCTCTGCACTTTTTACACGAACAATCACACTTGGTAATGCGAGTTGCGCAATCTCTCGAAATGTCTGATGTTGTGCCATTCTGGGCTACACTGGGAAATGAGAACAGAAATTAGCACTGAAATTCTTCAACTTAAAAGATTAGAGCTTATTTCGTCTCATCCAAATGCAATGATCTTCCTGGCTGGCGAAAACGTATCGGTGGGCAGCCGAGGACGTGGGCTAGCACAATCAAGGATGACCTGGCAGTACTATCGGGTCCACAATAGTTGGTCTTCGACGATGGAATCGCGACTGTCTAGCCATTTCTTTTGACCTAGCTCAGGATTGGCGAGCGTGGGCAGCGATGGGCCGTGATGCTGTACCCTCTCGGGATGAAGCCAGTTCAACCCGACCAGGGTGAAAACCGATACAAGTCAAGCCAAGCCAATGATATTTAAAAAAAAAAGTTATAATTTACATACTGTGCGTTGAGAGAATATTGGATCTCGATCTCAATCTCACACCTGACCCCAAGTGGAATTCGTACATATGTTCCATCGCTAAAGATGCAATCAAAGTGGTAGTCTCCCGTACCGCTTCCATAAGTACTTGATTCCTTATGATATATTCTACCGTTTCAAGAGTCATATCAGGTCTAAATTTGAATACTCTTGTCATATTTGGGTGGGAGCTGTCCAGTCCTTAGTTTCCAGTTTCGACAGATTTCAACAGTCACCATGTCCTTGTGGGGGACGAATTATTTTCCACCCTCAATCTCTCTCTCTCCCCCAGGCGGGATGTGGGTAGCCTCTCATTGCTCTATCGCTACTTCAGCAGAAAGTGCTCGGACAAACTACATTCCTCGGTTCCGCTACGTCTAAACTTCACGGCTGGGGCCCGCCAAGGCACTTTTAGCAAACCAGCTATATATCCCTCCTAATTCCATCAGTGAGAAAAATATGTTCCTCTCGAAGAGATACTTTACGCGAAACACTGCTCTGTGGAATAGACTCCCAAGAGAATGTTCCCCCCTTCCCCGGTCCCTACAATCTTCAATCTTAACCTGTTCAAGTCTAGTGTTAACCGTTATCTTCTCCTTTCCATATAAACTACCCCTTAACGTAATCCTCTAACTCTTAATGTAAAAAAAAAAAAAAAAAAAAAAATCACGGTATAGTTTGAATCAATCCCTTGCGAAAAAGCATACTTGACTCTTTCCTATTTATATATTCGTGTATCCATTTAACTCTCTCCCTGTTCGCATGTAATCTTATATTTCCTCTAGAAAACAGGAAAAAAAAATGTTGAAAAAAATATAACTTTTAACGGTTGATTTAAATCGCTCGGCACATGCCACACGCCTTGACGCCTAAACTGTATACAAAACTGTAAACCACTTTCGCTTCTGTTGATGTCTTCAGTTGAAAACAATACCATCTGATCAGTAGACCCCAAACCCCAAATTAACGGATGCCTTATTAAATTAACCAGATTTTGCACGGCCATCTCTATGAAGCCAATTCCTAACGGGTGGCACCCATGTGATGGAAACGATGAAATGTTTGTACCCAGTCGACTGGAAAGACATGATGGGGCGGCGTCCCGAGAAAGATAGATATTGCAAGCCAGGATTGGTTGAACGGATGGCGCCATTTGCGTTCGATATATGGTCAATGCAGTTCAGGAGGAGGGACTTGCTCCCCGCTCCAGTTCACAGATCGTAAACCGCAGGGGATAGATCAGAAGAAAAAAATGTAAGATATATTTTTTTTTATCTTTAACCACACACAGACACACGTATATATATATATATATATATATATATATATATATATATATATATATATATATATATATGTTTGGGTATTGGTATTTGGATAAAGAGGAGAGAGCAAATTTATATATACAAATATATATGAAATGGATTAAGTCCGCCAATTATTTTAATATATTTATTGTTTTCTATAAAAATAACGTATAAACGGAAAATATATTAAAATACAAATATTTGTATAAAAATTCAGATATAATTAAAAATATATCTGCAAAAGACAATGGGAATAAATTTATTCTCAAAAATGTGTGTGTGTCTGTGTCTGTGCGTCTGTGCGTCAGTGTGTGTGTCTGTGCGTGTGTGTGTGTGTGTGTGTGTGTGTGTGTGTTAAACATGGTATAAATGGTTCACGTACGTTCATCAAAGTTAAGTAATACCGAGCCTGGCCATTACTTTGATGTGTGACCGCTTGGGAATACCAAATGCTGTTAGCGTGGATGTGCAGGTGGTGTATGTCTCGGAAATGTTAATTGGAGAACCGAATTCCGATTCCAGCTTTGTTCGTTATATTCCCTTATTTGAAAATAGCCTTGGGTAAGTTATGGCTACACATCATCTCTCCCCAGATATGGGTTAATTATAAGACTTGTATCGCGAAATCATTATCCCCCAAAATAAAAGAAAATCTTATAATCTAAAATATCTTGTCTTTAAATACTGCAAAGGTTTGATAAGCAATAAAAAAACGAATATTTTTTTTTCTTTTTATGTGCCATGTCCTTTCAGGACGTAGGGAATCATGGCTCTCCGCCTCCCTTTATCCCTTGCAGCTCTCAGCAAGTTCCTTGCCTCTGTTTCCCGCTCAGATCATGTTCTGTCATCCAACTGCTTAAGTTCATCAGGTATGTCACGCACTGCTTTCCCTTGTCTCTCTTTCTCTCTATTCAACCCATGAGTATCAGATTCTCCTTCCTCATTATGCGTCCCAAAAACTTCAGCTGCCTCTTCCTGATGTTAAGTATAAGCCTCCTCCTTGTTTTCAACCTCTCTAAAACCTCATCGTTGCTCACATGCTTGGTCCATGATATCCTCAGCATCCTCCTGTAGAACTACACCTCTGTCGCCTCGAGTCTGTTCTTCATCTTTGAAGAAATCGTCCAACATTCGCTGCCGTAAAGAACAAATGTCATGTAACAAGTTTTTTTTTCTTTGTTACCAAAGAAATCCTCCTATCTCGCAATACTCTGCCCAGCTTTTGGAATGTGTCCTTGGCCAGCGCAATACATCTATGGATCTCAGTGTCGCAATTACCGTCCAATGTCAAGGCGCTTCCCAGATATTTAAATTTCTGCGTCCATCTGATTCTAGTGTTCCCGACCTGCTAATCGTATTTGGGGCTCTCCCTCATACCGCTGGCAATCAATTTTATCAGTATTTAAGTAGCAATTCTTCGACTAAACGTGTTTTGTTAAATGAAATGGGGAAAGCATTAGGTGTAGTTTAGTCCCATTAAAAAAAAAACTATGAAGATACATTACTCCATCCATACGCACACCGATTACATATAAGACGAAAAAGCCAAAACAAATTTAATCTAAAAGTATATAACACCTGCAGAGAGTAAATCATGTATCATTATCTACTCCAAAATGTTTACTTATATATATATATATATATATATATATATATATATATATATATATATATATATATATATATATATATATATGTATGTATGTATGTATGTATGGCCACTCGTATTCGAGGATAGTCGTCTACTAGGGCGGCTAACCAATCCCTATTGCAGACGCTTATCTAGGCGCATTTGTGTTACAGTTTCTGGGAAAAAGCATGTTATCTAGCGTAATAAACAATTTGAACAAGGCCAACACGCTGAAGAGCTCGGCCTCGATGACTTGTGACTTCGTGCTACCACAGCTATCGACGACATCCAAGGGTTCCGTCTACCTAATTTCACTCACAAGGCTTGGGTCAACCCGTGATATGGTTTGCATGCACTTTCCAAATGTGCCGCACGGTGGGCTGGGATCGACCTCTCCTGTCCGATAACATCAAGACGTCTCCTTCCTTATAAACCAAGCATGGTAAGATTCGAACTCGGGTCAGAGTGCGAACGTTCTAACCACTCTGCCACGTGTCATTATAGGAGAAGTATATACACATATGTTTTTAGACTACTTAAAATCACGAGATTATTTTTTACAATGATGTTCATCTTGAACAAGTCCCAAGAGCCACTCTATGTAGAGACTTAGAGTTTATGCGAAGAAAGCGTTTAACGCTAGGCTTGAACATGTTAAGATTGTAGTGATAATTAAAGCATAAAAGACGCGGTTTCACAATGCATTGGTTGGTGGGAAGAAGCTGCTCAAATGGATCTTACATCTCACCCATGGAATACGAAGGGAATAAGGGTAGTATCTACAATATTTGTGACATGACGTGTCTTAGCCATAATGGTTAGCAATGGTGGAACTATGGCATGTAGCGCGTCTGAACACTTTCCTAGGCAAATAGCGATAGAGCAGCAAGAGGCTAGCAACGTTTCGCTTGTGGGAAAGTGGTTGTAGGGTGGAAATTAATTCGCCACCCACAAGGACGCAGAGACACTTTTGGACTCTGTCAAGACTGGAAAGTGAATACTGGGCAGCTCTTGACCATATATGGCAGCAGTGATCCATTTTCGTCTTGATTTCGTTTTCATAAAGGTAGAATATAGCAGTGAGAGTCACGTACCTACTGCAGGGCAACAGGGAACCGACCCATTTTTTTCCCCACTATCTTATCGGTGGATCATATGTACGAGTTCCACATGAGGTCAGTCTTGAGCTTAAGTTCCAGTAAGGGCTCAAGTCACGAGGCCTCATTGAGAAAACACTCGTTCATCGCGGTAGGTGAAAATTCAGCGTCCGCTACAGTAAAAACTCTTTTCGATTGGCTAGGAAAGCTAGATATTGTTGTGGATTCCGGGATGAAATCCGGTCTCAAAATGAATGACAAACGCAGGAATGAAATATAGCAAATAAATGTATTGACGTAATAATACAATTTGTAATACGGTTAGTAGATCCAGAAATGCGGTTAGTAGCAATAATAATATATATACAGTCTGGGAAATTCAGTATCGAAGTAGGACTTCCTTCTGAGTCTACGTGCTCGCCACTGTGACTCCTACAAAGCGGTTACCTCACACTCTCACTCTGTCAGTGTATCTCTCTCTATTACTCTAGCCCTCGGGTATTCACTGGCAGTAGTACAAATACACACTGGTCGAGTCCATTTGTATGAAAAAGGGGTGGATCCCATAACAGATATATTTGAGAAAATGTGTTTGGTTTGGTTATTTTCTTTTACGCCATATCAACCTCAATGGGTTATTTGAAGTCGACATTTTTATTGCTGGTAATAATTTTTTCTAGAAAATGTACAACTGGTAATACTTTTTTTTTTTTTTTTTTTTTTTTTTTTTAACGTATTGCTCTCAATATTTTTTTTGTCCAAAAATGCTATTGCTGAAAATATTTTTTCCCAAAAATATATTTCTGATATTTTTTTCAAAAATGTATTGCTGATAACAGTTTTCTTTTCAAAATGTATAGGTAGTAATGTACTTTTTTCAAAAATGTATTGCTGGTAATATTTTTTTTTTTCAAAAATGTATTGTTAGAAATATTTTCTTTTTCAAAAATGTATTGCTGGGAACACCAGCAACTAAAAAGTGGTTCCACGCTGCTCAAAACCTCCTGATCAGAGGCCTTGCTGCTGAATGTAGTTCATCGTCATACCCAGGACGTCTCACTGGGAGGATCTTTACCCTCTGCAGAGGTACACTCAGCGTATTCTGGATCCCCAGCCGACAGGGCATGGAACGAAGTAGGCAGACGTGTCTAATAAAAAAGGGCCTAAGATAAGGGTGCGTTTTCTCACCAGATTTTTTCAAACTTTACAACGAGGCTATCCTAAAGGAGAGGGAGACCCTATCAGGATGTATTATTGGTGGGCGCAATCTTAATAATTTATACGCAGATGACAATGTCCTGATAGCAGATATGGAAGAAAAACCACAGGATATTCTCCACAATCTAGTAAAGAAAAATAAGAAGAACGGACGATAGATCAATTGTAAGAAGACCGAATATACGGGTATCAGCAAGAGAAAAAGACCAAGATTCGAACCACGAAACGCCAATGAAAAAAATCAAGCAACTACAGACATTTAAATATTTTGGAATTGTTTATCCAGAGGATGCGAAATGCGACACCGAATATCGAACAGGCACAGAATAGAAAAAGATGCTTTCCAAAATCTAAGCAAAGTATTAAGTAACAGGGAATTTTCTTCAGAAACAAAGAAAAGAGTGTTGAACTGTTATGTAATATCACTCCAAAATCTAAGCAAAGTATTAAGAAACAGGAAAATTTCGTTAAAAATTCAAAGGCAAGAGTACTGAACTGTTATGTAATATCACTTCTAAATCTAAGCAAAGTATTAAAAGAAAAGAGTGCTGAACTGTTAATATAATATCCATCTGCTATCATCAAATATGACATTGAATTCTGGACAATTACCTCCTAAAGGAAGAGAAGCCTAAGGGCGACATAAATGTGTTTCTACAGAAGGATGCTGAGAATACCATGAACGGAACACGTTATCGGCGTGGAACTCTAAAGGAAAATGGAAAAAATAAGATATTTCCATTGAGAATTAGAAATAGCGGAAATTTCTAGGACATATAATGAGGAGAGAGGAATTAGAGAATGTAACACACTCAGGATACAGGAAATAATGAATTCAAAAGGAAAAGAGAAGCCACCCGCCTAATTGGCAGACTACCTTGAGTGAGCTGATGGCAGAACGAGTTGTGAGAGAGAGAGAGATGACAACTAGACATTATTAAGGACTACAAGGAAAAGGGATGTAGTGGAGCACCATAATCGCCCACAGCACATATAGTAATGAATGTCATACCACTATATACATCTCACGTAGATTGATTCGTCATCGCCTCGATCAAAATAACAATCAATGAAATATATAAACATTTAACACAAATCTATGATGGCCCTTCTAACTATAGTGATTTTCTAAGGGGCCTTAGACGTGACGTAACCGAAATTATGGGTTACCCAGTGAGGATCGAACTCACTACTCAGTCGTAATTGTTTCTGCGGGACAAGCTGGCTAATTATCACACCATAGCGAAGTTACCAAAAACTATTTTCTCAACGTAGCGTACATGATGTACACCCAGTGAGGAATCACTACTAAGGCGTAATGGATGAAACAAGAGAACTTGCAAACGATGACATCACGTCGAAGTGCTAATCCAGTCCTGTTATGTTTGACAATTCAAAAGTTTTTCTGCCAATCTAAATGCTGAACAATAATTAAAAAAATGTTGTAATCTTGGCACGAAGACTTTAAATTATCTTTGAACGGTAAGGTAATTTTTAATGAGATGATATTAAAACTATTCTGTTTGAATAAGGGACTAACTCACATTCATTTCATAATTACAAATGTTAACAACACAAACATTACTCTGGGTAACTCTCGACTTCTTTCTAAGGAAAATAAACAACAATGGTTGATAAAGTGCGTTGTAATATTTGAATATTACACATTATTTTGTCACTTTCCTATAGAGGTTTCTAATCAGCATCATAAAACTAGTCAAAGATCTAGTGAAAGTCACAATATTTATTGCAATCATAGCAGCATGTGTGACGAGAGAAGGATAGCCTGGCGCTGCAGAACCGTCTTTCAGTCGGTCGGTTTTGGATGAAGAATTTTCCTTCTCCTAGACTAGTTGCCGCTTCACTATAAGAAAGCTGAGACCCTTAACTCATAAGTGGAGGGAAGTAGATTCATACCTTTTAGCGAGGGTATTAACGTAAAATGAAAGAAACCGAATGGTGCTGAGATTGAACCTGGCGCACCTAATTCACTTTCCGCGCCGATATCCAGTATTTTGTTCGCGCCTCCATGATGTTCACTCCTCTCTCCACGGTGACAGGATGTAACATAAGGTTGGTTTCATGTAGGGAACCCTAGCGCGTATACCCGTGCCAGGGACCAAAAGTGTCCAGCCCCCATAACCGTCGGTTGCGCTGGTCTAGGTATTGCTACCGATCGCTTTATTTAGTACAATGAGGAGGTAGCTGTTCTTATTTGCGCCTCCACAGACGTTGTATAGAAGGATACAATTTCAAAATTGTTTCATCAAGAATATTACGCCGTTTCTCCTCGCATTGAATGCAAATATCCTTTACAACCTTTGATTTTCTATGATGCACAAGGGTTTTCAACTCACTTCGAATATGATGGATTATGCTAGTCCTTTGGGCAGGCTAAAATTGTAACACTCCAATATGTTCCCCATTGAGAAACTTATTATTGCACGCGATGTATGTTAAGGTGCTCCGTCATATTCCTGCTTATATCTGATGATCAGTGAACCACACTCAGTAATATCTTTTTCGATTTTTAGTTTTCTATTAGCGCGAAATCAGATGTCATCGTGACCAATGTTTACAACATACTGGACTTAGTCAACAACTGATCACGTCAGACGATGTGCTCACTCCCAGAAACTGTAATTTAGTTACAATATAAGCAACAGATTGCTTCTGGGGATGAAGAAACATAAACTTACCTGAGCATGTGTCTGCATCACAGATTACATATCCATCTTAGCAAACACGTGTTCATGAAAAGATTGGTTGGTTGTTTTGTTTAGCGGAACATAAAGCTCGATGGATTATTCAATGCCAGAATCTAAATATTTGGTGCGCAAATTTATTTTATATTTGAAGATCATAATGATTTAATGATGCGAGTCTTACTAATTAACCCATAGCTGGGGGAGAGAAGTAATACTATTTGCACGAAAGTGAGTATAATTAACCCAAATTGAATTGGAGCTCGTCTTTCCGAGTAACAATTCTATTATTCATTATCCTTTATACATTAAACCAACTGCACATCCCAGCTTACCCCACCTGGTATTCCTAAGGGGTCAGCCATTTAAGTACTGACCAGGCTCACATCGGTGATTGAATTATTGTGTCAAATGAGATATTACAGTTTCAATGGCAACAATAAAAAAAAAGTCCTAAACCTTTAAATTGCGCTACACTCTCTCGTGGGTTAACTGGTCACTTATGGAAAGGAAGTAAAAGAATCATCACATGATAAGCAAGCGAAATACAATTATTAACAGAAAACAAATATTCGGAGAAGAGATCAACATAAACCATGTAAAACACATTGTAAGGAAAGACACAAAATACTCGAAGTTATTTTCGTATGAAACCAAACCGACATTAAATTTTTACCAAAGGAGACGGGATTTAAAACGTTCATAAAATGTTTAAAATAATTAAGAGACTGACTTCTGATCCTTGGATCTGATGAAGTCATTTAATTTATTGCCCATCTCACCCTGAAAGACCCCAACACACAGTTTTGCCAATCATATCTACCTGAAGAATTCGAACCCAACCGATGTCGGCGAAACGCGTTGTTTATGAGCTTCTCCATTTTTATTCGAATATTATTATACAGGCTAGAAATACACACACACATTCTCTCTCTCTCTCTCTCTCTCTCTCTCTCTCTCTCTCTATATATATATATATATATATATATATATATATATATATATATACAGATTATATATATATATACACACTATATATATATATACATATATATATATATATATATATATATATATATATATACACGATATATATATATACATATATAGACGCACTATATATACATGTATACACATACTATATATACATATAAATACGCACTATATATATATACATATATACATATATACACACATACGATATATATACATATATACATACACTATATTTATACATATATACACACACACACTATATATATATATATATATATATATATATATATATATATATATATATATATATATATATAAAGGGTGTAACAGCAAAACTGTCCAAATCGTTTAACAGTATAATTATCCATCCCATAAAATGTCTGACTTTCTCTTTTCGAAGTTTTTAGATACGACGTTTAGACATCTTGGTACCATTAGTCGTAAGAACCACTGAAAAACTCAGCTAAAAAAGAACAGGTTAAAACTGTTTTTCATCAGACCTACTGTCGTTTCAACTGAGCAATAGTGAGTGGAAAAAAATATCTCTCAGACCTTCAGTAATGCTACCTCACATTCATATTCTGGCTTCCGTCTCCAAAGTCCATTCAAGAACTACCAAGAGAACGGTGAATAACTTTAAAAAAGTGGGAACAATACAGACGAAAACTGGATCAGGAGGTCATAACAAGAAGAGTGATCATCATTTCAACTGAGAGATAAAGGGATCAATTAGGAGATACAGTTCAATTCAGTTTGGAACGTTTTGGTTTCAGCCATGACAGTCCAAAGAGCAGCGAAAAGATTTGAAAAAGAATTTGTATGTAAAAACTATGAGGCAACTTCTTCCTCCAGGACAGAAAGTAAAAAGGTTAGAGAGGGCAAAGATCATCTTGAATAATTTGGAAAAGGATCCTGGAATAATATAAATCAATTTGTTCTTTAGTTCAATACTTCATGCGCTTCCGATCTATAGCTATTATTAATTAATTAGGAACATGTCATTTTAGTTTTTGATCGATTTTATCACGATGATTCTGCTAAGCTTAGAGAGTAATTATACATACTTATTGCTCAAAGTAGAGTCCAATAGTGTTATAAAAAACTCGGAGAATTCCAGTAAGATATCTTTAATCATTTCTAACAAATGGATAATTTTGCTTCTACACGATTTGGACAATGTTTCTGTTACACCCGTTATATATGAGTGTGTGCGTGTGTGTATGAGTGTGTGTGTCTCAATATACTGTTATAACTATTTTATCAAACTAATGATATATCTTCGACATATATTTTGTAGATATTTGCGAATTTTACTGTTGTGATGCTTACAACAACGCCCTTGCACACACACACACAAACACACGCAGACAGACAGCGTGGTTGTCGGATTTGGAGTAATATTGTCCAAGGCAAAAAAATAAAAAACTACTGCACAAGTCACTGGTGAAAATTCCGTGATGGTTTGAACCGACGGCACTCTACACAATTTCTTTCTAAGCAATGCTATCAACAACGAAGTTGACGAGAATTTTATAACAGTGTCTTTGCGCATCAGTGTCCACGTTCAAACTGCGTCAAGCGGCTTCGCTCTGCACAACTTAGCTCCGTTACCAGAGCAACAGTCCCAATTACTTGTTCATCAGACCTCATATGACAAACACATTATTAACATATAAAACCATAAAATAATAATAAAATAATAGTTTTATAAAAAATTCGGAGAATTCCAGTAAGATCTCTTTAATCATTTCTAAGATACAATGGTTCAGAGCTTAACCTAACAATTGGACAATTTTGCAGTTACACCCGGTATATATATTTATATATATATATATATATATATATATATATATATATATATATATGAACAGGCTAACATATATATTTAGATAGGTGGATACAGAAATAGATATGAAAAAATAGCATACATAGATAGACAGATAGATATGAATAAACTATAACTGAGGATATATAAATCTAACATAAATAATGTATACATATAAAATATTCCCAATTTATTTAAATAGACCTACGCGCGCACACATAAGACACACATGCAAACATATATATATATATATATATATATATATATATATATATATATATATATGATGTATGTGTGTACTGGATGCGATGGATTAATTGTCGTTTAAATTACGAAAAAATTAAATTGAAACTGACATATTATTTTAACCGATATATTTACGAAAATTACCCAAACGTTTCTTGAAATAAGGACGAATAATTTTTTTTCAGTATAATCGCCATTGGTTTCAACTACGTTCTCCAAACAATTGCGGAATCTCCTGCATCTCTTCTGGGCGGTCTCCTTTTTTTTTTAAATTGGTGAATGCTGCTATAATCCTTGCTTGCCTTCAGTTTATCTTTGCTGTTACATATAGTTTTGTTGGTCCTACTCTCAACTGCGCCCCACACATGGAGCTAGGTGGCTTAATGTAAGTGGTGATGTGATCGCGGAAATTGTCTGGCAGCTATGACTAGGATCTCTTGCTTGTTTAACCTGATGTAGAGACCTGTTGGCAGATATAGGGTCATCCAGTAACCAGCCTCTTGACCCATGGCACTATTACCTTCTCAAGCCCGTCGACGTTCCTCTCTATGTTGCGTCTGGGACTCTGTGGGAAGATGAATGGAGGCATAACTTCCCCAGCACTAGCGATTATTCCAAACACTTTCTTAATCACAATTGGACTTATGCAAATCTTATCGAATCCGCTGCACTGACCTCAGATTCACATACAAACACTGTTATTATTGGAGCTTCCGGCGCGAATGACAAGGAGTACGTATGCCGCTTTCAAATTTCTGGCTTAGTGAATTGCGGCATGGTGTTCTTATTTCTCAGAGACGATGTCTAACTGAACCTACTATACTGTGCAATAGACAAAATAAAAAAAACGCGCATGCGCGAAATTCAAAATATAAAATTGCGACAATTTTCCCATCGCACCATATATATATATATATATATATATATATATATATATATATATAGTGTAATGGTTAACAAGTTTGTTTCACCGTGTCAATTACTACTGTGCGTTCTATCCTCATTATGTGATCTATATATATTTTAATCGGTATATCCCCATGCAAGGCTACCAACACACAACGGTGGGGAAAAATGTAGGAAGAGAAACAATAACGATGATCATATATATATATATATATATATATATATATATATATATATATATATATATATATATATATATATATATATATATATATATTCCTTTGCTCTTCTTAGTGTATTGAGTACTCTATATCTTTTATCTTAGTTACTCGTCTAGGATTTCTATGCTTTGGATTGGACATATAAGTCACTGGACGATTTTTTCGCCCATTTTCGAATGTTTCTAGTTCTTTCGTTTGTTTATTTTTTAACAATTTTTCCCACGGATTCCAATTAGTTTGGATATACTTACAAGTTATGTCATCGTAGTTTTTTTTATCAATGGAGTATAATTTATTAGTATATATATATATATATATATATATATATATATATATATATATATATATATGTTATTACTTAGGTTTATATCTACCGGCATAGATATCTGCTAAATTTTATTAGAAATATTTACGCGTGGGCATTCAAAATTAATTCGAAATATTATATATGAAGGCATTATTTATTTCATTATAATTTGTAATACACTCTATCTCTTTCCCTCCCATTCACTGTCTCTCTTTGTTTGTCTATCTCTCTCTCTCTCTCTCTCTATATATATATATATATATATGTGTGTGTGTGTGTGTGTGTGTGTGTATAATCGCGTCACAAACTCACATCATTACAACTAAGTATGTTAGCACTATCAACGATATTGAGCGTTTTCCAATAAGTATCGCGCATATATAATATAATATATAAATAATATATGTAAAATTCCACACACACATACACATATATGGATATATAGATAGATAGATAGATACATACATACATACATACATATTATATTTATATATATATATATATTTATAGATACATACCTATTTTATATATATATATATGCTGTTATTTCTGTTTTAATTAATATGGTTTTGGTTGCTGATGTAAGACTGTGTTGAGAAAGAGAAATCAGCTAACGAAGTCTTTTTTTTCTCCTATTGCTTTCAAAGATCGTTTTTTTTTTGTTTGTTTTCTATGTGAACACCTGCTTGCACCTCACCACGGATGATATAGACGAATCTTATTTAATTATCAATAATTTAAAAAATACTTCATAGCATTTTTCTCCTTACTTTTTGTTTACTGTAATTTTGTCTGTCTGATAAAGATCGATGGCACACAATGTCCCTGTCCCCAGCTAAAAATTAAAAAAAAAATACAAAATAGAAAATAATGATAAAAAGAAACGCTGTGTCATTAAACTAAGAGAACATTCTGCAAATTTTTGAGATGATTCTATCACAGCACAAGGCTCTGTAGGTGTGGCACACGGTGAGTATCGAATTCGTTGCACTAGTAAATTGGTCTTATTAAATGTCCACTTACTACTATATAAAAAAAAAAAATCCTTAGGTTTAGACTTAGGTTTATAAGATCGGGAACACTAGAATCAAACAGGCGCGGAATTTTAAATATCTAGGACGCGTCTTAACAGTGGACGGTAAGTCCGACACTGAGATCTGTAGGCGTATTGAGATGGCCAAGAACACATTCCAAAAGCTGGGCAGAGTACTGCGAGACAGGAGGATTTCTTTCGTAACAAAGAAAAGAATACTCGGCTCTTACGTGAAATCTCTCCTTCTTTACGGCAGCGAATTTTGGGCGATTTCCTCAAAGATGAAGAAGTGACTCGAGGCGACAGAGATGTGGTTCTACAGGAGGATGCTAAGGATATCATGGTCCGAGCGTGTGAGCAACGATAAGGTCTTAGAGAGGTTGCGCACAAGGAGGAGGGTTATACTTAATATTAGGAAGAGGCAGCTGAAGTTTTTGGGACAAACAGTGCGGAAGTAAGACGTAGAGAATCTGATACTCACGGGTCGAACAGAGGGAAAGTGAGACAAGGGTAACAACGCGTGACATACCTGGCGGACTTAAGCAAGTGGATGGTAGAACGTGGTCTGGGGGAGGTGGCGGGGAAAGGAATTTGTTGAGATCTGCAAGGGACAAAGGGAGATGGAGAGCCATGATCGTCTACGTAATGAAAGGACACGACACATAAAAAGAAGAAAGTTTAGACTTTTCTGGTACCAGAACTTAGCTGTGACGTCTTTTTAGAAATTAAATCACTACACTGTCGCATTACGTTTCTTCTTTCCTGTGCAATTGCTCTCCAAGACATTGGTGGTCACGGCCCTCCACAATTTCTTACCACTCTATGTCTTGTTTACCCCTTCGCTATATCTTCCAGACCATGATCTGCCATTCATTTACACAAGCACAGTAGCTATGTCACTACACGGTTGTCCCTGGGTCTCTTACTCGCATTGTGTCTTGTCTGCGTCGAATTCTACAAGCTCACTTTCCTCATTATGTTGTCCAGAAATTTCAACAATCGCTTTCTGATGCTAATTATTAATCTCTTTTTTGTTCACATTTTCTTAAGAACCTGAGACAGATAGATATGAATAGATTAACATAGATAGATATGAATAGATTAAAATAGATAGATATGAATAGATTAACATAGATAGATATGAACAGATAGATATGAATAGATTAACATAGATAGATATGAATAGATTAACATAGATAGATATGAATAGATAGATATGAATAGATTAACATACATAGATATGAATAGATTAACATAGATATTAATAGATTAACATAGATATGAATAGATAGATATGAATAGATTAACATAGATATATATGAACAGATTAACATAGATAGATAGATAGATATGAATAGATAGATAGATAGATAGATAGATAGATAGACTGATAGATAGATAGATAGACTGATAGATAGATAGACTGATAGATAGATAGATAGACTGATAGATAGATAGATAGATAGACAGATAGACTGATAGATAGATAGATAGATAGATAGATAGATAGATAGATAGACTGATAGATAGATAGATAGACTGATAGATAGATAGACTGATAGATAGATAGATAGATAGATAGACTGATAGATAGATAGATAGATAGATAGATAGACAGATAGACTGATAGATAGATAGATAGACTGATAGATAGATAGATAGATAGACTGATAGATAGATAGATAGATAGACAGATAGACTGATAGATAGATAGACAGATAGACTGATAGATAGATAGATAGATAGACTGATAGATAGATAGATAGATAGACTGATAGATAGATAGATAGACTGATAGATAGATAGATAGATAGACAGATAGACTGATAGATAGATAGACAGATAGACTGATAGATAGATAGATAGATAGACTGATAGATAGATAGATAGATAGATAGACTGATAGATAGATAGATAGACTGATAGATAGATAGACAGATAGACTGATAGATAGACTGATAGATAGATAGATAGACAGATAGACTGATAGATAGATAGACAGATAGACTGATAGATAGACTGATAGATAGATAGATATATAGACTGATAGATAGATAGACAGATAGACTGATAGATAGATAGATAGACTGGTAGATAGATAGATAGATAGATAGATAGATAGATAGACAGATAGACTGATAGATAGATAGACTGATAGACTGATAGATAGATAGATAGACTAGTAGATAGATAGATAGATAGATAGACTGATAGATAGATAGATAGATAGACAGATAGACTGATAGATAGATAGATAGACTGATAGATAGATAGACTGATAGATAGATAGATAGATAGATAGATAGATAGATAGACTGATAGATAGAAAGATAGATAGATAGATAGATAGACTGATAGATAGATAGATAGATAGATAGATAGATAGATAGATAGATATTAACAGACTGAAATAGATTGATATGAACACTGAAATAGATAGATAGATTACAACTGTCTTCGATAAGTTTGTAGTAATGATGATATGTGTGTTTATCTTTTACTAGCCTATCATAATTTTAGAATTATTTCTTTGATACTATAATTTATATGCATGCATATACACGCAGACAATATATATATATATATGTGTGTGTCTGTGTCTGTGTCAATATGTATGGTTATCTATATATGTATGTACGAATTTATTACATACATGTATATATATACACATATATGTAATACATTCGCACATAGAATGATAGATAGATATTTATTACATATATATATATATATATATATATATATATATATACATGTATGTAATAAATTCGTATATACATATATAGATGACCATATATATTCACACACACACATATGTAGTAATAGAAAACACGTATACACACGCATATATATATATATATATATATATATATATATATATATATATATATATATATGGTTGGATAGATGTGAGCTTGTGACCCTGGGTTTCACGCCTTAGCGATCGTCAGACAAACTGATTAATTTTTTTTTTAAATTTGGTTTTATGTAGATTGTGTATATATATATATATATATATATATATATATATATATATATATAATATAAATAAATATGTGTGTGTGTGTGTGTGTTTTCCATTACTACATGAAATTTTCGCAGCATGAGTACTTCTCGTCTATTTTATCCATTTGTTTTGTTTCCTTTTACTACATTTTATATCGGGAAAGGTCTACTTGTGTTGAAAATAAAAATGTGTTTCTTATTGGTCCGGCCATTAAACTGACGCACGGCAGACTCTAGTATCTTCAGATACAAACGGTGTTCGCTAACAATCGGTAAACAACAAAAATATCCTTCTGATAACCGTTTCCTCTCAGTGGACCAATTCTACGTAAATCTTACTATTTAAAGATCGCTCTGCACTCCGCAACAAAGGAATCGTCAATTTATAATCATTAATTCAATATTCCTGTGCTCTTAAAATTTCTCTTCAAGAGGCCCGTTTTAATGAGCTGGTTTTCTCGTCACTGTCACACTTGAGTGACATTCTTGTCAGTTATTATACTGGTTAACCAACAAATTAAATTTAAGAGAGATATCCGTATTCAAATCCATGTCAGTTGGAAATTTGGTATTTCAAGTTTTAACGGTTTTAATAGAGTACTACTTTATATACTATACAAGTGTTTCCCAACAGTCATATATTACTAGAAATCCCAAATCGCTTCAGTTTCTATCAATCACTGTGGCATGCAATGGATGAGACCTTCATCAAAAAATGGTCATCAAATAAAGGCTGGAACATGTGAATTCATACCATGCTTACTAATATACGTGTGATCATAGGAATCATCAGCGTCTTATGACCAGGTATATTCATAGAGACGCCTCGCAGTTCAGCACCTGAACGCTTCCCTTAACATCGTTAGGATTGAAAGCAGGAAAGATATTTATTGAGGCTTTGAATGTCTTAAGAAAGTAGAACTCTCAGAGGCCATCCCTATTCAAGTCAAACCGCAGATGTTCTCTAATTTGAAGATCTGTTTTAGTCAGGGATTCAATCGGTCATGACTGTTACCTTCAGTCTAGGAAGTTCTAAGCTAAACGATGACGTCTCAACGTCACACCCATGTAACTCATTCTAATCCATTCAGCTAGATGGCCGTTAACTCTACACCTACGTCATCGCGGCCTCTTTTGAGAATTTCCCATTGCCAAAGCCGATCAATTTAATAAATAGTTAAAGTCAGTTTTTAGGGTTTTTTTTTTTTCAATCTCTCTCTTGATATACCGACGAGATAAATACGCCATCTTCATTTTATGGTTGCATCTGAGTCAGCCAGCATTGTCAAGGGACTTCTTTTAATTTCGGTCATAACGAATGATCATTCTTTTGCGATTTCTAGTGTTTTTCTTTTTTAAAGATGAGAAGGGATGATTTTTTTTGTTTATTATCTATTCAGCATTACGATCCATTTACTGCAAACTTACTACACGTTCATTAATTTTAGAATTTCAGCACATATCATAAAAATGAACTCGTATGTGTTTACATTTTTGTAGAAGGAATGAAATTTCATGCAGATTGTGCAGTGAGATGTCATCATTCGGCGATTAAACTCTAGTTTCCAAATAGTAGTTATGTTATCTACCAAGAAAAAGCTGATTATTATATGAGATGCATTATCTTTCTGTATCTCTCTCTCTCTCTCTCTCTCTCTCTCTCTCTCTCTATATATATATATATATATATATATATATATATATATATATCTTTCTTTATCTATCTATCTATCTACCTATCTATCTATCTCTCCCTCTCTCTCTCTCTCTCTCTCTCTCTATATATATATATATATATATATATATATATATATATATATATATATATGCAAATATAGATAACTAGACTCGTTTCGAAAAACCCTCGAATTTTTGATTTGCCAATAATCAAATCAATCTCGAGGGAAAAAAAGGTTTTAAAAAAAAGAAAGAGCTACAAACATGAACTTCTGTCGAAAAAAATCGCACAGATGCATGTCTGAAGCCCCCAAAAAAAACCCGATACGAGTAAACAACTAACTAACAAAAGAGCTCAATACAACCGTAGAGCAAACCTAGATACACCTAGTGAGCCAGACAAACCTACCTAGGTTTCACCTAAACGGATCGTATATATATATATATATATATATATATATATATATATATATATATATATATATATATATATATATATATACAGGGTGACCCCAAAAAACGGGAACTTTTAACAATCCAATAAAACCAAGATTGATGGAAGAAAAATATTTTATTCATAGTAATTGAAACCTTAAAACATGCCATTTAAGAAACAATGATGGAATTTTCATTTTTTAAATATTATGTCCTGTAGATGGCGTCCTCCTCTACGAATGCATTCTTGAAATCTGCTGTAGAGATTCCTCATTGACTGTTGCAACATCTCAGCTGGGATACTGTGAATTTCATCTTGAATTCTAAATGGCGAAATGTTTACTTGCTCAAAGTCACTGTCTCGCAGTGTTGCCACTTGCTCATGTCTGGCAATATGCACTTCAAAAATTCCCGTTTTTTTGGGTCACCCTGTACATACATACATACATACATGCATACATACATACATACATATATATATATATATATATATATATATATATATATATATATATATATATATATATATATATTCACAATTTCACAGTTCTTATTTTTACTCTATTCTGGGTATGACGAAAAACTACATCCGGCTGTAAGGAGGTTTTGAGGAGTCTGGAACCACATCTTCATTATTGTTGTTGCTAGGTCCACCCTGAAGGAGAATGTAGTCCCTGTTAGGGCCCCATCTATGGAAAAAACAGTCAACCCCTAAACTGGGGGCAAATTACTGCAAAATATAAACACATATTTTTAGAGAAAAATTTTCCAGCAATACATATAGTAAAAAAAATTCCAGCAAATAGAATTTAATAGCAAGAAGTAACAGAATTTCCTGCAAAAAATTTTAACAGTAAAACACTTTACAAAGAAATTAAATGTCGACGTTAAGTAACCCATAAAGAATTGATATGCCTTTAACCACACCAAACAAATTTTTAATCCAACTGAGAGCCTGACCACACTCCGAGTTAAGGAACTAGTTATGTGAAGTATGTAGTGATTTTCCAGGCATAACTAAGATGTGGCAGAAGGCTGAAAGTATGTGGTACCCAGTAAGGCTCGAACTCACTGCCCATTGTTCTAGCGAGACACCTAACCATTACACTGCTTCGAGGTGTCCAACTACGCTACATGTATTGCGGAGTTACGTGATTCTACGAAGATTAGTACCGTGGTATGACATAGACGTTACATCTGTGCGATATATATATATATATATATATATATATATATATATATATACTCAGAAATATATATATATATATATATATATATATATATATATATATACAGAAACTGAATTTTTAAGTGAGTTTATTATTATTATAATAGAGAGGTTCTTCTATTTATTCACTGTTTTGTTGTTATTTTTATGAACACATTACAAAGATATATGTATATATCATAACACAGAGTTGTATCAAGAATAGTAGCAAAACAAGGCGCTACCAAAAAAATAAATGTCACGAAACATTGGAAAGTTAATTAATGGAGAGACTCTGAAATCAGATATAGTTGATCATATGTGATGAGAAAACAGAACGTAGCAAAGTACTATAATATATATATATATGATATATATAATATATATAATATATATATATCATATATATATATATATATATATATATATATATATATCATATATATATATATCATATATAAATATATCATATATATATATATATCATATATAAATATATCATATATATATCATGTATATATTATATATATATATATCATATATATATTATTTATATATATGATATATATATATATATCATATATATATATATCATATATATATATATATGATATATATATATATCATATATATATGATATATATATATATATCATATATATATGATATATATATATATATATCATATATATATATCATATATATATATCATATATATATATCACATATATATATATATCATATATATATATATATATATATATATATATATATATATATATATATATGAGAGAGAGAGAGAGAGACATTAGCAGATACTGAATAACATTAGTTAATAAGATCATTCATTCCGTCAGTCAAGCACTGATATGAAACTCTACAAGTCGACTATTAATTAAAAAATATAAATCATATTTAACGTTAGAAAAATTAATTGGGGCGTTGCCTGGTTGATGTTTGATAGATGTATTTTTTTTTTTTTTTTGCCAAAATTCATCTGATTTTCCTGGTTCAGAAGATTAAAGACTCCTAACTCACCCCGCCACAGGAAGAGCAATGCGCGTGACATGGATAGAAATGAAAGCAGTATATGCCCTTGGGGCTCATAGAAAGGATTTTTGTTGCCATTGCCAAAAAGTTACCTAATGAAGCATATATATCTGAGAAAGGATGGTCTGCATATTAACAAAAAAGTTTGTCAAAAATAGAAAGAAATATGGATAAAGGATTAACAAACACGAATTCGCAGTGCTTTTCAACACATCAATCCCACAACAACATAATTGGAACTCATAGCCTCAGCGTACTGAAATCAATAGGCACCAACAAACTCATAAGACATAATTGAAAGCCAAGCAGATAACAGACTTAAAAGCTATGACAAAAATAAGTGTTTTGCCTGACAAGATAATGAGAATAGTCGTGATTAGCCCATATATATTCACAATTCGGAAGCCATCATTGTAGTGCAGGGTTAAAAGCTGAAACGGAAGTACAGAACAAATGCTTGCCAACTAGAAATTACCAAATACACATGCTATACAAACTGTGTTAACCCGAAATGCAGATTCTGTGATAAATATCCAGAAACGGCTGACCATCTTGTATCAGGTTGCGCAGTATTAGTACCAAGTGAATATAAAATTCTGCATGATAGAGTAGGCACTGGAAAATATGCAACTTTTACGTGAGGGAAACAGCTGGATACTGGTATGAACATCACCCAGACCCGGTTACACATGTAGGACATGTAGCAATTTTATGGGACTTTACAATACACACATACAGAACAATCAAAGCTCAGACATCGTGATCAAAGACCCCAAGAAAAGAATGTTTCCAGTAGACACATTATAGTGATTCTGAGTAGATCATGCCTCAAAGAAATACAAAAGATTATACTCACAAGTACAGCTCACACATTACGAAGATGTAAAATGTGTTTGACCTTTTTTTTTCTTTTTTTTTTTTTTGTCATGAAGCCATTTATGATCTTACGTCACTGGTTGAGACCCAGAAGTAAATGCTTATACAACAGAATTCATAAGGAAATAATAATAATAATAATAATAATAATAATAATAATAATAATAATGAACAATCATTCAATCGCTCAAGCCTCGTGATCAAAGACCCCAAAACAGAATGTGATACCCTATTGACATGTTAGACCTTGCCGGTTGTAATGTATCTTTGAAATTCTTCAATAAAATATCAAAATCCAAGGCTATTGAAGTGGAAATCTAAAACCTGTAGCACATGAAGATATCAATAATTCCATTTGTAGTTTGAGCCCACGAATTGATTGGAAATGTTTCCGGTAGACATACTGAAGAAATTCCGGGTAGCCCATGCCTTAAAGAAATTAAAAAAAAAATGTACTCACAGGTACAGCTCTCACATTACCAAGCGCTTTATTCACGTAAAATGAGTTTTTGTTTTTTTTTCCATGAAGCAATTTCTGACCGTAGGTCTCTGGTTTGGGATCCGGAAGTAAATGCTTATACAACAGAAATCAAATGAAATAATAATAATAATAATAATAATAATAATAATAATAATAATAATAATAATAACGGATGATTTTATTTGGGGTAGAAAGAACAGATACAATCTCTACAAACAAGGGCATTTTAACTATGATAAGTGACTAATGGTTGCTATTTTGCAACTGATCAAAATTTTAAAATTATAAAAAGACATTTCAACCTTGCCTGAAAACTAAAATAAGCTTCTATTAATAATGATTCCTACGGCATCTGAAGCAAATTTGGAAGAATTGGTTTATTTTCTCTTATGGCATATCAATTGTGTTATTTAATAACAAGATTTTTAGGATAGGTTCGTATGAATAGAATATATATTCTTTGTAAGAAATCAGTTTGCAGATCAGGTTTCATTGATGTATTTTCGTAAAGAGTGTTTTTGTCCAGAGTGAAATGTATTGCTGGTAATATTGTTTTTTTTTTTTTTGTTTTGTTTTTTTCTTTTTAAAAACGTATTCCTGGTATACTTTTATTATATTGTTTTGATCCATAGCTGGGAGGCTAACAGGTGCTACCACCTCGGATCAGAGTCGACCTGGGAACAGCAGCAATCAAGACCTGGCTCCACGCCCATCAAAACCTCCCTATCAGTGGCTTTCCTGTCGGGTGTAGTTTATCGTCATAGACAGGACGTAAATTTAGAAGAAACTGAAGCCTGTAGAAAAAAAAAATCAAAATTTCAAGAAAGAAGAACTTATTCTGCATCAGTTATACACTGTCTGCGTGTGACAATGCAAACGCATGTATAATATATATCCGTATGTATATATAGTGATATACTAAGTATAATTTAGTTGTGGCACAAGGTCGAAAGTATTGGGTAACCAATGATAATCGAACTCACTACTCAGTCGTATTTGTCCTAACAAGACGAGGTTGTTAACCATTACACCACGTCGAAATTGCCAATGGTGATTTTCTAAGCGAAGTTTAGATGAGGCACAAGACCGAAAATGTAGGGCACCCAGTGAGGATCTAACTCGCTACTCAGTTCTAATTGTTCTATGAAGACGAGCTTGCTACCTCATTACGCCACGTCGAAATGCCCAAGGTTTTGAATATATTGATTTTCTAAGCGTAGCTTAGATGTGGCACAAGGCCGAAAGCATGGCGCACCCAGTGAGGAATGAACTCACTTTTCAGTCGTAACAAGCTTGCTACCCATTACCCAACGCCGAATTGCCCCAGGTTTTGAATAGCAATTTTCCAAGCGTATCTTAGATGTGGCACAAGGCGGAAAGTATGGGACACCCAGTGAGGATCGAACTCACTGCCCACTCGTAATTGTTCTAGCGAGACAAGCTTGCTAACCATTACACCACCTCGAGGTGTCCAACTACGCTGCAGGTATTGCGTGATTCTACGAGGATTAGTACCGTGGTATGACATTATATATATATATATATATATATATATATATATATATATATATATATATATATATATATATATATATATATATATATATATATATATATATATATATATATATATATATATATATATATATATATATATATATATATATATATATATATATATATCACCCAGTGAGGATCGAACTCACAATTCAGTCGTAACTGTTTTAGTGAGACAAGCTTGATAACCATTAGACCACGTCGAAGTTGTGATTTTCTAAGCGAAGCTTAGACGCGGTACAAGACCGAAAATAATGGACACCCAGTGAGGATCTAAATCGCTACCCAGTCGTAATTGTTCTAGCGAGACAGGTTTATTAACCTTTACATTACGTCAAAAGGTCCAATGTATATGTATATATAATATATATTCGTATGTCTGTGGAGTGTTTGAGTGTCTTGCATTCGTTGCGCCATTTAATAAACAAGACATTGAAATAATAAAGTTGCCTTATACTATACCTTATTCGTTTATGCAGCGCTTCCATTCACAACGTAACGCATCTTGGCTCTCCACATCTTCCTGTCTCTTGTAGTCCTTAATAAGTTTTATCTTTTTGTTGTTTCTCCCAAAATCTGTTCTACCATCCATTTACTCAAGCTCATCAAATATGTTACATCGTTGCATTCCTCTTTCACTCGATCGGTCTTGTTCCCTCCCTCATTACGTACCACAAATATTTCACCTCCTCCTCCTCCTAAAGTTAAGTATAAATTTCCTTTTTATTTCCATTTTCTCGAAATTCTCGTTGTTGCTGATCTGTTCGGTCCATTGTACCCGCAAATATCTTTCTCTAGAACCACATTTCTGTTGCTTCAAGTTTCTTCTTCAGCCTTGAGGAGATTGTCCAGTAGATGCTACCATACACGTAACTAGGACAGTGAAATAATATGGTCACCGTAGATGATATATATAGATTTACGTTAAAGATAGAGGGATATTAAATTTAAATTTTGACGTGCGGTGTACCTAGATGCTTATCACGGGTAGGTTCATTAAGCTTTCAATTTCTTTTGGTTTTAATTCTATTTTTGTTATTATTTTTATTTTGAACTGCACCATATTATAACACCATTTATTTTTGTGAGGAAAGGAAATTCCCTAAAAGATTCTGAAATTAGTGACCTTTCAATACATTTTTGGCTTAATAAATTACTATATATAAATATATATATATATATATATATATAAATATATATATATATATATTTATATATTTATATATATATATATATAAACGGGCAGACATAGCTAGATAGATAGTATCTGAAATAGAATAAGAAAAAAGACAGACAGATAGATAGATAGATAGATAGATAGATAGATAGATAGATAGATAGATAAACGTCGTGTTCCATATCATTTCACGGAATTTGTGTACCTCATGAGTAAATCACTTTTTTTTTTAATTATAATGTCTCGCAAGTAACCATTTTTAAATATATTAACTGTAACTTCAGTCCTTTGAGTAATTGGAAGTTTAAAATATTTCATTTTCATCATAGTAAAACTAAATATTTTCAAGAAAGCTTATCTACATTTTTCTCTCAATCTCTCTTTGTTCCATATCGTTTGTTCACTGTTTTGTCTCAAGGTTACTGAAGTTACGTGGATTCTCGTGATATAGAACGAGACTTGAAATTCGTTTTTATTATAACCTCGTTCGAAGTGGGTAGTAATGGTAATGAAATACTTTTGTATGATGCTCTTAGCAGCACTGTTTGAAGCATCAGAAAACAAGTTCTATTATTGGAAGGGAATTATCTGTCAAGAGGTTATTTGGGTAATAATTTAACTGAAGCACTTTATCAACATTGACATGCTCTCTTTTGGTTTTAAATTAGCTCAAAGCTATTTATTATCCGTCTTATCCAATTATTCATATGTTTGTACGGAAATATACCCATCCATGTGACTTTTATACATCCTCATCCTAATTAGTATTCGTCGTTGTCTTTTTCTTCTTCTTCTATATCATCTCTCTTAAGAATGTACGCAGTCATGGCTTTGTACGTTAAGTTTTATTTAATGTCGCTGAATTACTACGAATTCTTAGGAAATATATTGATGCAGTTTCCTGTTGCCATCTAAAATCAAAACGTTGAACTAAAAACTCCAGTCCTGTTCTTAAATAGCCTCGTTAGACCAAGATTTTCATATATATATATATATATATATATATATATATATATATAATGGACTCTCCCGTCGGTTTCGACGTATGAGGATCTGACAGCTTATTGATTCAGTTATGAAAGTTTGTGAGATAATCTTAAGTGACATTTAAGACTCGCTAGTGATTTACAAAGGAGGCCACATATGGAGCAAGTGTGAGGATTGTGAGATGAGATCACTGTTACATTGGCTGACCTTTTAGATCTTGCTCTCGCTTCTTGAAGATGATTCAGACAAGCAGACTGAAAATTGCTGAACCCACTAAGACACGTTGAGCACCATTCTACCCGCTCCAAAGCTAAGCGCTCAAGGATATGTGGTATATTGACTGCTGACAATTTGCTTTTCAGCTTGCCTTTGTATCTTAACCATGGGCGCCCTACATTCCTGTATCCCTGATCTAACTGGCTGTACATCAGGATCTTGGGTATCCTGACATTCTCAAGACATGACCAGTCCACCGTAACTGAGACTGTATGATAAAAGTCTCGATTCCTCTAATATTACACCTATTAAACAGGTCTACGTTAGATGTCCTATCTTGAAGCTTAACTCCACAGATTGCACGCAGACAGCTTTTATGGAAAACATCTATCTGGCGTATATGGTACCTGTGTGGAGTCCACGACTCTGAGCCATACAAAAAGATGGCAAGTACAACAGCTCTGTAAACCCGAATTTTCGTACCCAGTCGAATACCACGCTCATCCCACAACATTATATATATATATATATACAACCGCTTCTTCAGATCGGTGTTTATAAATGGCTTTGAGCAAGTGAAGCCTGTGTATCTTGGTAAAGACCACACCTGGAACATTGTTGACTGGCGCTACAGAATCAGAAAAAAAATAACTGTAGCAAATAAACGAAATCATATCCCTTGAGAACTTTCAGCAGCTGCGACAGCTAAAATGGATAGCACATGTAACTCGAACAAAAAAAATGTTGACATTCCGCACAACTTCAAATAAAAGGTTAGGAAGGAAACCCCCATCACGAGTCGAAAGACCGATAACAGTAATTAGACTTGAGAAAACTGTTTTGCTGAAAACTTGTTTTAAGAGAAAGATTTTACAAATTTCAACCGACAATAGTAGAAGCTGATTGGTCAATGAATGTATAAAGTTTCCTTATAAGGAAACGTCTAATATTAGCATTACCGTTATTGGTCTCCTTATATTCCAGACTGTAGATAATCGAATGGCAAAAGGAGAGAAATCATCCCATAATTGAGTAGATAGATTCACCTATCGCCTGGTTCACACTGGTCCCTGGTATTTTGAAAAGGAATAGAGGTTTATCCCTTGTTTCCTGTTTAGGATTGAGTTTCTGGTTCCTTTTAAAGTTTTCTCATATTCTTCCACATTCAGTAGCCCCTTCCGTCTTAGTGGCATTATCGCCTTGTTTGGGGCGAATTGATTTAAGAAAAACATATTAACGTGGAAAGAGCAATAACAGTTACTGGAGTTGAGAAATCTATTTTCCTGGGAAAAAATTGTTTTAAGTGAAATATTTTATCTATCTCAACCGACAGCAGTAATGGGTACTCGATAAATAATAGCCGAGTGTTTTCTTATGAGGAAACCGATGGTATTAATATTAGCATTATTATTACTATGGGAGGCACGGTGGAGTAATGGATAGAGACACGGATTGAGGAATCGGAGCGCCGAATTCGAATTCCAGTCGAATCCATTACTTTCACTTTCGTGCCTTGGGAAAGGTATGAATCTTCTATGGGTAAATAGAAGGAGAGACCAGGTTTACAGCAGAAAGAAATGGCAACCTGCGGTAAAAATCTGCCTCGTCAGTCATATATCGAAAGATCGCCTATGCGTGTATCACGTTATGTCATATAACTGACTAACTGATTATCATCTCAACGATTTTGAATACGGAACTCTGCTACTCTTAGATTGGCTATTACTCATGTTTCCATATTCCAGTCTGCTCCGCTATTAAGTACATAGCTGGAGGGGGTATTATGGATTCATGCCTTTCTCGAGGCATTTCAAAGCGAATGTAACAGATTTCGTCTCGTTTAGCAACATTTTTTTTATTGAGATTTATTCCTTTGAAATATATTGAGATTTATTCTTTTGAATATATTTACATTATATTTTCTCTTCTTTGTCGCCATATTTATCACAACATTTCGGCCGTTGTACGCTCTGGCTATCTTCAGGTGGTTGGAATTTCGAACTGAAGCCTTTATTTCGATCACTGGGGTAGACTGTTCTAGTTCCACGTGCCAGGTTTGATGGATGTCAATTATCAGTTATCTCCTGCTAATTTTCCCTCTGAAAGTTCTCCACTGCCTTAACCGGTTATTGAACTCACACTCTTTGGGTCTTGTCACTGGATCTAACCAACAACGCCTTTATCCACTGTGCCGTGTGTCCTTGATAAATATGGCGACAAAGATGAGGACAATAGTCCGAATAATGTAAATACTGTACATAATACCTCAGAAATATAGACAGACTCTGATATTTTCTCTCTTCGTGTTTCTATGTCCATTGATCAAAATGAAAAAAAAACGCTGAAGATATGTTTTATTAGTATCAGAATACGTTTGCAAACGTATTAGCTGGGCTGTGTGGACGTAAAGGAGTAGCAATAAAAAAAAAAAAAAAAAAAAGAACAATAACGCTTCTCGTCTCATCTGGTTAATTTTCCTCGGTCTATTGTTGTACACGTGGGAGGTACACTGGGACTAGGCAGGCGCTTTATGTGGCACCGGGGTAGTAACAGTTCGTTATTTTCGTGTCATTTTCTCGCCATTCTTGTACATCTTCCACGTGTTTCCCTCCATCAAATACAAGGAAACGTTCGAAACAGTTTAGTATAATTCAACTTCTGACAAGGAATTCCATTATATATATATATATATATATATATATATATATATATATATATATATATATATATATATATATATATTACTTTTTCAAATAAATCGAGGGTGCTAAATTCTAGAAATAGGTTAGCGGTAGGTGTTTCGAAGAAGACGTGATAAAAAATATCTCCCGGGTGTGCCGTTTTCCTTTGCTAGAATAGATCAACTTTTAGCCATTTCGCTGCTTCAAGATCTCTGCAAGATTGGCACATGTCAGATTTTACAATATATTATATAATAAGATAAGAACTCATCTCAAAATACAGACACCCCCCAAAAATTTACTGCGTTACTTTAAAATCGAAAACTGAATAAGAGCAAGAATATATAAAAACAAATAAATAATACAGCAAAATATTCAAAAATAAGCAAAATAATTTAATCATAACAATAACACTCAGAAAATAAATAATAAACATATTAACAAACCACGAACGCACACAAGCACAAGTAAGCGTAATAATAATCACCAAAAATTAAAATAATCAATAAAAAATAGAAAAAAAATTAACATTCAATACTCTAATTATCCAAAAACCTGCATCCGGATCCACAATTATTCCCACTCAATAACCCGTAGAATAATTCGAAACACAATTGTTACCGCCCATAAAAATGTGTTTGAATAATCCAACAGACAGCCCATAATGCATCACTGACCTGTATATATAAATAGACGAGCAAAAACACATCATATATGGTTTAACAATTGCATTTAACATGAAACAGACTGTCGCCTCTGACCGTTGACTTTAATGTCCACTTTTACAATTACATTGATATATATATATATATATATATATATATATATATATATATATATATATATATATATATATATAAGAATTAATATATTTCTATTATTTGCTTTGAATGCGCAGACCGATAGATGTAATACATGGTTTAAAATGAAAAGGAAAAGAGTCGTCTATTTCAAATGCGAGTATTCAGTATAATGTCGTTTCAAGTAATAACAATCTCGGAATAAATTAAATTTTATAATTCGTTAGAAGTGTGTGTGTGTGTGTGTGTTAATATGACGTGTCGAAAGGTTTTACGGGTCAGTCCATTTTTTACATTTACAAATCTACCATTCGTCCGTGCTATGAATACCGCTGTCAAATATGGGCTGGTGCTCCTGCTACTTGTTTCGAGGTTCTTTACAAAATCCTAAGAAAGATCTGCAATGTAATCGATCCTGACTTGGCCTCTTCACTTAAGTCACTTTCTCAAAGATGTTACGTAGCTTCCCTCTGTTTTTTTTTCTACAAATATTTTTATGGCAACTGCTGTGACGAGCTTTTTTACCTGGAGCGCCGATTACCTGAATTTAACCGTGCTACTAGATTGGCATCTAGGTCCCGCCCGTTTAGTGTTGAAATAGTTAAATGTAACGACCACTTCTACTCCAACAGTTTCTTTCCTTTGACTTTGCGACAGTGGAATTCCCTTTCGTTTCCTTGCTTCACTTATAAGTACAATCTTCAAAAATTCAAATGAAACTTCAGCCATCTATCTTCTTGAAACCCGTTCAGCTTATATCCTTTCCCACCATTATCCCTTCTTTCCTTCGCCTTCATTCTCTGATAACCCCTGTATACGAATGAAAGTCCCACCTTGTTTGGAATGAAATGATTTTAAATGTGTCCTGAAAAAAAAAAAAAGCTTGAGAAACACTGGTGTAGATTGAGGGCAGAATATGGATCGGTGGCAACTTAAAAAAACTACACTTACTAAAAGTCTTTCACAGGATAAAGAAATATGGAGAGCCATGCTCGTCGATATACTGAAGACATAATGCACATGAATAATAAAAAAAATTATTGAAAATTCATATTTTCTACTGAAGATAGGATGTAAACTTCAATGAAAGTCTGCGTGCAGATTGTAAAAAAATATGGGAACTAATTCAATCATAACTGATATATATATATATATATATATATATATATATATATATATATATATATTAACTGATTTCAAATATGGTTTCTTCGCTACACAGGAATTATCATGTTTCAAAAGCCGAAGCTAAAAACTTCAAATTTAATTATATAATTAAATTAAAGCGTTAGTTGTGTTTCATCTTCAATAGTTTTAATTTAATGACATGATGAAATTTGAAGTTTTTAGCTTCGGCTTTTGAAACATGGCAATTCCTGTGTGGCGAAGAAACCATGTTTTAAATCAGTTAATTTATAATATTTATGCTCTGTAAATTGAGTACAGTTTTTTTATAAAAATAAAAAAAATCAATAAGAACACCGGATTGTATATCTTACTGTTCTTTCTTTTTATTATAATATCTATCTATCTATATATATATATATATATATATATATATATATATATATATATATATATATATATATATATATAAATGTGTGTGTGTGCGCGCACGTTACAGTAGATGAATACCAAATTGTAAAGCTACATGAAATTT
>OZ010579.1:79750912-79763412 GCA_963932145.1 Acanthosepion lycidas | reverse complement strand
AATTCAAATAATTATATTGAAGTTTTCGGCTCTTGTTTTGAAACATTAGAACTCTTATGTAGCGATGGAATCATATTTTAAATAAATAATTATATTTATGCTCTACTTTTGTATCGAGCACTATTTTTTAAAAATAATAACAAAAATATTAAAGAACTTTGGATTATTTACCTAACCAGTTCTTTCCTATTTTCTATATATTTTTACACACACACACACACACACACACACACACACACACACATATATATATATATATATATATATATATATATATATATTAATGAATTATTCATACATAAAACAAATACAAAGGTTAATGATTAATGAGAGTATAAACAAGAACACAATCTATTTCATACCTGAGGATGTCTGTAGGAACAGACGAAAGCTTGTAAAATAAAAAGATCTAATGCAACGGAAATTTATAAAACAGGATCTTTTCATTCATAAACAGATTCGGGGTTTTTGTATATTGTTGAATTATTCGCGAAGATGGATTTCTCGCCATTTAATCATTAACCTTTGTATTTGTTTTATGTATGAATAATTCATGAATTTATAAATTAATTGCACCTTTATTGAAATTAATATATATATATATATATATATATATATATATATATATATATATATATATATATATATATATCAGACACTCTAACTGGATGAAAATGTGTATTTACATACAGGCACATATGCATACTGTTATAACGTTCATATAATACTCATAGTTGCTTGTTAGTAAGACTCTAAGAAAAACACTGAAAGAAGTGATTGAATGAAGGTGTTCTCCATATGAGAAAATGTATTGAAAATAGAATAGTTCAGTGTGACAAACATACGATTATAAAGAGCTACGCCTTTGCGACTGACTTTCCGTACCGTTCCATGAGCAGACGTTCTACTCATATCGGATGGATGGATCCATGTTTCAAAAATAGGTGTAGAGAAGGTTAGTCAGTCCTTCTGCACAGCAGATACATATATATGTACATATGCATTCCTTATTAGTTCAAACGTTATATTTAATTATACACGTATTTGAGTAGACATCCCCCTTTTTTTTAACAGTGTAACTGACGTCTAGTGGTTTGGGCATTCGGAAGTCTATATAAAAAGAAAGTGTATCTTTCGGCAACAAGGAAAGTGTATCTTCATGAGTAAAGTATGAAGCAGAATTTGCTTCGGGGACATTCGTACTTAAATGTTTTGTCTAGGCATTTTATTAGTATAAATGTGTCATTGATTTAGTAAAGTATATCTTAGGTTTGGCAAGACTATTTCAGATTTTGTTTGCGAAATGAGTTAGGGAGAAATTACATAAAGTTGAACCGAGAGGTGAACCCATGGCAAGGACCTTAGTAAATATGCCATGCAGGATGTAAGAAATTTACATAAAATTGTTAGTTTAATACTAGGAATTGGGTACAAAGAATGATTGTATAGATATTTTTATTACTATATATATATATATATATATATATATATATATATATATATATATATATATATAACATTTGAATAGAATGTTTGTAAAAACACGTTCAACAGTTAACGAACCTTGAGTTAGGTTTGAGAGATTTATTGACATAAATCATTTCGTGAGTTTAACACTATTTATTTGCTAAATATTGTCAGATTTAAATAAATTATCTAAAACAAGGACACAACCACCCAGTAATCTCCCTTTATGCTTAATATAAAAAACGATAATAATATTCACAACTCTAATACAAACTGCAAATGTTTTTGGTTGTAATGTGGATTTTTTTTTTAAAGACAGAGAGTGGATATGTCCCCATATTATTAAAAGGAATCATATTTTCTTGTTTTTCGATGCTAAACATTCACGATGTTAAACATTCTCTTTCCTGTGTGTTAGTGACAGAAATGTCTTCCTTGAACTGCCAGTGAGAAACTTCTTTTGCATGAAAGGTAATAAAACAATTAAGATTGGTCCGAGACAGGGCGAAGAAAATTCTGTATTCTTATAATAGATAAGAATACAGATTGACCCATGTGAGTTCTTAGATCTATTTTCATTTTTTTTTATTGTGTCTGTGTTTGTCAGCATGCGTATGTATACGTATATTCCCTCTTCATACATACATACTGAATTATTATAAGGAATTAATATACACACATACATACGTACACACACATACATACATGCACACACTTCCTGTGTTGTGTAGGGTTAGTGTGCGTGCCTATGAGAAGTTTTGTTTTTGCCAATATGTGTATACATATATTATTATGCGTATGTATACGCGCATATCCTCTCCATACATACATACATACTGTCATATTATAAGGAATTAGTATACACACATACATATACGTATATATATATATATATATATATATATATATATATATATATATATATATATATAAAGAAATATAGTCTTAAGGTGTGCTATATTTATGGAATAAAGTGCTCAATATCAGAGATAGAGCGTGTGTAAATATAAAAGTGAACATAGAAGTCAACACTTAGAGGCGACAGTCTGTTTCATGCTATATGCAATCGTCAGGCCACGTGTGCTGTTATTTTTCTCGCTATTTATATATATACGGGTTAGTGGTGCATTGTGGGTATTCTGTTATGGCGGTTATTTCACCGGAAGTCGTTTGTTTATCTATTTAGGTCAAATTATATTGCTTGTTTTTATTTTTGTTTCTTATTTTATTATTTATTTATTTATTAACGTAGTAAGAATTTGTTTATATCCCTTATTTAACAGTTTTGTATATATATATATATATATATATATATATATATATATATATATATATATATATACATACATACATACATACATACATACACATACTTCCTATGTTGTGTAGGTTTTGCGCGCGTACCTGTGAGTAGTCTTTTGTTTTTGCCAAGATGCGAATTCCTATTTGTGCTCCCCAGACACCCACGTGTAAGTGTGTGCGCATGCATGCGAGTGGTTCGACCACTGTATTCGATCATTATGTGTGCATGTTGTGTGTTATGCATGTATATACATATGTTTATGCTGATTTATCTGCAAGCTAAAGGTGACAAGCGCGCACACACGACCCACACAAATGGAAATAGATTTGACAGTCTCAATGTAGGTAATGTAAGGATAGGAAAATATCTCTTATCAACACATCTATTATCACCACCACTCAGATCAAATCTAATGATTTTATTACGACTTAAGCAGAAATTCACTTTTGCCAACAGTCCAAAAATGAGATCAAGCTTCACTATAAATTCAGAAAACGAACAATGAAACATTAAAGAAACATAAGGAAAATGTATTCATTTAAAAATGAATTCCTTTTATTTGCTTGAAGAAGGTCACGAGACCTGAGACATGTGTAGCAAAAATTTGAAGAATAAAATATATGGACTAAAACAAATCCACATTATTACCAAAAATATTTGCGTTTTCTCTCTTTTCTAAAATATACATTTTTCTCATTGAAACAGCTATAAACTTTTCCCTATATATATATATATATATATATATATGCATGTATGTATTAACTTGAACTATAACTGATATGATATTTATTAATGTTTCAATATTTCCTAAAAACTAACGTTGTGTATATTTTCTTTTCCAGGTATGTATGCACCCTTTCCTTTCTCTATCAACTACAGTGATAGGTATGTACTTATATACCTTTAAATATTATGCCTGCATGAAAAGACCATCGATTTTATTTTTATCTGTTTCTATCGAACAGTTATATGATCAGCACAAAAAAAAACGTTTTTTATTTCTGTGGGTAAATCTATTAATATAGTTTAGCGGGCAACTGCGAAATGTGATGGCGGACTTGAGATGTTTTACGATGGTACTACCGAAAACGCCAAAGATGCAAAGATACTATTAACACCAAAAAATCTTTTTATGAGACGGATGTACGCCGAGCGTACCAGCCGTTCTCTGTATTGATGGAGATTGAAAGATAAGATGACGAAACGCTGGTGTTGAAATGAAGAATGTTAACGAAAAACGTATGCCTGAAAAGAAAGTTATAAACTTGTAGAGAATGAAAGAATACTTATACTTTTACAAAATGTCCCACAAAGACAGATTATCAGAAAGAAAGGTCTAAAGAGCTTTCTAAATGCAAGCATGTTAATAAGTATGTTATGACACCTTCTTTTCCATTAGGGATTATGGTAATGGAATCTTCTTTCCTTGTATGTTAATTAAAGCAACACCAAGGGATTTATTACGTGAAACTGGCAATGGTACTTTTATTCCTTTGAGTTTTCATTTGTTTTTCCTGTTAAAATAAATATCTCTATTATAATTTTACTTGTCTCTGCCATTGTTATTGTCGTAACCTAGGGAAGATTACTGAATAGAATAATCAAACGAAGGTTGGTAATGAACAATAATACTTAGGACAAGAACAACACATATAAGATTCGCCAGCGGCGCGTAGAAGAAGTAGTCAACTGATAAAAGTGAGTCAAGTGAATTCCACAATAAATCTCCAACTGCAGGATATCTACCATCCGCCCCACGCGGTCAAATGTGTCACAAGGCTGAATTTAATGTGAGTCATCCGAGCCCGTAGGCTCGGCCAAAAATTCCCCGTAGACCTCGTATAAAATGGATTCGGGTAGTTGTTTCCCTCGTCTGTGGATCCTGTATGCCGGGAGATAGAGTTTGACCAGCACAGCTGGAGACGAATCTCCAGCTGCAGAGCAACATACAGTATTTACTATTGCATTTATGTTAATAGGGACATACCCATTATCGTCCGTAGGTATGCTACAACAGTTACTTAATCCATTAGTTAATTCGCTCGACCGTTACCCTCTGCCAATTCCTCATAAGTAATGGACTATTCCATTTAGACCATGTGGAAAGACTGACATATTAGAGACGCTAGTTGGTTTCAGTAAGAAAAGAAAAGAAAGAATTTATTAACGTCTGTTTCAGTGAAATAAAAAATGTAGTTCATTTCAAATCTTTTCATTTGTACCTCTTTACTTCTTAAACTAACGCCCATATATTTTATATATAAAGTACAGTGTATGTGTGTGTGTTTGTGCTTGTGTGTGTCCAAGCAACTCCTCCGCTCCCGCTGCTACGATTTCAACGATTCATAGCTCGTTCAAAAAAAAGTTAGACGCAGGGAACGATTTTCGTTGAGCTTAGATCCAGGGTTGCAAGAGTATGGGATGTTAAATATATATATTAATACTTTATACTATCCATTATCGTTGATTTCATGGTTCAAGGGGAGTAACTCTTATTTTTCCTATTGCGTCCAAAATTGCAGTGAACGTTTTGTTAGCTTTAGAGATTAGTTCATTATTTATGAGGAATTAGCAGAGAGTAACGGTCGTACGAATTAACTAAGGAACTAACTAACTAACGAAGACAAGGTTAAGCAAATTGTTGGGCGCCATTTAAGCTAGCTCCTGTAGAGGACACTTGGTATGGTCGTCATCACAATAGCTAGGGAGGAGTAGATACGATAGGCGTCAGTAAGCTACAGAACTCAAAATTGATAGCTGCATTTAAGTATTGAATTAATGTTTAAGATTACCTTTTAAAAGTTCAACGATAATTCTTCTGCTGCCACTTAATTTAAAGACGATTTGATGTATGTAGATTCTTATTTTCCGTATTTTTTATTTCATGGGTGACAGAAGAGGGGACAGTTTATAATATAAAATTAATATAGTGTAAAAATGGAAAAATAGAATTAGTTATTCTTTCAACATTTGAAGTGTTGGAGAAACATAATCGCTAATTAAGTAAAACCTTTATTATAGAGTCTATATGAATAAATACGAAATTGGAGCTCAATTCTGCCACAAATTCTGAGATTAAAAGAATCCCATCTCTAGGTTAAAATTTACGAACGGTATTTAGTCACCTCCCACGAGGGCATCATGTGGCACAAAGCCGGTTTAACGTGGGACCTCCGAACCCATGAGCTCGGCCAAAAATAATGCCCTTTGAACCCGTATAAATGGATTCAGGGTCGGTTTACCTCCCCGAAAGAGACTCCGCCCTTCGTCGTAGCCTCGTTCGGGTTCCTCCCCGCCCGAAAGCAGAGAGTTCAACCGATCAGCCGGTCGCCCGACTTCGGACTGAATTCTTAAAATTTACGAACGACATGATTAATATCTGTATTATATATTATCTACTTCTAGATAATATCACTCTACAGGTTTAACTAATTTGCATATTGATTTTAATAAAGTTTATTTCATTAATTAACTGTCCTTCATTACTGTTCTTTTATTCAAGGATTTTGATTTTCATATTACAAATAATTATTTAGGAATATCGTCTTATATATTGCTTCTAAGTGTGTGAAATTTGCATTTTCATTGGCCTTCAACAAGTTGGTTTTTATTTGTAAAACTTTCCTTAACTATAACAAGCCAATGGATGAATGAAATGTTCATTTAAAATTTTTGTTTCAAAGATTTCAAGTAGTGACTATATCTTACTTTGCAAAGCGATAGCAAGCAGGAGAAGCCTGCTAGTATCTTATAAATATATAAAAAAAAAATTTCAATATACACTCAGGAGCAACTTAATTAAGTACACGTGAACAAGAACTCTTTCATGGGGATTCGTAATCAACCACTAACATGTCAAATCTTTAAAGGATATAAGCTATTTAAAGCTGATCAGGCCGACTTACTGAATATCATTTCACGCATTAAACGTGGTTTAAAAGACTTTAAACTTTATACTTACCTAGCATATATCGGATAGTGTAATTCGCTCACCTAATTGCGTATCTCTGTTCGGGCAGATTTGTTGTGACTCTGAATTTTGAATTTGACTATCCTATTTGGAATTTGCTATGTCCCATTTTGAAGTTGACTATTCCATTTTGTACTTTCATTATAAATTTGCTTAGTCCCAAAACGATTTTGATTAGTCCCAAATTGCACTTGAAATGGTGCAGTTTAATAATTTCTTTTCTTCTTCCAACTCCTTGCCCTTGTTGCATTATATCGACATAGGCCGCTTAAAATATTAGATTCGATTTTATTGATCTGTTTGTTTAAAAATATACTGGTGTCTGATCTTACCTGAAAATTTATAGATGCCTTACGCATTGTGTAGAGATGGGCTTGGTTTAATTATCCAAGTTTATTGTGTGGCGCTAAAGAGGAGATAATTTCAAGGACATGTAGATTCAAGTAAGGCATAAGACGTATATGGAAGAGAAAAACGTTACTCGAAATTACAGGAAAAAATAAATACCCGAGAAAAGCCAAGTTTTACCCAGACGAAAAGTTGCGAAAAACTGGAATCTTAATTCCTGATTTTTTATTGTTTTCGCTTCTTAAAAATGTTTTCCCTTTTCTTATATTCTTACCCACTTGCGTGTTAGTGGCTTTATTGTTTTACTTTTTTTATTAATCAGTTCATCTCAAGCAAGGCGATAAAGCCACTAAGTCACAAATGGATACAAGAAATGAAAAAGAAAGAAAAATCTTTTGAGTAACTGAAAAGCCCAATAATAAAATAAATTTCAGATTTAAGACGCAGACATTAGAAGGAACCAGAAACCAAATCCTAAACAGGAAAAAATGAACAGACATCTAATCTTATTCAAAAGAACGGTGGTGGGGTGGGTTAAACAACTAAAAAATGATAAAAAATACACGACAAAAACCAATACCAAACATGGATTGAAATTTGAATATTGTAAAGCATTTTCCTTTCTCAGAATATTAGCTATTAACGGACATTTTGAAATTTTCACCTAGCTTTAACTTACAATTCTTTTTAAATGCTTACATCGAGGAAGGTTCTTCGAATGAAAGACCATAATCCTTTTAAATATGTAAAACTAATTCAGCTTGCTAATGAAGCACAATAGCCATATTTGGTCGGCAGATATTGAACGTGTGCTGTTTAACAAATAGAAACAAATAGAAACAAACGGGAGGCAGAAAGCAACAAAACGCATGGACATTCATGGCAAAACAATAGAAAATCTTGAAAGGGAAATATTCTCTCATAAAAATATAGTCCCAAAAGAAAGGCGAGTGAAAATGATAATAGAAGGCTTACTAAAAATGCATATAATAGAAGCGTTCCAACAAAAGAAGGAGACGTGACAAAGCAAGTTTCAAACTGTACATTTAAAAAGAGAAAAAGAAATAGAAAAATTATATTTAAGCAAGAACGATGTGCTGACCTCGATGTACATACATCTTCCGAATTAGTGGCTCTTGGGGTCTCTATACTGATATGCCATAGCCAGCCAACGACAATTATGAACCTATTAATACGTATTATCAATAAGCAAAATTCACACGGACACAAACCGTGAAACTTTATCCTGGGAAGGTCAGCTTTGTTATCAAAGAATACATCTAGAAACGGCGAAAGTTCAACGTGGGAACGTAAAGCGGATTTTCAAGCAAGAAATGTAAGTTAAGAGAATTACATTACCTTGTTTATTTCTTATGAAATTTATACTTAATTTTTGACATTTCAAACGGACAGAAGAATTTTAAGTATGACAGGTCACAGATTCTAGATATTCAAAAAAATTTAGCTTCTTCTGAATAAGGGCTGCAACACTAACGAGCACATGAATAGGAAATAGTATGAGAAAGGAAAATGAGGTTAATTTCGAAAGTCACAAATCCTTCATTGACCCTCAATAGAGTTATAATAGCCAGACAATCTGGTTATTTGCCTAAATTTACCTGTGATATAAGGATGCATATGCAATCATTCTAGAGATAGAGACATTCAACTCTCACACGAAAAATGGTACAGACACACACACACACACACACATATATATATATATATATATATATATATGCATATATATATTAATGTATATATATATTTATATATATATATATATATAAATATCTGTATTATACATAAATATATATTATATATACATATATATAAACATATACAAGTATATAATTAAATACATATATATAAATATATATATATAAATATAAATACTTACATATATATATATATCAGTACATATAAATACACTAGCAGTATGGCCCGGCGTTGCCCTTGCTTCATTCAAAAATCGTACGACTAATACAGCAATCGCTATCACATGACATACAATATTTTTGCCCTTCCTCGCCTTTAAAGGAGTGCCCTTTACTGTGCTGATGTTGCTACATGCCTTACTTCTTGCCTATCTCACACTGCGAATTTTTTCTAAGCTCTATACTAAACATTAAATCTGTTACGAAAAAAGAACTAAACAAAATGAGCACAAAACGATCAGCTTTAAAAAAGTACTCGTAACTGGAAAAACCGAATGAAAAAAGAATGTTAACAACAAATACTTTTTCACACCCAAGCCAGTTCTCCAGATTCAGAATCAACGTTGAGTTTAAGCAAGCGAATGAGCCAATTGGAGTAAAGTGTCATGCAGATTTAAATTTTTCCCAATTGTGACGAATGCAGCGATCGATTTTTTTTTGCATGCTAGCATGCTAGTTAACATTCATGTCAGACAGCTGTTGGCTCTCACGCTGGCCAATAGAATCTTCCTGCCTATTCGTGACAGCCAGCTATAGGCTCTCAATCTGGCCAGTAGAAAATGGCCGCAAACTACAGGAAAATGCCGTAGAAGCATGAAAATATCGATTATTTCCACTATCGATGGGAGATGAGAAATGCAAAGTCGGTCTTGACCTTCCCGCTAACTTGGAGCATGTGTATGTAAATTGTGGTGCAAATCCGTCTAAAATTGCGACCGTGCATTCGTTACCCACACACACATCCTGCCTTTTATAGATATAGATATATACATATATAAATACATATATACATGTATAAATACATATATATACCTATATATAAATATATACGTCTATATATACATATATAGACGTATATATATACACATGTATATATATATATATATATATATATATATATATATATGTGTGTGTGTGTGTGTATATATAGGCATATATATACGTATATATGAAAAATTTCTCAGATAACTTATAAAAAATTATATATACGTATTTATAAATACGTATAAATATACATATATATGTATATATAAATACCTATATATATATATATATATATAAATACATATATATATATATATATCAATACATATATATAAATACATATATATATTCAAATACCTATATATACATATATATATATATATATATTATATATATAAATATATATATATATATAAATACATATATATATATATAAATACATATTTATAAAAATACGTCAAAAAACAGTATTATTACGTCATTATTTTTGCACCAACCTAATAAATATCTGCTCAAGATCGTTGATTTAGCTGAATTTTTAATGTAAATAGTGATTTGAAAATAAATACAAGAACCAGTAATCTCCCTTTATGCTTAATGTAATAAATTAATATAAAAAAGTCCAACGAAATAGTTTAAGTATATGAATAAATCCTGTTTGTTTTAATGGGACATATATTATTAACATTTGCGTTGGGCATAAAACGCGGTGTAGTGCTATCCGTGAGGCATTACATATATATATATATATATATATATATATATATATATATATATATATATATATATATATATATATATATATATATATATAGTTTCACTTTTTCTATTAAGTTTGAAATCGCTAGGTGTTGATCTCAATGTCCACTTTTATATTTGCATAAGCTATCTTCCTGATCTCGGGCAATTTTACTCATTAATATTGCATAGTTATATTTATCTCACACACATATACTGAAAGATTACATAGCCATACTGCTACTAATAATAATAACAGCTGCAAACAGAAATGAGTCGAAAGATGATGACATAAACCTTAAATCTGACTTAACGTGATCATCAGGTCTATATATATATATATATATATATATATATATATATATATATATACGTGTGTGGGTGTATGTGTGCGTGCGTTCGTGCGTGTTTTAAGTGTGGTAGAAACTAAAGAAAAACAATTATGGACAGTTTATCCACAGTATCGATTTGGCTGTACATTTAATTACTAACAAGACGTTAAAATATTAAACAGTGCCATCATTTCGGTTGAATTGAAAAAAAAAATGGTTGAGAGGAAGGATTTCTTCTTAAATATACTTAAAACAACCTCGTATGCACAAACCCGTGGGTGTTCGTTTCTGTGGGATTAAGAGTCTTATCGACATTTGTGAGTCTCAAACTGTAACGGATTCATTTTCATTTCAAATATCGGCTCTTGCGCGATAAAGTAAGTGGGTTGGTGTCCCAACTCACATTCATACAAGAATACCGAGACAAAAAATAAAATATCGATTTTTTACATCCCTCTCTCCCTCTCTCTCTCGATATATATATATATATATATATATATATATATATATATATATATATATATATATTAGATTGGTGCAAAAATAATGTCGGTTTTCTTTTGAAGTTGAACACCAAAAAACGACATTATTTTTGCACCAACCTAATATATATGAAATGATACAAACATTCATACTCCGGCTTCCATCTTCAGGTCCACTCAAGAACCATCAAGAGAACGGTGGATAAGTTTTACAAAGAGGGAACAGTAGGGAGGAAAACTGGATCGGGATGTCACAACAGGAAGAGGGATCATAATTTCTACTTCGAGCCAAATTAGAAAAGATCCAACTCAGTCCATAAGACGTTTAGCACAGGAGAGGAATTTCAAATACAACAGTCCAAAGAGCAATGAGAAAAAACTTGAAAGATATTCTCATATATATATATATATATATATATATATATATATAGAAATCCCTGTTTCAATCTTTCATGAGCTTCCTATTCTTAGCTATGATTAATTAATAATGAACATGTCATTTTCCTTTATGATCGACTACATCAAGATTCTTCTGTTAAGCTTGGGAAGTAATTATACATACTTATTGCTCAAAGTAGAGTTCAATAGTCTTATAAAAACCTCGGAGAATTCCAGTAAGATATCTTTAATCATTTCTAACAAATGGATAATTTTGCTTCTACACGATTTGGACAATGTTTCTGTTACACCCGTTATATATGAGTGTGTGCGTGTGTGTATGAGTGTGTGTGTCTCAATATACTGTTATAACTATTTTATCAAACCAATGATATATCTTCGACATATATTTTGTAGATATTTGCGAATTTTAGTGTTGTGATGCTTACAACAACGCCCTTGCACACACACACAAACACACGCAGACAGACACCGTGGTTGTCGGACTTGGAGTAATATTGTCCAAGGCAAAAAAATAAAAAACTTCTGGACAAGTCACTGGTGAAAATTCCGTGGTGGTTTAAACCGACCACACTCTACACACTTTCTTTCTAAGCACTGTTATCAACAACGGAAGTTGACGAGAATTTTATAACAGTGTCTTTGCGCATCAGTGTCCACGTTCAAACTGCGTCAAGCGGCTTCGCTCTGCGCAACTTAGCTCCGTTAAGAGCAACAATCCCAATTACTTGTTCATCAGACCTCGTATGACAAAGAGAT
>OZ010579.1:79623412-79745912 GCA_963932145.1 Acanthosepion lycidas | reverse complement strand
ATATATTTAGATATGTATTGAAAACCAAGAATATGATCAGAAATATAGATTGATTTATTAATATTTTTAACGGCTTATCAACCATTTGCATTTAAAGCCAGAAAATATTTTTAGCTCGTAAGACATTTTTACAGATAATAATAATATGTGTCCTACTATTTAACGCATAGCTGGGAGGTAGAAGTTCAGTCATACGTTTCCCTAGGATATTTACGCATAAGTGAAAATAATGAACTCGACTGGACTTAGAACTCGGCTTTCTGATTTCCAACTCCGGGTTGTCATCGTATGACGCTACTCGCACATCCAAGTTTAGAAACCTGCTATTCCCAAGTAGTCACCGATTGATAGTTACCAGTAAAGTTGCTTAACTCCGCTGATCGGGCGAGAATTTTGTCCTGCATTTCCTTTATAATTACATGCCGATGAACTAGGGCAACCGAAGAATGTATTTTGTTGTTGCCACTTATGCAAAAGACAGCGATTAACAGAGAAATAATAATAATAATAATAAAATGGATTTTCAAATGGGCGCAGAAATACAAGTAAAGCACAATACATCGACTGTAGCTGCAAAACACTTAAAAAAGAAAGCAAAATCAAATGCTACCGACCAGATACAGAAACAGTGGCAAGATAAACCGCTTCAAGGTCAATACTCTGCCCGTACCAAACAAGCTGATGTAGACAAACACCGTACACATCAGTGGCTACGTAGAGCGGGGTTAAAAACTGAAACGGAAGGTTTTATCCTTGCTGCACAGGACCAATGCTTGTGAACTAGGAATTATCAAGGACACATACTAAAAATTGTGTTAGCCCAAAATGCAGATTCTGTGATAAATATCCAGATACAATTGATCATGTTGTATCAGGTTGCATGGTATTGGCACCCACTGAATATGAAACTCGACATGACAGATTGAGCCAATATCTGCATTGGAAAATCTACAACTTCTACAAGAAGGAAACTGAAATAAATTGGTATGAACACTACCCAGACCCGATTACAGAGATAGGACCTGTTACAATTTTATAGGACTACACAACATACGCAAACAGAACAATTGAAGGTAACTTACCAGACATTGTTATTAGAGACCGTAAACAAAAAATGGCTCCTTACTGACATGGCAGTCCTTGCTGACTGCTGTGTATATTTGAAGATCTCTAAAAAGCTATCAAAATACGAGAACCTTGAAATCTAAATCTCAAAAATATGGCACATGGGAACATCAACAATCCCTGTTGTGGTTGGAGTCCTCGTATTGGTTGGAAAACATTCCATTGAAGGGATTCATGGAAACATTTTTTTAAAGAAATACAAAAAGAATATTCTCACGAGTACAGCACAACACCTTACAAAGGGCTTTATCTATGTAAAATGTGTGTGTGTGTGCCTGTGTGTTTTGAATTGGTCAATAGAAAATGTCATGATGCTATTTCTAACCTTAGGTCTCTGGGCATTATACGGATGATAAATTATATGGAGAGGTGCTGGCCCTGGGTAACAGCTGGTTGAGACCGCGCTCTCTCATTGCACTAGATAGAGGGATCGATGCACGCACCAAGGGCAGCGCAATCGACGGTTGCTTGGGCTGCGAGCATTTTTTGTTCCTAGCCCGGGTGTATGTGCTCGGGCTCCCCACATTAAACCGACTTTGTGTTCTGATCTCGAGGGGGGGTTAAGTAAATAAAATAAGCCCTCCTGAAAAGAGGGTGCCTTTTTAATATGACTGCGTACTATCGAGTACGGTACGTAATATAAATTGATAAGTAGAACTTCTTTGATAATTACAATAATTTCATGTGCTTTATAATTTCGAGCGCTCCACGTACGCAAAAACTGTTCGTTTACTTCTATTTTTTTTTAATTTTATACTGTTCAATCCATTTTTTTCCTTTTATCAACTCGTCAACATTGCCATCATGATCATCAGACCCCTGATCAGGTGTGGTCGTGATGTCGCTACGAAGCTTAACACCCGACCAGTTCCCTCAATCTGGGTTGAATACTGGAAAAGTACTCATTCATGCGTAGTAGACCTGGCGGAGCCCGGCCCTCTCCAGATCGATCCAACACTTTCTGGATTTAAATAACAGCCGGAACATATTTTTTGGATTGTAAGAATTTTTGCTTCTTCGCAAAAGAAAAAGAATTGTCCTTTTACAGTTCATAAATATGTTTTAGGCTTAAATAACTCACAAAGGAATGATAAACCGTAAAAGAAGTTGAAACTCTGTTATTTATATTAGGTTGGTGCAAAAATAAAGTCGTTTTCTCACATATGTTAGTATGTGAGGAAACGACATTATTTTTGCACCAACCTAATATATATATATATATATATATATATATATATATATATATATATATATATATATGGAGAAATGTGTATAGGTGTGCTATATTTATGGGATTCTCAATATCATAGATAGTGTATGTAAATATAGATATAAAAGTGAACATAGAAGTCAACACTCAGAGGTGACAGGCGCTGACCTCGGTGCGAGCACCCATCACCCTCTCCAGTACAATGACAGGACGCGGCCTCGGGCAGCTGTTCCACAGGGCTGGCACCTCTCGTTATAATATATATATATATGTATGTCTCAAGTGCTAGGATGAACTACATTCATTTGACCCGCCAACTCAAACGTTGATGGCAAGAACACGCCATGCCACTTACATAGTAACAAACCACCCACAGTCCCTCCTTATTCTATCGGTGAGAAGTAAGTTCCACTCAAACAGCTTCTTGCCGTGAACTACAACTCTGTGGAACCGACTCCCAAGAGGATGTTTCCCCGATCACTATAATCTTGTCCAGGGCTAGCGTTAACCGTTATCTTTCACTCCCATCCACTCAAATTACCTCCTAACGTAACGCTCTACTTCAAGTGACCCTCTGGCGTTGTGAAAGGTGAACCTTACTGTAAAAATAAATAAATAAATAAAATAAACACTATTTATTCGCAAAAGGGAAAGAATTATTCTAATACAATTCACAAATATGCTACGGTTTTAAATAATCCCCAAATGGTTGATAAACTGTAAAAAATGGTAATTCATATATATATATATATATATATATATATATATATATATATATATATATATATATATATATGCATCTGAATATGTATATATATATATATATATATATATATATATATATATATATATATATATATATCTTGCTAACCGAACGCTCCTTCGTGGCCAAATCGGTAAAGGCACGTCGAGCTAGATGACGGTTCCGTATAAGATACACGTTGGAATCCTGTCGGAGGATGGAAATTTTCTGTGAAAATTTCTCGGACATTCAGGCCGGTAAATGGCGTTTAATACTGTTTATTATACACAGAGCATTTACTTAAATATTTGTATCTATAAAAAGAATGTTAAACATAAAAATGTCTTAAAATTATATATATATATATATATATATATATATATATATATATGTTTGACATAATATACGGAAGTGCTTTTGAGCTTAATTTTTATTCTAAATAACTGTCGTTTTAATTTATCAAATGTACATTTATAATAAAAATTTTCTCTCTACTTTTTATTTGAAACTCAAAAAAACAAAAATAAATAATTTACCAGAACAAAGAACCAATCTTTTCAGAGATACTGTATTCTCTAAAATTTGCTTTCGCATTGAGTCAAAGCCAAAAGTGAAGAGCACGCTGTGATGATGTCTTCTAATCTACCATTCAGTCAGTCCTTGAAACGAACTCATTATCAAGCTTCGGTAGGCATAGAGGTATTTGCCAAGATTAGCTTAGTGTGATCCAAGGCCGAAAATAGCAAACCACCTGTGAGAAGTGAACTGAACCAGGCAATCTTGTCGACAGTTATGAAATGGTAGACACCCAGGTATTTACATAGCTTACATGTAATATGGCACCGAGCCACAAAAACAGAAAACCTAATAACTATTGAATACACTAGAAGAATGAGGAATTTTTCAAGACTACCTGGTTTGCATTGCACAGAATACGCACTGAAGCTAAAAAAAATTATAAAGAAAATTCACTTGGTAGGCTGTATATGTATTTTAAATTATTTGAATTTTGAATTTCGGGAAATATATCAGACTTTTTCCAGACATAGTCATACACAAATATGTATGTATACATGCATATATATATAAGTGTGCGTGTTCCAAGGGTGTTTGTGTAGGCGTGTGTGAAATATTTCTAATGCTAACACACACAGATATATATATATATATATATATATATATATATATATATATATGTATGTATGTATGTATACATGTATACTTGTATATATGTATATATATATATATATATATATGTATGTATGTATACATGTATACTTGTATATATGTATATATATGTGTATATATATATATATGTATGTATGTATACATGTATGCATGTATATAATATATATGTATGAATGTATATATATATATATATGTATGTATATATATATGTATGTATATATATATATCTATATATATATATGTATATATATACATATGTATATGTATACATATATATATGTATACATATATATATGTATATATATGTATATGTGTATATATATATATATATATATATATATATATATACATATATATATATATATATATATATATATATATTTATAATTTAGGATATGAAGAAATATAGTCTTAAGGTGTGCTATATTTATGGAATAAAGTGCTCAATGTCAGAGATAGAGCGTGTGTAAATATAAAAGTGAACATAGAAGTCAACACTTAGAGGCGACAGTTTCATGCTATATGCAATCGTCAGGCGACGTGTGCTCTAATTTAGGATATATATATATATATATATATATATATATATATATATAACTCATTTAGGATATATATGTAAATTTATTTAGGATATATATATATGCATATGTATATATATATATAATTTATTTAGCATATATATATATATATATATATATATATATATATATATATATATATATATATATATATATATATATATATATATACTACACACACAAACACACACAGAGATGTATCGTGGACTCCCCCGTCGTTGATCGACAGGGACTGTTGATCCGCGCCTACCGGGGACCCTTTTTTCGTGAAAAATTACGACTGAGTTCGATTCTCACTGGACGCCTTTTAATTTCGGCCTTGTGCTACATCTAAGCTATGCTTGGAAAAATCAATATAGGAAGCACTGGGGAGTAATGGATAGCGGATTGAGGAACTGGAGAGGCGAGTTCGAATTCCAGCCGAATCTTTTACATTAACTTACGTGCTACTTTCATTCACCAGCTATGGATTCTATAGCCTTGGATGGCAATTGGTCTAGGAGAACCCTGAATTCAAAACGCGCTTAGCATCGTTTGTGCACCAGGTCTCTGTATTCGGATATTCAAAAAGTATGGTTGGTATGGCCATCACAAAACCTTCACCACTATAATCAAATCATATATATATATATATATATATATATATATATATATATATATATATATATATATATATATATATATATATATGAGAGAGAGAGAAAGAAATATTTCAATACACTTATATACAATTTATTCAGGATGTGTGTATATATATATATACACACACACATCCTGAATAAATTGTATATAAGTATATTGATATATATATATATTAAATAAATTATGTATAAGTATATACATTTGTCGATGTGTCAGTATAGTTTGCGCAGTTCTGATAGGTATACATCTCTTAGAATCTCTTTTTGTGTCTACGCGTGACTGCGCCTTATTCTCTTATATCTAAGTGTAAAATCACCGTTCTTCCACAGTGCACCGTTCACAGAAGATCTCTTTTGCTTACCCACCAGAAAATCCGTTGTTACCTGATCCATTTGCCCTTCAAAGCAAATACAAATCCTGGCCGCTTGTTGCAGATGTTTACAGTAGAGAAAAATAAGAGAGAAAAAATGAATCCCGCAAAACTGCTCAGAGGTTAAAAATAAATATTAGTGAACGAGAATAAACTGTACAAAAGACGAAGAACTAGCTATAAAAATACAAAATGCTTTATGCACCAAAAACTGCAAGAATTACCTCGCAAGGCTGTAAAGAAAAGAACTCATCGTCAATTTGAAAAAGAGATAATTTATGGCCGTTGGCATGAGCGGCCCGAACTTTGATATTGAAATGTAATAGACGTAACTGTTCGAAAGCCGTTTTACTAGCAAGAAATCTCTAGTCATCGTAACAGAGGGTTTAAGCCTTGTTCAGCCAGATAATGCGCTCTCTAATGTCTCTAACTAGGGTCGGGTTAGTATAATTGCAGTGAAAAACAGTGGCTAGCTCAGTGAGTTGAAGAAAGACCAATATGCCGTGCTGGTGTTTGCAATAGTGCTTAGGTAGCCTCTATAGTGGTATCCATTGCCTGACATTAATTTAAACCCCGCCAGGAACTGGGAAAATAAGGAAATATGAACGTAATACCAATACTGTTTGTTATCAGAGCACGACGAACGGTTCCGTGATGAAAAAAAGTTTGATTTAATTCGAAATCAGTACACAGAAGAGACAGCCCAAAAGATTTCAATCTATTGCTAAAGATGCTAGGAAAAAGGTAGGTTCATTTTACCATTCAATAAAGTATCTGATTTCCCCCAATATACTCTACATTTACAAGAGCGAGTTCAAACCAAGGATGGAGCATTTCTGACATATTTGGATTGGAGCAGCCCAATTCAGACTTCCCTATCTTGGTAGAGTTCAAAAGCATTTTTCAGTGTACAAACACTTTCCCAAAGATGAAGCCTCGTGAGTATCTCGCTACCCTGTGGCTATTTCCATAGAGCCACATTAGTTGGTCCCAGAATCACTGATAGAAAAGATATTACAAGCTATATATTTTTGAAAGAAAAATATATTACCAGCAATACATTTTTGAAAGAAAAATATATTACCAGCTATACATTTTTGAAAGAAAAATATATTACCAGCAATACATTTTTGAAAGAAAAATATATTACCAGCTATACATTTTTGAAAGAAAAATATATTACCAGCAATACATTTTTGAAAGAAAAATATATTACCAGCTATACATTTTAGAAAGAAAAATATATTACCAGCTATACGTTTTAGAAAGAAAATATATTACCAGCTATAATTTTTTAAATAAAAACATATTACCAGCAATACATTTTTGAAAGAAAAATATATTACCAACTATACATTTTCGAGGAAAAATATTACCAACAAAAACTTTTTCTCTGCACCAAATAACCCATTGAGGTTGATATACCGTAAAATAAACGAAACCAAACAAGATATGAAGTTCATGAAACTATGTTGAAAATATAAGCGTTAAACCTAGACTTGAAGAGATCAAGATTTTTAGCGATTAGGAAAGCACCCTGCTGGCAGTCTGTTCCACGGGGCATCAATTTTTGTTAAGTAGTTGTCCGATTGGAACTTCCTCCTTACTAATGAAATACAAAGGGAATTGGGATGATTAATACATCGTATGGTGGCTCTCACCTGCAACGGTCAGGTTGGTTGGTTTTGTTTAGCGGCATATCAACATCTTTATGGGTTATTTAATGACGAAATTTAAATATTTTGAAAACAATGTTATGGCTTTAACTATAGATACATTTTGCTGGTAATTTTACTATAAATATGTACAGTTGGTTATTTTCTTTTTATATAAAATATATATTACTAAAATTAATAATAAAAATGTATTTTTCTACTTTCGTAGTGTTTTGGTTTTGTTTTGGAATTCACTATTTGCCCATAGCTGGGACCCTGATAGGCGCTACCACCCCGGGCCAGAGTGGGCTTGGGAACACCAGCAATTAAGAGGTGGTTTCACGCTCCTCAAAACCTCTTGATCATAGGCCTTGTTGTTGGATGTAGTTTATCGTCTTACCGAGGACGCCTTCATATCTTGCCTTTTCTTCCGCTCATTCAACACAACCAAGTAAACCATTTATAGTGAGTGGTCGTTGTTTCTTTTTAGTCGTATCTTAAGTCGTATTTTAGAATGGTCCTATAAGACGACCCCAATTCTTTTTAAATATTGGGTGAGCGTTACAGAATTCTAATCACAGTGTATGGATATTAAAGGATTATTATTTATCTCACATGTCTCTAGTGTCAGCGAAGAGTTGCTACCAGTGGAAATACCAACTTCGTCAAACGAAAATGATAATTAAGAAACGAACTGGAGAGAAAATCCATTTACATTAATAATGATTTATTCGTTTCGTATTAAATTAATTTTGAACTGAAATAAATATTCAGCGATTCCTGCTGTCAAAAAATAGATTTTTCTCTAACAAAGATAAATTATTCAGTCAGAATAGTAGAATATTGAGTAATATTCCGAAGAGGAAATTCTAATCAATGCCGTTTTTAAAATATAGGATTTAGCAAGTATAAAATATTTCTACGAAATTAATTCTTTGGAATTGGCAGAGAAGAAAAAAATGTGATGCTGACATAATAACAGGTCGGTAAGCAAATAATTTTGTAATAATCTGAACAATAATGTATTTGAAGAATACACTGGTTAGGATGCATACTGTTGTCATATTACTTAATTTGGAACGAACATTTGCCTAATAATGAAATCATACACACACACACAGATATATATATATATATATATATATATATATATATATATATATATAGATATATAGATATAGATATATAGATATATATATATATATATATATATATATAGATATATATATATATATAGAGATATAGATATATTGATATATATATATATATATATATATATATATATATATATATATATATAGATAGATAGATAGATAGATAGATAGATTATTTGGGCAATAAAATGTTTGGTAATCCGTCTGTTGTCCCCCTCCTCTCTATCACCTTATATCAACTTAAAACTACCTCTCAAAAACTTGTATAAAAATAATATGTAAATTTTTAAACCATATTCTTTTATGCTTGGAAATGTGATGTGAGGAACCAGGAAAAAATACCTTTCGTGTGGAAATAAAATATAATCAATGGACTGTTAATGTTGTCTGTTTTTTAATTAAACTTATCCATCTATCTATCTATCTATCTATCTATCTATCTATATATATATATATATATATATATATATATATATATATATATATATATATATACATACATATATATATATATATATATATATATATATATATATATATTCATGAATCATTCATACAAAAAACAAATACAGAGATTAATGAAATAAATTTGAATTAAAATAACTGATCCAACGTGCAACTTTCGGATAAGTGTGACATTACTGTAATTATTGAACAATATAGTTCATGCGATATTGACGGAAAATCTAGCAGTAAAAAAGAATTCTCTTATTGCTATATTTGTACAAAAATGCACAACCTTAAAACTTAAATTCAAATACAGCGTTGCGACCGCACGTTCCAAAACAATAACACATTTCTCATAGTATTTTTTTCGGATTACATCTCTATTTTCGTTGTCCTCTTATTACCGTGAAGTAAAAACAAGAATAAAATCTATTTCCATACCTGATGATGTCTGTAGGAACAGACGAAAACTTGTAAAAAATTAAAAAGACCTTATGCAACTGGAATTTATAAACGGGGATCATACCATTCATATACAGGTTCGGGGTTGATGTATCTTATTTATATTGTTTGCGACGATGTATTCTCGCCATTTATATCATTAATCTCTATATTTATTTTTGTATGAATGATTCTTGAATTTATAAATTATAATTGCGCCTTTTAATTGAAATTAAATATATATATATATATATATATATATATATATATATATATATATATATATATATAATAGACTGCTTTTAATTAAACTTATATATATATATAAGTTTAATTAAAAGCAGTCTATTGATTAAACATATATATATATATATATATATATATATATATATATATCGTATATGTAAACGTCTAACACGACTTTTAAATCCCAAAAATCACCATTAAAAATTGGGTGTCGTCTTATACTACAGTTCTAGAAAAGAAACCTTAAATTCTGAATGATGTTTATCTATAAGCTAACCTCGGCGTCGGTGCGATAACTAGTAGCGTACATGTAAAGATTCCCATTATCAAATAAACTGATAATAAAAGTAATAAAACCATTTCCGCCTTATATATTACTGGCATAATTTCATAATAAATTACCTATTCGAAGAATAATTCCATACCAATGAAATCAACTTGTATCCATCCAAGCTCAGCTGAGAAAATGTCAACAGAATTATGACTGCTTTCACAGCAACATTTATCTTTCGCTAAGGTTAGTGTTAATTATGGCAGTAATAACATAATATTCACTTCTCATTAATAATTTATTATGATTTTGGTGTTAAATAATAACACAGTTTAAGATTACAAACAATCATTATTTTTTAAAAGACAATCCTTTTACGGTAATTGTATTTCAAACGAAGAGGAAAAAGAAGAATAAGTATTCGCACGAGATCACGTGATGAAACGTAAAAAGTACAATGGTTTCCATTTTAGGGACCGTGTGTAGGAAAACATGATATAAAATAGGTTTTATTATTTCGTTTATTTTGAATTCCTAAGGATACTGTAAGTAACAACTTTTCCAATAACATCACTTTGATATAATCAATAAACACTCGTCTTATACTATAGGTATAAGATAAATTCATGAAACTTTCTTATATTTTTTTTCATATCGTTTTAGTTAAAGGTCGCCTTATACGCGGAAATACACTTCACCCCCCCCCAGGCACAGTTATAGACCTACTAAGAAACAGAATATGAATATGAGAAACAGAAGAAAAATTAAGGAGAGAGAACAATAACAATAGCGAAGTTCAGAAGACAGAAGATAACGCTGACATTGCATTTACATAGTATTTACTTTTTAAAGAGCAAAGAATTGAAGAGAGATAACATTTTCTTTAAAATTTTACCGTGTTAAATGTTTATGATGTAGTTGTAATAATCTAATCTGCACAAGCAAGAGTCACTGATGGAAATTCCGTGGTGATTTGAGCCGACCGCACTCTACACACTTTCTTTCTAAGCACTGCTATCAACAACGGAAGTTGACGAGAATTTTATAACAGTGTCTTTGCGCATCAGTGTCCACGTTCAAACTGCGTCAAGCGGCTTCGCTCTGCGCAACTTAGCTCCGTTACCAGAGCAACAATCCCAATTACTTGTTCATCAGACCTCGTATGACAAAGAGATTATTAACATATAAAATAATAAAATAATACTTATTTCGAGTGTACGACATATCTTGGTAAATAAATATAAGATTCTGTCTCCATTTCTGTTTAATTAGTAATAAAATTTACGTTTCAGTTAATCTGTTTGCATATTAAAACTCAATACCAACAGATCAAATTATTGATAGTAAGCAACAATATGATAAACTGTTATTTACGTGATTTATTGCTCATATAACTATTGATGTATACTTAATAATATTTCACTAACTTCTGTGTGTTAATACCGAACTTATATTTAATACCAATATTATTGGGAAAATATTGACTTGCACAATATATATATATATATATATATATATATATATATATATATATATATATATAATCACTTCACCCCCAGGCACAGTTATAGACCTACTAAGAAACAGAATATGAATATGAGAAACAGAAGAACAATAGCAATCCCGAAATTTAGAAGACAGAAGATAACGCTGACATTGTATTTACATTTTATTTACTTTTTAAAGAGCAAAGATGTGAAGGGAGATAACATTTTTTTTAAATGTTACCGTGTTAAATGTTTATGATGTAGTTGCAATAATCTAATTCTCTACCAGACTATACAAGGCGCTCCCCGAAATCTGTAGAATTTGAATAGTATATGTAGATACAAAGATGAGAAACTAATAACCTCTATGGCTGGCCTCTACTTATTTGAGAGCACAAGCATCTAGCAAAACCCTACTAGAAACGCCCGCTCAGTCCCGGAGTCCAGTTGCAGTTTATGCTAAAACAAAGCTGAGCAGACCTAGTCTACTGCAAAAAGGAATGGCAACCTACTTCGGGTAAAAAATCTGCCTCGTCAGTTATGTATCAAAAGATACATGATCGCCTAAGGGTGTATCATGCATGACACTTAACTGCTTGAGGAATCGGAGAGCCGAGTTCGAGTTCTAATCGAATCCATTACATTCACTTACGTGCTAATACCCTTGGAAAAAGTATGAATCCTCTTCTTCTCCACCCAGCTATGGTAAATAGAAGGACAGAACGGGTTCTATAGCCTTGGATGGCAACTGGTCTACCGCAGTAAGAAATGGCAACTGGTCTACCGCAATAAGAAATGGCAACCTACTACGGGAAAAAATCGAAAGATACATGATCGCCTAAGCGTGCATCACGCATGAAACATAACTGACTGACTGAAACTGAATGTATTTTTAATTTTACTATAAATTTTATTGCTGCTATTTTTAATTTAAAAATGTATCTTTATAATTTCATACTTTTTTGTTTTTGTTTGCCCGTAGCTGGGACCCTAACTGCTACCACCCGGGGTCAGGGATGAGCTGGGAACAAATGCAATTAAGAGGTGGTTTCATGCTCTTCAGAAGCTTCAATATTCCGATCAGAGGCCTTGTGGCTGAATGTAGTTTACCGTCATAACTCCCCGGCAACACATCCATAGAATCTGATAATATATTTATAAACACTTTAAGAAAATAATTTATGTATGTTTAAGAAACAGGAAAATTTCGTTATAAACAAAGAAAAGATTACTGAACTGTTACGTACTATCAATCCTACCATATGGGCAATCACCTCTCAGATGAAGAAGAGACTTCAAGTAACAAAAATTTGGTTCTACAGAAGGATGCTGAGAAGACTATGGCCCGAACATGTAAGCAACGACGAAGTTTTAAACTAAAAAGAAACGAAAAGAACCTTTATACGTAACATCAGGAAGAGACTGTTAAATTTTCTAGGACACATAATGAGGAAGGAGGGATTGGAAACTTTGATACGCACAGGACATATTGAAGGCAAGAGGGACAAAGGAAAAAAACGTATAACTTACCTAACAAGCTTGAGTAAAAAATAGAAAAGAGATAACAAAAAGACATGGAAAGCTACGTATGACATCAAATCATGACGAGCGAACGGACGCGAATTATAGAATACGTTTAGAGTTTGAACAGATTCCTCGACCTTTTTCGAACTCTGCTCGACGATTGCATTTCTGCTCGGAATGATACTGTTACCCGCACACACTCGATAAAGAAGTGTGCAAAATATCGATTGTCGTTTTCTCAGATGCTTTCATTCGACAATTAAATCATTGCGTCAACCGTCCCCCCCAAAAAAAAAAAACTAAAAAAAAAAACGTCTGTTAAAATTTAACATTTTTTCTCGCTGGTTTTAATTTTGTTCATATGAAAGGAAAAAAAAAAAAAGCCATTCTTTGAATCCTGCAATTATGGTCTGGTTATGGCACATCCGTACTTGCACGTGGTGCGCTTTCGTGGCAGAAACCTATAAAATACGACGACTGATTTCTCGCTTCTCTTTTTATGCTCCATTTTAAATTTGCATCTGTTTTCCAAACGTCTTCTTATAATAGCGTTCTTTTTTTTTTCAAATGCGGTCAGGATATGTTGCGATTGTCAGAATAAAGTCAGTCATAATAATTACCCTTTCAGTTATCTGTTATGAAGAAAAAAATATATCTGTCTGCCTCTCTGTCCCTCAAAAACGAGCATCCACTTCATGAATCATCATTTATTACTGATTTAACTCGGTTATTTCGTCGGGTTAGGATATCGTCTTTTGAACTTCTTTACGTCACATCCGGTGATGATTTCCGTTTGTCTTGATCGTTGACGTAGTAAACGAAAAAATAAAATAGTAATTTATAAAATTCTTTTGCCCGAAGAAAGCTAGCATTTTACTAATAACATTGTACAAATGAAATTCTATAATTACAGACCTGTATCGATTAGTTTTTATTCGAAATCATTAATCTAATTAGCGACTACCAGTAATAGGCGGCAGTTGTATCTGAACAGTTCAATGCTTCACCTTTGAAAAGGAAAAATTGATTCAGCGACCGCTAACCTTCGGCTACACGGCAGATTGTATAGATGTACGTATATTTCTCGATTGTATGCATATATATATATATATATATATATATAGTGCGTGTGTGTGTCTTTAGGCAGCAGTCCTTCTTTCATGCAAGCTTCATTAAACCTGACAGACAAGGTGCTTTAAGTTTTTTATGTAATTTCTCATATGATTATTTTTTCTTCTCAAGAGATAAATTATGTAAAAACTGTCCAAATCTTAATTTTTTCCGAGCCATTTCGGCTATACGTTTACGCATTGTCAAGGTTAAAATATATTAACTGTTACCTGGGAATAGACTGATGTATATGTAATTAGTATTATATACAGTTCTGTTCGATAAAAGTGACTCGCCTGATTTTTCTTACTACAAATATTTTTAGTCTATTGTTTTTGCGGTTAAAATAATTTTTAATCTTAACAATATAAAGACCACTTCCCGACCACCAAGGAAAAAAGTTTATTCACCCTAAGGTATTCTATTGATAATTATAAATTTGGATATAAATGAGATTCAGGAAAAAACTCTGTGCAAAAAAAGTGACTCAGATATCGCATTCTAATGATTAAACTCATAAATTTAAAGAACTTTTAAAAAAATATTGAAAACTATTTTACAATACACACAGAACAATATTCTAGAGCATTCTAAAACAGCTTAAATTAAATCTAGAGTATTCCAGAATATTCCAGAAAGCCTCATACAGTATAAAAACAGCTTGAAATAGCCATTCAGAACCACTTACGGCATCTATTATTGCCTTCTCAAAAGCAGCCAAGTCTACGAGAGAAATTGCAGAAATTGCTATAACCTCGCAATCAACTGTCTCTCGAGTGCTTAGGGCACATAATGATGCCACTCCTGCTCCAAAGAAGGAAACAAGGAGACGAAAGAAAAAAGATTGATGATAGAACTGGCAGGGTAATCAACAGATAAGTTGCGAAGAATAGGACTATAACTAGCCAAGAAATTGCAGCCAGTCTAAGCGAAGAGCAATGTGTTAGTCTTGCTTCTTCAACAGTCCGTCGGTGGCTGTTAGAACAAGGCTACAAATCTTGTACACGAAGGTTTAAGCCGGTAATAACCAAAGCCAGCAAAGCCAAGAGACTTGAATGGGCTCACTGTTACAAAAATTTCACCGTAGAAGACTGGAAGAATGTTCTCTTCGCCGATGAAACGAAAGTTGAGCTAAATTCAAAGGATAAGCGATCTAAAATCTGAAGAAGCTTTGAAAGCTCTTTGAATTTAGTAGTAACTACTGTCAAGCATCCATTCAGTATAATGTTCTGGGCATGCTCTTCTTTTCACGGAATTGGTTTCTTAAAACCTATTGAAAAGACCTTCAGGAGTACAAGAGAATTTTAGAGTCATGTCTGCTCCCTTCTGCTGAAAGGGTGCAAGTCGACCCCACCAAGCTCATTTTTATGCAGGGTATGCTTCCTGTCACAAATCAAAATGAATGAAGGAATACTTTGATGAGAAGTAGGTGAGTGTTATGACATGGCTGCTCCAATCTCCTAACCCCAACCCCATAGAAAACTTATGGAGCATTATAAAGTACAGGCTCTCGAGAAAGCAGTTGAGCAACAAAGAGGATTTGATTGTGAATTTCATATCCGAATGGAATTCAATGCTTGGAGATGAGATTTGCCAGAATCTAATCAAGTCAATGCCAAAAAGGGATGAAAAGGTTATTCAAAATAAAGGAGGACACATAGATTATTAAATATTTTGAACTATATTAACTATTATAAATAAATTATACCTCTATTATTCTTTATTTAAAATTCTTCGGTTATGTTTCTATTGATTACTAGTTGCAGGAAATAAGTGAGTTTTATTTTTTGCACAGAGTTTTGTCCCTAAATCTCATTTATATCCAAACTTATAATTATCGATAGAATACCTTAGGGTGATTAAACTTTTTACTAGGTGGTTGGAAAGTGGTCTTCATATTCGTAAGATTAAAAATTAGTTTGACCCCCAAAAAATAGGCAAAAAAATTTTTAATTAAAAAAATCAGGTAAGTCACTTTTATCAAACACCACTGTATATATATATATATATATATATATATATATATATATATATATATATATATATATATATATATATTAGGTTGGTGCAAAAATAATGACGGTTTTTGACGTATTTTTAACGTCAAAGACCATCATTATTTTTGCACCAACCTAATATATATATATATATATATATATATATATATATATATATATATATATATATATATATATATATATATTGAACTATAAAAAAAATATTAAAAAATTAAAATCTTCAGACACACTGGATTGTAGATTAATATTCTTTCGTTTTTTTTATTATTATTTCATTTAAATTCCTCGACTAGTTTCGGCCAAAATGGCCATCATAAGGAGAAGAAATATTTCTGCTTGCTGGTAGCAGGAAACTACAGAAATGAATGTCTTGATGGAGAAAATGAACTTTTGTCTGTAGTTTTCATTTGTTTTTTTTATTTTTTTATCTTTTTTACATGAATCTTTTAACATTCCTTAACAGTCTCTTTTAAGTTGTTATTTGAGATAAGAGCTGGATGGATCTATGCTTCTCTGAATTCCCGTGGTCATTTTGACAGTTTTATTGGTCCTGGAGAGGGGATATATCTCTGTTAAGTGTTTGTGTGTGTGTTATTTGGTTCTTAGGGAGTGAGTGAGTATGATATGTGTAAGCGTGTGTATTGCTGTGGGTGTGTGTTATCATTTGGCTCATTACGGAGTGAGTGAGTATGATGTGTGTAGGCAGCAATCCATCATTTATACAAGTTTCGTTAAAAAACGACTAACAAGCTTCTGAGATTAATTCATTTAATTTTTTATGTTCTCATAACATTTCCTTTTTTGCACATAAATTATGTAGAAATTGTACGAGCGCTTTCGGCTATTGTTTTCGCCATTATCAAGATGATTTTATTTTTACTTATTTTTATTTTTAACTGAATGTATGGAATTTTTATGTAATATCTAGAGATATAGAATTCTTTTTTTTATTCTTATTTTCCATTCAATCATTTAAAAAAGTCCAAAAGTAACGGAAGCATTATTAATAAAAAAAGAAGAAGGAAAATACACTCAATATCTTCAACTATGAACACGTTCACAACGGGTCCCATCACAGCTGAAGTAAGGACTTGATTCAACAGAAATCTGGGTCTACTGAAGAATGCTCAGAATATTGCACGTTGGACATGTGAATAATCATGGAGTCTTTAATGAAAAAGGATGCAAAAAGGAAATTTATATATAATTAACATTAGAAAGAGACACGTAATGAGAAAAGAGGGTTCAGAATATCAGACACTCACAGGAGAGATTGAAATCAAAAGGAGCAGAATTTATAGCTTTCCTAAAGAACTTGTGTAATTGGTTAGCAGAATAAGGATTTAGAAAGATGGCCAAAACACTAAATTTACTAGGAACTACAAAGAAAGGGCAATTTCGAAGAGCCATGAAGAGACACGGTTCATAGAAGAATAAAGATACGAGATTAATATTTTGTTATACGTAATTGTTTATTCACCTCTGGACTTCTTCAAATTAACGTCGGCCATTTCTACATGATTTTCGCCAAACGTTTCATCTTCCGATGATATGTGATCACCTGCTATCCTTCTTAAGAATCGAGTGCTTATGTAACTTCCGGTTGTCTTGTGTGTTCCCATCCTGTATTAAGTTCATTTAACTTCTTGTAATGTCTGCGCACCCAGCGACATAATTTGAGGCCCGATCATCCCACGAGACACCTAGCTATCTCGAGGTTCTGAGATGAAACTTCAAAACTTATGTTGGATTCTCAGAGTAAACTTAGTACATATTGTGGGGCCATAATGAACATTAAATTCGATTCCCTCGTCTAGTATTTCTTGGCGTCAAGTACATACTGTTTTTTTTTAATCAAATTTACCGCAGTCAAGGTAGTAAAGTCACTAAAACGCAATGAGTTACTGAGTGTGAAAGAATTAGAAAACAGAAAAGATTATGAAGAAGCGAGAACAATAGAAGAGTAATCAGGAAGACAGTAGATAACGATTGACATTGCGTTTAAATTTCTGAAGATCAAAGTTGGCAGGAAAGCATTGATTCGGTATGGAGTTCCACAAGCGAGGAGTGCATGAAAAAAATTGTTAGCATAGAACTTACGGTTATATCTCTTTTAATATCGGTTTAACAGTAAATTGATGAGACCTTACCGCCAATCTAGTACTGCGCTTAAATTCATAAAGTAACGCTACCATAACGAAGAGTGACATTTATTTATAATATATTTACAAAATGTGGCACAAAAAGGAGAATGGGGAAAAGGACGCTCTTCATCTGTCTTAACATTAAACTTAGCTAGCCACAACCACTGACCAAAACATACCTAATATTTCTGACACCAAAACAATGCATTCTTACTTATCTTTCTTACGACATTCACCATAATACCTCCTTGTCTCTATGAAAGTCCTATCTAGTCCCCATATTTACAATTCATTGTCAATAGGGTGGGGGTCGGGGAAAGAATAAAATAAAAATTTAAATATCTAAACCCCAATGAATATTTACAAAAAATGAACAAACACGACATACAAGAAAATAAACAAAATAGTGTTAATAATTAAAAAAAAAAAACACAATTCTTAATTGTGGCAGAAACATCAGTTCACTGGACGAAATTAGTGCGGAACTTTAATAATATAACACATTCATTCATTCCAAACACTCACTCAACCACACACTCATTCAAACACAGCAACAAATACGAAATACACAGCTGAAAAGAAAGGCGTTACGCATCCACCAGAGAACTGACATCAGTGACCCCCTAACGAGGGAGAGGATGGGGAATTAAACTAAAGAAAAATAGGGACAGAAATAAAAGGGGCAATGAGTATACAAACGAAAATGGTATTTATTTCCGCTTCAATACAGAAAATGTGGCCCAAGGTTAAAAATGGGGAACAGGGAAAAGGACGGTATTTTTCTGTCGTAAATTTAAACTTAGCTAGCCATAAACACCGACCCAAACATACTACAACATTCCTAAAACCAAAACAATACATTCTATCTTACCTTTCTTACAACATCCACCATAATACCTCATTGTCTCTATGAAAATCCTAACTAGTTCGCATATTTACAATACCTTGTCTGTGGAGGCAACAACAATTTAATAACTAGCCCCAATGAGTATTTACAATATGAGTACAAAATCTATTTACAAGAAACTAAACAAAATAATATTAGTAATAAAATAAAAACCACAATCTTTGAATGTGGCAGAAACATCAGGACGAAATCAATGCGGGACTATAATAATATAAAGCATTCGTTCATCCCAAGCACACATTCGTTCAATCACAATAACAAGTAAGAAAAACACAACTGAAGAGAAAGGCACCCCACATCCACCAGAGAAGTGGCATCACTGACCACCTAACGAGGGAGAGGATGGAGAATTAAATTATAGAAAAATAGGGACAGAAATAAAGGGGGGCAATGAGTATACAAAAGAAGAGTTCATCCGTACAATTACCGTGAATGTATTTATAGAAATACTTTCATGGTAATTGCTCCGAGGAGCTGCATTCGCTGATTCCCAGACTTCATGAATTCAAGCGCCCTACGGGACTGGCATCCAGCTCTCACCCTTTTACTGTCGAAACTCCTAAATGTAGCCGTGTCTTCTACTCCAATAGCTTCATATCTCGCACCTCTCACCTGTGGAACTTCCTTCCCTATTCCAGTTTCCCTGAGAGCTATAATCTCTAACTATTCAAATGTAATGTCAATCAACATCTCCAGTTGCCTTGATCTATCCACTATCCTTCTCCTCATCCTTTCCTCTATCACTCTTATCTGATCTTGCTCCAAATCTTCTGTAACCCCTTGCGAACTATTGGCTACCCACTTGCTTGGGGTGAAACGCTTAAAAAAAATAGGCACAAGGAAGCGGCTTTCCAGCAGTGGGGAAGTGACTGACGCCCAGTCTGGACCATTAATGTTTCTGATTCTCCTTTGGATTTTATAAAGAACCTCTAAATAAATAGCAAGAGCACTGGACCATATGTGGCAACAATATTCTAATCATGGCCGAATGGTAGACATAGATATGTCAGATAGATTCTGGGAAAGAAAAAAATGAGTAGCACGATACAGTGAACCAACTTTCTTGGCAGCTTAACGAGCAATGGTTTCAACGTAGTCTTTCCATTTCATGTCAGCCGAGAATGTTAACCTGGAAAGGCGCAACGAATCACTCTCTCTCCTGGAGGTTAACGTATGTCGACAGGCTTTCTTTTTTTTTTTTTTTTTTTTTGCATTAGGACAGATGCTGCATATTCTTTCGAAGGAAATTAAGTACTGACTCTGTTGCTTAATCTTATACATAGTTTAATCAAACCGTCTAGAAACATTATTCGTTAGAGTTACCAGATATCAGACTTTCTCCATTCGGAATGATTTGGTGTGACATTCTTTTCCTTATTTGCCAGCACGGAGCAACTCAAACTATAACTATAAACTTCTGTGACAGTATTAGATTGATCAAACGAGAAATCAATACGATGGCTGGGGAGAGAGATGTCTCTCCGGGACGCCACAAGCTATTAGGGCTTGGCGAATGATGGGTAGTCTGGCTTTGTTGTAGTTTCAGATAATTAGAGCTATAAACGTGACACCGGAAGTCAAAGACGTGAACGCAGCAACGTGTATATTATTTTGGGTCGCTTAAGCCTTTTGTTTACAATATAAAGAAGATCCAAGCTGAGCTTCTCAAATTCAGAGAGAAATTCACCTATTCTAAAACAAGGGTTACTGTTATTTTCTTTTATTTATATTTGTATAATTTAGATGGTAATCATAGCAGCGCACGTCTCGTAATTCATTATTAATGGATGCTTCCCGCTGCGGCTTTATACAAGGATAAATAATTCACGTCTACAAATTCCCGCTGTAAAACCATGCGATATGTCCTTTCATGACTGAGTCGGTTATGGCTCTTCACAGCTTTCCTTTTTTTACTTTAATATCTGTAAAAGTTATATAAGCATGATTGTTCTTGAGAAATTTAGAGATTTCTTCTTCTTCTTCTTCGTCTTTTTGTTTGTACTAAGTCCCTTCAGAACGTGGGTGATCATAGCAAATTTTATTTATTTGTCATCCCACCTACCCCGATCCACCCTCCATTCACACAAGTTGCTCAGGTAGGTAACTGGTTACCGTCCCCTATCTCTCTTGCCCTCGATTTACCACGTGAGGACTAAGTTTTTCATATCATCTTTCCTCGTTATATGTCCTAGAAATTTCAGTTGTCTCTTTTTGAATCTGAATATGTCTCCTTTTTGTTTCCATTTTCCTTAAGACTTCTTCGTTGCTAACAGGCGTCGACTATAGTATGCTCAGCATCCTTCTGTAGAACAACATTTATGTGGCCTTCACTCTTCTCTACATCCGTGAAGCGTCAAATCAGAGTTGTTCTTCACCTTGACTAGTTGCATACCAAGACTAATAAACTCAAGCTACCTACTATTTAATTCATAGCAAGGGCTAAATAAGGTTCATGCCTTTACCATTTTTAAAAAAAATCTTATATTAAATACAGATTGCGATATAAAATATAAATTTTTACCAATAAATCATTTATGTCCTTAATTCTATTTTAGGGATGATGAACATTAACTGTATCATGTCTGCGCATTACCATGGCTGCTTTTGAAAGTAAGTGGATTGGATTCCCACTGCTTGCTCCACGATTTTTGAATTCATACTTTTTTCAAGGCCTTAGAGCATGGGTTCACAAACTTTTTTACGTTATTGCTCACTTTCACATGGAAAAATTTTCCACTGCCCACCTATATAGTAAATATTCAAAAGCATACGGAAATTGTTTTGTAAAAGTTTGTTACTGGTTCGTAAACGGATTTTATGATACCGCACAAACTAGGAGGTAACAAATAACGCTGACTTATGCGGTAGTGGCTACTGCTTCTACCGTATAAAAAACGAACGAAAGCAAATTTGACCATTGAAAACTATATAGAAAATATCCAAATATTCTTTGTTTGCAGTGATGTTTAAATCTTATCTAGAATTTTTTAAGCATTTCACCGCAAGCAAGGCGGGAGTGCCACTAGCACGCAAGCGGTTACAGAGGGTGAGAGCAAGAATAATGGGGATTTTTTGAGGAAAGGATATAGAGAAAGACGGGGATCAGGATCAAGGCATCAGAAGATGTCCATTGACATTACATTTGAATATTTGAAGATTAGTGCTATCAGGGAAGCAAGCAGGCGGAAGTGAGTTCCGCTGTCAGCAAATGTGAGAGAAGAAGCTGTTGGAGTAGAAGAGGTGGTTATAATTAACTGTTTCGACAGTGAAAGGGTGGGACCGAGATGCCAACCTACTAGCGCGCTTAAATTCCTGCAGTTGGTGTAGCAGTGAAAGTAGCTCATCAATTTCTGTGAAAATATTTGTAGAAAAGACAGAGTGAAGCCACGTCTGTGAGAAATTGACTGTCAAAGAGATGCCAGATCAGGACCTATCACATTGCATATCCGTCTCTGGATTTTGTCGAAATGTGCGCAAGTTATTACCATTTAGCCTCGTATTTTTTTTATAAAGGTGCTCTGCATTTTTCCTTTGAATGTTTTTTTCGGGTAGCATATGTTGAAATACCTTTTTAATACTCAAATTCCTATATCGCTCACCTAAATTTTTAATCGCCCATTATTTTCTGTTCATTTCTCATCGCCAACCCAATAACTGAAATCGGCCACCGGTGGGTGATACCGCCCTGGTTGGGAAAACCTGCTGTAGAGAATCCTCTACTTTGCCAAGCTCAAGGGAGAAGAGATTGATTCATGTTTTTTCCATGCAAAAGTTAATATAACTCAGCTGGGATTTGAAATCAGCTCGTCAATTCAAATTTTCGCGCCAATAAGCGTTATGCCATCAGAATTTTTTAAACTTACTCGCTGACGATGGCACTGGAGTTGCAGTTGGGTAAACGGTTAAGCGCGCGAGAAAATGGAATAGGCGAAGCGGTTTCAAATTCTATCTGAGGCAGTTTGGTTTCAGTTTGACATTTTCATATCTAGAAAAATTGTTAGTTTTTTTTTTTTTTTTTCCATCAGATCTGGTAAAAAAATCAGAGTCGGATAAAAAAAAAATGCGCAGTTACTGTAACGCTTATCAGCACCGAAAGTGAAATTAGCGGTCCGACTTCAAATTTCAGCTAAGTGTGTAGCATTCACTTTCACACTAATGCTCTTTGGGAAGGCATGAATCCATCACTTCTTCCCCCATCTATGGATGATATAGCCAGGCAGAGTGATCCTTTCTTACTACCAAATCGCACTGAAACAGCGGTTCGTCTACAATCACCAAAATCGAGCTGGTCAGTGACTAGATAGATGACAGCTTGGCAATAACAGGTGCTGCAAGCTTGGATGTGTGGCGAATATAATGGATAATGGCTGGGAATTGTTAAGCAGAAAGACGAGTTAAAATTCCTGTTGGGTTCGTTATATTCACTTACGGGCACATAACCTTGGGAGAGGTATGGATTCTCTCCTTCTCCACATCTATGGGTTAATTAGTAAGACTTATCAATAAACAATTATTATATCAAAGAATAAAAATAACTAGAATTGCGCACAAAGTATTTAGGTTTCGTGGTTGATAGGTCGCTAAATGGACACAACCAACATGGTTCTTCCAGTCTTACGTAACGTCTGTCCAAAATGAAGAAAACTCATGGTGAAAGTAACGGGAAATCGATTCAGTATCCTTCCCATGAAGTCATAGAAATGAGCAGAATTTAATCCATTAATGTTCACCGATCCAAAAATGAGAATGTGGGCATTGATTGGTTATAGGGAGAAACTTATAATTAAAAACGGGTTTTATCAATTAAGAATATCGATCAACCACTATCGGATTTTAATTTTTAGAATACTTGAGTATGGCAGGTCGATTTTGGAACCATGTTATTGCACTAGATTTGAAAGTTGGGGTTTGACATGATAAATAATTGCACAAAGAATATTTTCCAAATCGTTATCATTTTTTAGGGAAGCGAATTTAAAGATTACGTTTAGGTTAAAAGTTGCAACACTGGAATTTCAATCCCCTGATCAGCGGAAACTTTATAGAATGGCCTTATAAAATTTGTAATTTACAGAAGCTTTACAAATTGTATATGGACAAAATGCATGCTACAAGCACAATACTAAATCAATATGCCATCAAATACGACCTTCATTTAGTTAAAAGGGAAATTATACTGAACAATATAGCTATATTATGACGTAATATAGTGAAATATTTTTAGTGTCATAAATAATACAGATTTGTGTCTAGCTGTAGTATGGTGTAATATACATTTTTATCTGTTTTTTTTTCATGAATTATGATCTAACAAACGATTTAACAAATTTTATTGATTGAGTAGCTTTTTTTTTTTTTTTTTGTAATCGTTTACAATTGCTTACATTTTTTTCTTACCGAATACAGTCAAAAATGCGTATTTCGCTGGTAGTGATTCATGTTTAGCAATCGGGTTTGAATATATTTTCAATTCAATGTATTGTTATTAAAATTGTTTGGATTTATTCTTGAACTACTAAAATCAGTTTGTAAGCAGAAACCTGCGGAAATCAGTTTATTCGCTACATTTTTTAGACGATATTTAAAACTAAATACTCAAAAATTGATGTAAGCTATAAATCAAAGTTTCGGTGTCGGTACATATCACATCAAACCCCATCTTTTACAGCGAGCGCATTGTTGATTTAAAATGCTTTGAAAAATCGACCTGCTCTATTGTACAGTTTGTATAACTTGTTTAAAGGATTCCGTGGAAAGACACAATCGCTTACGTCCTGAACACACTTTGTATTAAAAGAAAGTGAAAGAGAAAAAAAGGCCAGTTTTCACGTGAGTGAACGAAGAGACGAATACAGAAATTGAAAGAATAAATCTGACTACCAAACCGCATCTAGATTTTATTGAGTTGCAAAAAAAAAAAAAAAAAAAAAAAGCATTCAGAAATTTTAATGGCTTTCATCCCGGAATAAAATGAATCGTGGGATATTTACGAACTTAATCTGGCGCATGTCCAGTTAGCGATGGGAAAATCATTAAGAATTTCTGTCACACTAAAACTTTCAAACGGGTATGGTTGCCGGCAATGAAAAATACCATTTGGATTTATGATCTTTCATCGGAAGAAAAGACGCAACTACCTCAGCCAACAAGAGGAACTGCTCATTCACATATCGAGATCCGTCTCTCTTCGTTGCCGCTTTCTTACTGACCCGCCCCTCAAGCATGGAGCTTGGTTGGTTTTCATATTCTGCGGTGAAGCGAAAAGTACAGTAAACTGTCTTGCAGCCAACACTCAAAAACAATCAATCAACTTTAGCATTGTCTGACGGACTGGATCTTTGCCAGATGATTTTTGTAATATTTTTATCTCTTTATGGACACACACACACGTATATATATATATTTAGTGCATAGGGAGATATACGCATTACAATTCTACAAAAGTTTTTATAAAGACACATCTATGCTTGCATTTGCCTACAAATATATATATATATATATATATATATATATATATATATATATATATGTATGAATGTATATGTATATGTATATATATATATATGTGTATAAATATGTATATATATATATATATATGTATATATATGTATATATATTTATATGTATATATATGTATATGTATATATATTTATATGTATATATATATGTATATATGTATACAAAATAATATAATCCTTTTTATAGATAGATAGATAGACAGATAGATAGATACAGACAGACAGACAGACAGACAGACAGTGGAGCGGTAGAAGTATAAACTTTAATTTCTTAAAATTTAAAATAAAATTATTTTTTGATATGTGTTTGGTTATATAGCCAATTTCATTTAGTGGCTTTTTATTTTGTTTATGTTTTTATCACTTTCGGTATTAAGTGTCCCCCATTTTGATAATAGAAAATATTCAAGGAAAGATGAAATTTAATAGATCCTCAAAAAAAGGTGAAATGTTTTGAGTACCTGGAAGCAAAGTTACACTGGATGATGATGATGATGATGATGATGATGATGATGATGATGATGACGACGTGTTTAGCGTGTGTGGTGCTTCGTAAATGAGAATAAATTATAACAAAAAGAAATACTAAGATAATTAATAGGAATAATCTTGGAAAAAATCCCATAGTCATGTTTAACATGAAAACAAATAAACAGTCATTCAACAAAACTGCTGTCAGCCACGAATACTCTGAAGCAATAACATGCCCTAAACAATCGTTCGCCTTCTTGATGCCACCAAATCCAAGATGGCAACCTTCAAAATGTCATTGACATCGTGCGGCCGTTGGCTGATTTCCTTCTAGATTTATTAGTCCGTGTTATTAAAATAAAGAGAATGTAGAGACCACGTGCTGCGATGGTGAAATGATCATCAAATTTCCAGCTACTCCTAGGTTAGTTGATCCATGTGGGGTGGGAGCACATAAAAGGATGCCCTCGATCGAGGCCTTAAATACACTAGGGTATCGATATAGGCGGTCACATTGAACGAGAAAAATAAAAATAAAAAGGTGACATGATCCTCGGAGACCCATATCTCAGTATAACATTTTGGTGTGCATCGACGTGGGTACATGGACTTGTCTACATTCAAAAAGCTCCAGCGTGCCATAGTTGGTAGATAGTGCCACAAACAGAGAGTTCTTTTTTCTTTCGTGCCTCAGAATGGTCGGGTGGGGTTTTTTTTTTTGGTTCTGCCGTGTTAACTATTGCACTAAATTGGAAAAAGAATCTTGTATGATAAAATGTTTAATTTAAAATTTTACATTCCGGGGGTATCGGAATCAAATTGGCTGAATACATGTAAAATTTCATACAGGCCCATTGCTTGAATATATCAAATTTTTGTAAAGATTACAGAGCCGTTCCAGTGTAACGTTCCTAAATCTTATGTAACTATAAAACACAAAAAGACTGACTCAAAACGCCGGGTAATGTGAATTTGGTGCACTTCCGTTAACGCTATGTTTCCGTTTTCTTTTTCTTTTTTTTTTATTCTTTCCATATATGGACAATAGTTCATCACATTTTGGTTTTTTATAAATATTTATTAATTTACACATATTCTTTAGAAATATATTTTTTAAGTCACTATGCCTTCAGATGTATACCTCTCTACAGATACATTAATAAAGATAGCGGAGTAGTTTTCCATTTCATTCTCCAACCTTTGGCATTCAAAATTTTCCTTCTCTTAGCTTAACTTCTCATTTCCTTTAGCTTTGGGTGACCGGTCGCCACCTAAAGCTAAAGAGCCTACTCTGCTCTGCTATATAACGCATAGATGGTGATTGGGGATAGATTAGATTCATGCCTTTTCCTATTCCGCGAACGTAAAAGTGAATGCAACAGCTTAGCACAGAATTTAAGATTGCCACGGCTATTCGAAGCTTGGAATCCTACTTTTTTCTTCTCTTAGACTGGTTTCCATGCAACGCTAAAGAGCCTAGCCTCACTTTGTATTTAGCCCACAGCTAGTGAGGCGGGATTCGTGCCTATTCCAAGATTATTTACGCGAAAGTGCAAGCAACCGACTAACCCGGAATCTAAACACATCACGCAGATTCGAATTTACACGTTTATATTCGTTATTTTACTGGTTACGTATATTTTATTGTTAGGCATTAGGAAAATTAATGACAAAGTGAAAAAGAAACTTTTCATGTGAAGTGTTTCGTCCTTAAAGTCATATTTACGTTGATGCAATTACACAAGGGGGCGCTTTAATTTTAAACTTTTAAATTTATTTAATTGTTGAATATGTGTTTGGGTATATAGTCTAAACAATTTCATTTGGTTTCTTTTTATTTTGTTAATGTTTTTATCAAGTTTGTTATTAAGTATCCGATATTGCGATAATAGAAAATCTACAAAGAAAAAAGAAAATCTTATGATGGTTTTGTTTGATTTGGTTTATTTTATGGCATAACAACTTCAATGGGTTATTTAATCCCGACAAAATTTTTATTGTTGGTAATATTTTTTCTTCAAAAATCTATTTCCGATAATAATTTTCCTTGAAATATGTATCACTGGTAATATTTTTTTACAAAGTATTTCGGGTATTAAAACTTATTTTTACATTTTCGTAGTGTTTTGACCCCAGTAACCCGCTGGGGCCGTAACATGTGCTACCATCCCAGGTCAGGGTGGACCTGAGAACACCAGCAAATGAGGTAGTTCCACGTTCATCAAAAGCTCCTGATCAGAGGGCTTACTGTTGGACGTAGTTTATCGTCTTACCCAAGACACGGATGTAGTTTATCATCATACCAGGGACGAGTAGTTTATAGTCTTACCCAGGACGCGGATGTAGTTTATCGTCTTACACAGGACACGAGAAATGTTATGAGAACTTGAATGCAAATTTACTGTGGATGTTCTCGTGATTAAAATACTTTCTATGCAATTTTGCCTTAGCAATTTGATTTCTTCTTTAATTAAAGTAGATTTTTTCAAATCGAAATTATGGCCAGGCTCATTACGGTGAGCGACAAATGCATCAATTTTATTTGATTGATTTTTTACGGTTTATCAACCCTTTACATCTAATTCAAAGCCAGAATTGTTTCTTTTTAATTGTAACTATTTTTTTCATATAATAATGGTTTAATGATACAATTCTTACTAATTAACCCATAGCGAAGAGAGAAGAGGTAAATTTATACATTTCGCAAGCGTATTTGCGCATAAGTGAATTGAAAATCATCCCTCTAATCAAAAATTCCGAGCCATTATACATTACACCAACTATACGTCCAAGCTTACAGCACCTGATATTCCCAAGCGGTCACCCATCGAAGTACTGACCAGATTCGACGTTGCTCATCTTCAGTGATCGTAGGGAACCGGTGTTTTAATGTATAATGTATTGAGTGTGTTGTTTTGTAAAATATCCCTTTTGTGTTCAGATAATCGCTTATTTAAATTCTTTGAGGTTTCTCCTATGTATTCTTTGTGGCAATTATTACAGGTTATGGAGTAAATTCCTCCCTCACGTTTAAACTTATTATTAATCTATTTTGTAATAATTAAGTCTTAATTAGTTGTAAAAAATTATAGCAAGCTTAGATAAGTTCTTTTCAGCTGATATAAAAATGTACATATAATTGCTTCCCACTGCTTGAAATGTAATCATCATTACTTTTTAAAAAAAAAATAAGATTAAAAGCAAATAGTATATTTACGCATCAAGGACTTAATCATGATTACCACCAATGATATATATCAGTTATGGAATCGTTTTATTCTTTGTGCAAATAATCCTTGATTCGAAAAATCAAATAACCGTGTTGGACTTTAAAGAAAATCACTGTTCAGTCGGAAAGATATCTAATTATTTTGTCTATTACGACCTTTTAGAATAAAAGAAGCTTTTAATAGAAATCCTTTATTATTAACAACATCTGAAGAGGTAAAACTTAGAAGAGACATTCTCATTTGATCAACATCAACTTATAGGTCTTCCGAATGGCAAGGGAAGCCAATATTTCTCAAATTAAACCGACAAGAAGCCTAAATACATTCTAACTAAACAGGCTTAGCTCTTTTTGCATAATCACGTCAATGGAACACTTTCCGACGAGAATCATTTAGCGAAAAGAGAAACACAGCAGAATCAGAAATCATATAAAAAAGAACATGATAATTTTTCAACTGACAAGAAACCATTTTTCCATCTCTAGGATTTATAAATATCTAGTCAGGATAATGATACTTTCTTCTACAAAATAATTGATTTGAATCCTGGTAAAACCAATTATCGAATATTGATATTCCAGACAAATAACAGATCGTTTCTGTTAATTCACCCCCCCAAATAATGTAAAGTTACTTATTGCAAATATTAATTCCCCCAAGAAATTATAAATTTTAAATCAAAGTTTGTTTTTTATTAGATTTTCATCACTTTTGAAATTATAAATTTTAAATCAAAATTTGTTTAAAAAATTTATAATTTCAAAAGTGATGAAAATCTAATAAAAAACAAACTTTGATTTAAAATATGTCTATCATCCGGGCGAGTGATTGGTGATTCCCCATTATAAGTAGACCAACGTGGAAATGAGAAAGGTCTTCTGTCGGGGTAAATCGTACTATACATACAGTTATGATCGATCGATCGACCTACGAAGCGGATACAGGGAAGAGAACACCGATAAATACAAAGAAACCTATGTCGAAAGAAGAAACGCCCAATCTGAAATTACGTGCCAAAACAGAGTTGCTAACTTCTTTTGACCACATACATTTATGATATGAGTGAAAGTTGGGGGTAGTATGAAATGAGGATGGAGATGATAGATATCGATTGACACTGAAATTGAAGCGGTAAAGAATATACTGTCCAGGGGAAAATCCACGACTGTATATACCTGATAAAGAAGCAGATCTTTGGAAAAAGCTTGTCTGAGTAAAAAATAAACCCTTACATTTGAAATAAGGGATAAAACGAGTTCAGTTCGTCTCAGTGGAAGTAGTTTGGCTTGCTCAGGTAGTAAGGGTTTAAATTAGTGAAAGTTCATCTGAACATTTGCCATGGAAATAGCGATAAGCTAACAACTTTGCGTCAGTTAGAAAGAGGATGCAACATGAGTAATACGCCTTTCTTATGACACATGATCACATAAGCAGTGTCGAACACCCTTTAAAGATAGATTTCGATGAACTGAATGTTTATCCAGACATCGAAGATTTCCCACGGTTAACAAAGATCGAAGTTCAATTTCAGATCAAAGCTAATTAAAGTAGCAGGTAGATTTTTCTTAATTCAAAGTTCAGTTCATACTAGGTGTTCCACGCGTGCGTCTTTGTGCAAGAATAGGCTAATTTTGTTAAACCCCAATGGCGTTTAATTCAGACAATTACTATCTCTATTTTTCCAAGTACTTTCAGTCTCATCTGAGGCCGACTTCAGGAGCTTAAATTGTATAGATAGAAAATGGTCTCAGATGAGATTGAAAGTACTTGGGAAAATAAAAATTATTTCAAAGAGAATTTTGGTATTTTTCTTAACCAGATTTTTACGGACACCCAAGAATTAATTAGTGGATTCGAAAGCATTAAGACTACATATATATATATATATATATATATATATATATATATATATATATATATATATATATATATATATATATATATAATTCATGAATAATTCATACAAAAAACAAATATAGAGGTTAAAGATTTAAATGGCGAGAATACATCTTCGCAAACAATACAAATACGATACACCAACCCCAAACCTGTTTATCAATGATATGATCCCCGTTTATAAATTCCAGTTGCATAAGGTCTTTTTAATTTTTGACAAGCTTTCGTCTCTTCCGACAGACATCCTCAGGTATGGAAATAGATTTTGTTCTTGATTTTACTTCTCAGTAATAAGAGGACAACGAAAATAGACATGTAATCCGAAAAAATGCTATGAGAAATGTTTTATTGTTTTGGAAAGTGCGGTCGCAACGCTGAGTTTGAATTTAAATTTTAAGGTTGTGCGTTTTTGTACAAATATAGTAATAAGAGAATTCTTTTTTACTGGTAGATTTTCCGTTAATGTAGCATGAACTATACATACATATATATATATATATATATATATATATATATATATATATATATATATATATATATATATATATATATATATATATATATCGTTATTATATATACTATATATTATATTATATAAGGATATTATATATCTATTATATATATTATATATTATATTATATATGGATATTATATATATATATATATTATATTACATCATATAAGCATATTATATATATATTACACATATAATATATATATATATATATATATATTATATATATTATAATTAATTTTTTCAATATTTTTTATTGTTCAATATATATATATATATATATACATATATATATTTACGCATGTGCGAAAGTCATCAGAAATGGCAAGCAGGAAGAACTGCTTCATTAATAAAAGACAGGTGAACGCTGAGACAGGTGAGAGCGGCTGACAACGGAATTTTATTCGCCCAGAAACAGGTGATGCATCGGCTGGCAGGAAGACGCAGCGCATAGAAAAGATTTCGGGGATGCAATACATTCAATATTTTTTCTGCTTTCTCATTTGGTGTTTTATTTTTTTATTTTTTTTTTATTTTCAGGATCTCTATTTAGGAGAAGTGCGCAATCGCTCGCATATACGAATTTACAGCCCATCAAAAAATAAAATATTAGCCAAGACATGCTTCCATATAAAATAAATAAGCACACTGATTATATATATATATATATATATATATATATATATATATATATATATATATATATATATATATATATATATGCACATACACAAATGTAAAATAACGAAAAGAATATAAATTCAAACGTTCATAATATTAATTTAAAAATGGTTCAATACTAGAATAGACGAATAGATATTTATTATAAACTGTTACATTGGAACATGGAATTTACCACAATAAAAATGCATATTTGTTTCAACGTCTAAAAGACTACCCACCAGATGGTTAACGTTGAAACAGATATGCATTTTTGTCGTTGTAACTTGCATGTTCCAATGTAACAGTTTAATATATATATATATATATATATATATATATATATATATATATATATATATATATATATATATATATGTAATGAAAAACAAACCACTTTAAGGTACCATTACGATAATTTATTTCACCTAAATCCTTTTTTAAAGATTCAGGATCATCAGGTAAAACTTCCAACAACGAATTCTCAATTCTCAATTCGTTGTTGGAAGTTTTACCTGATGATGCTGAATCCTTAAGAAAGGCTTTAGGTGAAATAAATTATCGTAATGGTACCTTAAAGTGGTTTGTTTTTCATTACATATTAGCTCTGTCCTCACATTGAGCTCTCAGGATTTCATCCTCTTTGGATTTACCAATTCGGTTTACCAAGTTCCTTATAACTTAAATATCTCTCTCTCTCTCTCTCTCTCTCTATATATATATATATATATATATATATATATATATATACGAGTACGCGCACGAGCGTGTTTGTAATGACAATGAGAAAAAAAACATTTTTTCTCTGACTTCAGGACTACATCGGACTAAAGTAATGTTTACGTTGATAATTTTCCATACATTTTTTTTATCTTATTTATAGATTTAAAGATAAGTTTCTTCCATACATACTTACATATATATATATATATATATATATATATATATATATATATATATATATATATATATATATATATATATATGAATTCAAAGAAACATGAGGAAAAATTAGTCTCGTTTTCTCCTCTGAGGGGTTTTATCAAAACAATGTAGGCTTTATTATTCTGCTCATCCCTATATACAAATGTGATGCCAATGGATGGAGCGTAAAACGGCGGAAATGCCGTGAATATGGCAGTAAAGATGAGGACAACTGTCCGGACAATGTAAATAGTGTAAATAATTACAATACTTCGTCTCAGAAATATAAACATCTCTTTTCTTTATTCTTTTCCTCCTTTTTTTCCCTCTTCTTTGCTCCCCTTGATCTCTCTATGGTATTCGTAGCATCTTGCTGTAGAACCAAATCTCTGTTCTCCCAGATCTCCTCTTCATTTAAGAAGAAATTGTCCAGCATTCATTGATATATATTAGAAGATACGTTGACAAATAAAACTGTGGACGAACCGTGTTATGACGTGTTAATTGTGATTGTTAAAATTAATTTTGTGCCCTTCTAACTGAACACCTCATCAAACGAAAGAGGAATGGAACACACAGCTGCTAAAATGACGTCTTAAATACAACAGAGACGAGGAAATGACCCCGAAAGAACTACTCTGAATCAGTATCTGGAATTGAGATCAATATTTCCGGTATTATTAAAACGAATTATGTTCGATTTAATCGTGCCACACGTAATTGGAAATAATATATTTCAGAATTGATACCAAAGAGAAGTCTTTTGCCAAAATTAAATTATTTACTAGCACTCTCCCCTTTCGAGCTAAAATCTTTCAAAGAATATATTGCTTTTTGCTAACTCTCAAATTAATAATTGTTTGTTTCCATTCGTAACAAAGACGGAAAGCGATAGAGCGAATTTATTAAATTAATTTTATTTTCCTTGTCATTGCAAAAATCATTCAAGTGGACGCATTCAAAATGTCTCTTTTCTCCTTCCTGTATGTTTTCAAAGGTGATACTACTGAGGTATTTTTGTGGCGAATAAATTGGTCTATGCCGCATTGAAGCGGCGACAGACGCTGTTAGTCCGTATAAAATAATGACTTTGCAATCTTTAAGCTGATCACACGTTCGCTTGTGACCTTGCTGCAGGATTCTATGATTTTCGGGTAAAGTGTTGATTGCCACTTTATCGTGGGTATCAACCCTTTTTGATACGATTGTGTCTACATTGTATCAGGTCATCCCATAAGTTCTGTCCGAATTTTAACTTTTTGTTAAAATGAACGAAATTTAAAGAGTATTTTATAATGTCTAATGGAGCTGAACATTATTTTTATGTTTAGATGCATTTAAACTGATCAAATTTTATTTCAGAGAACATTAAAAGTAAATTTTGTTTGTTTAAAACCCTGCTATGATGGATGTACCCAAGAATCATTTGAGGCACATAATGCTTTATGATTTCAAGAAAGGAAACTCAGCAGCCGAAGCGGCTAGAAAAATTCACTCAGTTTATGGAGAAAAATGTGTGAATGAAAGAACTTGTAGAAGATGATTTGCAAAATTCATTCATGTCATTCTATTTTAACTTTCGGCTCGTAACAGCAGGCGATAACTGCCCATCCCACAAAATGTTTAGTGTCTAAAAAAAAAACCCACTAAACTAAAAGACTTTCTTTTTTTTCCAGATTTTCAGATAAATCTTTTAGCCATCTTGATACTATTTGTAAGAAACACTGTAAAACCGTTTGAGTTATTCAGCCAGAAAGAGAACACGTGAAAATCATTTTGTGTCAGATCCACAATGTCTTCTCAACTGAGCAATGGCGAGAGGAAAAAGATTATTCTGGCCTTCAGTAATGGCACTAAAATTCATACTCTGGCTTCCATCTTGAAAGTCCATTCACGAACCATCAAGAGAACGGTGAATAAGTTTAAAAAATTGGGTACAGTAAAGAGAATAACGGAATCAGGAGATCATTATTCCAACTTAGAGCTAAATACATACTTATGGTTCAAAGTAGAGTCCAATAATGTTCAAAAATCTCGGAGAATTCCAGTAAGATATAATTTCTAAGATACAGCGGTTCAAAACTTAATCTGACAATTGGACAATTTTTCTGTTACAGGATTTGGACAATTTTGCTGTTCCATCCGATATGTGTACTTCGTGATTATTGAAGCCAATACAAATTAACAGTTTAAAAAACTGCAATGCGTGAATAAATATTATTGCATACATGCATTTCTTAATGTTTTTATAAACATTTTGTAGCAAAATGTGTATGTAACAAAAAACGTATGTGTATGCCCACAAGCATCTGAACTTTATCGTATGTGTCTCTTATATTGAGCAAGTTTGGCCACCGATGTTCTAAACACATGGATGGACTATGTAACCATAGACACAGAGATGGAAGATTTGCTGGTGCAGAAAAAGACTAATATTAGATTACAAAGTTTAATATAGAAATAAATTCAAAATCTTATCAGATCCAGAGATTCAAACCTATCCCCTAACCTAATACAAAAAGATAAGAAACAGTTATTACGACAAAAGCGGGATAATTTTTTCAGCTCACAAAGCCATTAAGACGTAATAGGGTTATTGAGTGTGAAAGTATATGACATAAAGAAATAATCATATTATTTTGAGAGAGAGAGAGGGGGGGTAAGAGAGAGAGTGGGGTGAGAGAGAGGGGGTAAGAGAGAGAGTGGGGTGAGAGAGAGAGAGAGTGGGGTGAGAGAGAGAGGGGGTAAGAGAGAGAGTGGGGTGAGAGAGAGTGGGGTGTAAGAGAAAGAGAGAGGGGGGTAAGAGAGAGAGAGAGAGTGGGGTGAGAGAGAGAGAGTGGGGGTAAGAGAGAGAGAGTGGGGTGAGAGAGAGAGAGTGGGGTGAGAGAGATAGAGGGGGTAAGAGAGAGAGAGAGGGGTGAGAGAGAGAGGGAGTGGGGTGAGAGAGACTGACAAAAGAAGAGGAATTAAGACGATAGCTGATGACGATTGACATTTCATTTATATTTTCGAAGATCCAAGTTTATGGAAATCAAGACACCGGGAGAGAGTTCCACAAGCGATAAGTGCAACAAAAGAAACTGTTAGCAAAGTGTTTCAGTTTTGAATAGCCTCCACAATTGGTTGTGAATTATCGCTAGATATAAATAAATACTCTAATGAGAGCGGACATACATAGGTTTAATTGATTTTAAACAATCTATTTCGATTTTGGGAATTTCTGGGAATATACATTTTGTTGTTGCCTCTATTTTCGTTATATTAGGTTGGTGCAAAAATAATGACGTAATAATGTCTTTTTTTGACGTATTTTTAACGTCAAAAAACGACATTATTACGTCATTATTTTTGCACCAACCTAATAAATTGTTTCTCTTTTGCTCTTTTGCACGGAATGTCTATTTACCATGTTTGTTTTTAATGCTCTAATATATATATATATATATATATATATATATATATTATTTATTTAAAAATTATAACATAAATATGGTATAAAATCAATACAAAAATAGCCATATTTTTGTAGCGATTTTATAACATATTCATGTTATAATTTTTAAATAAATAATTATATTCGCTCTACTCTGTATTGAGCACTCTTTTAAGAATAGTAATTCTTGGTTATTAGAATTTATTCCCTATACACCAATTATATACTTGTATATATATATATATATATATATATATATATATATATATATATCGCACACACACACACACATATATATATATATATATATATATATATATATATATATATATATATATATATATATATATATATATATATATGATTGATTGGTGTCCAATCTAGGTGGGCTGCCAGGGATTAAGGTTTATTCAACTCTATATTCGCTTGACTAATATCTTTCTTTTATTATTATTATTATTAAACGTTCCATGCAGTTGAATCGAAGGGTTGAGCCTGGGATCGGGTGTGGTGTTAAAATCCTCTGACGTTTGCAAATTTTATGACAGAATCTGCATCATTGTTTCTCATTGTTGTTCTCATACATTCCCATTGCTGTTTTGAAAACCACTTACATACTTGCAGGTATAATGGAAAGTTTGACAAATCGTTGTTGTGACACAAAGACACACACGTGAGACGATCTGAGAGCTTTGAGAAATTTCGAATATTGCCATATAAAAATTTCCTATACACAGCCAGAATTAAACAATTTTCACTTTTGCATAGCGTCCACAATTGGCTGTGAATTTTCGTTAGATATGAATAAACACTCTACGTTTCTGTGGGTGAACAGACGCTATTGCTCAAAAGCATTTAACATTGCCTGTCCTTCAAAGCAATGTTTGGTCTCCGTCAAACGTCAATGACACACGTCTGTTTTATACACACATAGAACTTATGATTATATCTCGTCCTTTCAACTGTAAAGTGATAAGAACTTGTACTACGCTTAAATTCGTAAAGTCGGCGTAACAAAAAGCATAGCTCATCAGAGCTTTACTCTCCTCTTCCTCTTACTTTTTATTTCTTTTTTCTATCATTTTTTCTTTTTTTTTTTTATTCGTTAAACATTACATTGTTACATTTTAGTGTCATTCTGTCACATTCTATTTTAACTTCCGGTTCGTTCTTTTTCTTTTTTTTTCTTTTGTAAATTGTCATTTTTCCATATGAATCCTCTTTCTCGTTCTTCTTTTCTTTTCATATTCCTTTTCTTTCTTTCTTTCTTTCTTTCTTTCTTTCATTATTTTTTTTCTTTTTCTTTCTTTTTTCTTTATTTTCTCTTCCATCTACGGCTCCCTTTTTCTCATCCTCTTTTTGTTTCTGATTTCACTTCCAAACATTGAGTTTTTTCCATGTTTATCGTCTTTCACGATTCATTGTCTTTTTTCGTCTTCCAACTGCCGAAGACAGTCTGAAACATCAATTTCCACACCCTCCAAACTATCCTGAGTGATATTACAATATAAAAACATTTCTGAAGGTAACTTTTCTTCGTTTTTTACGGCATAGTTTAATTCAGTTATAACTTTATCGGTTCACATTTAAATAGAGTGAAAGATTTTGACATCGCCTGTAGTTGCATATAAAGGAAGCTGTGAGATCGTAGACGGCGAAGATGTCATGTGCGACACGGACATAAATCGTAAGTGAAGAGGGCTTGATGTGATGAGGTGAGAAATGCTTTCGGCAGCAAATTTGGAAATGTGTCATATTTTTCTGGATGTGTAGTGAAAATTGAGATCGACGAGTAACGACTTTGGAAATTTTGGCGATCAATTGGCAGATCGTCTGCGTTTAGTAATGGGTGTGAGTTTCTATCTAAAACGACGGATAAAGAAGAGAAACATACCAGCGAATATATATATATATATATATATATATATATATATATATATATATATATATATATATATTAATGAATATACATATCCATCAGTTTGCACTACTACGAGTTTCTTGTCAAACGCAATTTTCAGGAGCTAGAGTTTATTGACCGTTATTTAATGTGAAAATGTATCAATTTATCATAATGCTCAGTGCAAAAAGTGTGGGGCATGTATATTCATTAATATATATATATATATATATATATATATATATATATATATATATATATATATATGTTATAGCTCATTTATATAAGATCGGGCACTATTTCAATAACACCACCACTTTGTGTGCAATTAATAGAGTTTGTCTGACGATCGCAAATAGCGGGAAACCCGGATCACAAACTCACATTACTCCAACATATATATATATATATATATATATATATATATATATATATGTGTGTGTGTGTGTTTGCTAGCTCAACCATCGATGGCTGAACAATTACGTCTAACCACTTTCACCCACAGCGTTTGGGGCAGCCCGTGATATACATTTCAGCACTTTCAAACGGTGGCACGAATAAGGTTCGCCTCCCAAGGATAAGACGAGAAAATCACTTCCCTGACCAATAGAACATGTTCCGAAAGAGAATGTCTTGGCCACAAGCACACTCGCACTAACACACACACGCGAGCGCATACACACAAACACACAGACACACACACATATATATATATATATATATATATATATATATATATATTGGTGAATATATGTGTGGAATCAACCACACATTTTTTAATATATATATATGTAAACTTATGAAAAGTATGCCCCTTTTACGTCTTCGAGAAAGCACTGAGCATTTCTAATAATTCAATATATATATATATATATACAGTAGCGTCCAAAACTAAGGGACAAAATTTTAAAACCTAATATTTGTTAGAAATAACAACTGTGAAAACCTGAAATTTTGACAACTGGTAGTCGTTATCATCCATAATAACATACTAAAATTTGAATCATTTGCAAAGGATAGAAAAAGAATTATAACAATTATTTATTTATTTTCAAATTTGGAACGTCCAAAAGTAAGGGACAAAATTGAGAAAAACAATGTAAACAGCAAAAAAACAATAAAAATACATGTACAATCAATATTTAGTAAATGAGCCCTTGCTCTCAATGACAGCTGCACATCTTCGACTACAAGAACGAATCAGTTCTTGACAATCCTCGATACTAATTTTAGACCATTCTTCTTGAAGCTTCACCCACAAATCCTTCGTGTTAGTGGGATTTCTTTCCATAACTTTAACTCTTAAGGTCTTCCAAAGATTTTCTATTGGATTTAAGTCAGGACTTTGCTGTGGCCAATCCATAATTTCCAAATCTTGCTCGCTAAGGTAACTCATTACCACCTTTGCCTCGTGACATGGGGCATTATCTTGCATAAAGGTAGCCCTATCGAAACCTGAATTCTGTATGATTGGCACAACATGATCTTGAACAATGTTTTTATAGATCTGCGCGTTTACACGAGTTTGTAACCGGACAAGAGGCGTTGTACCTTGGCTAGAAAACATTCCAAATACCATGACGCTTCCGCCCCCAAACTTGACAGTTTTCTTAGTACACTTTGCACTTAATCTTTCACCAATACGTCTCTTTACATTGTTTTTTCCATCATTTCCAAATAAATTAAACTTGCTTTCATCACTGAAAAATACTTTTGCCCAATTTTCATATGTCCAAATTACATACCTGTTTGCAAACTCTAATCTCTTCTTCTTATTCTTCGAACTAAGTGGTTTCTTCCCTGGGGTTCGATTAAACAGCCCTATTTCTTGCAGTCGTCTACAAACAGTCTGTTTTGACGCATTAACACATGAAGTACTATTCATAACCCTTTTAATTTATGTGCAAGACTTAAAACGGTCCTTAATACGCTGCATTATTCGATCTTCTCTTGCCGAAGTTTTGCGGGGTCTGCCGGTTTTAAAAGCACTAACTATTTTGCCAGTATCATTGTAGGATTTAACAACCCTGCCTACAACACTCTTGGAACGTTTCACTTTCTCTGAAATCTCTCTAATGGCGTGCTTTTCCTTGCGTAGCTTCACAATAGCTTGTCTCACAGAGTAATCAAGTTTTTGGCGTTTTGCCATGGTGCCGGCTGATGCAACGTTTACAAATGACGAAGTAAGACTTATTCTTTAGAGGAAATCAAAAAATTTGAATATAGCATACTGCTTACATTTTTTTTCTCAATTTTGTCCCTTACTTTTGGACGATCCTATTTTGAAAATAAATAAATAATTGTTATAATTCTTTTTCTATCCTTTGCAAATGATTCAAATTTTAGTATGTTATTATGGATGATAACGACTACCAGTTGTCAAAATTTCAGGTTTTCACAGTTGTTATTTCTAACAAATATTAGGTTTTAAAATTTTGTCCCTTAGTTTTGGACGCTACTGTATATATATATATATATATATATATATATATATATATATATATATATATATATATTGTGTGTATTTAGGCAGCATCTTTTCATTCATACACGTTTCATTAATGATTAATTTCAACGATAATGTTACGAAAAAATTTACATAAAATAAATAGACTTGTCTATATTATTTAATGAAACGTTTATGAATATATATATACACACACAGTGTAACCATATATATAGAGAGAGAGAGATATGCTTTATCCATAGACAGACTATTTCGCTGTATCACAGCTACTCGGCGTGGCTAGACATACAATCTCTTCAGCCTGAGAACGAAACCCGAACGATTTGGTATCATTCAGAGTTTCTAATCCCGAGGCCATCGACTCCCAGCAGAGGAACATTTTTGTGTGTTTATTTTTTTATAAACACGCCAGTCACTTAAAGAACTCAAACGTTTCGGCTGTTGTACGCTCCGGCCTTCTTCAGGTGGTGGGATTGTCGAACTGAACCCTTTATTTCGCTCTCTGGGGTAGACTGTTCTAGTTCCACGTGCCATGTTTTAATGGATGTCAGTTATCAGTTATCTCCTGTTAATTCCCATCTCCAAGTTTTCCACTGCATTAACCGGGTATTGAACTCACACTCTTTGGGTCTTTTCGCTGGATCTGACTAACGCCTTTATCCACTGTGCCATGTGTCCTTGAGGAAGTGTCCTGAAGAAGGCCGGAGCGTACAACGGCCGAAATGTTGTAATAAATATGGCGACAAATATGACGACAATAGTCCGAATAATGTAAATAGTGTACATAATACCTCATCTCAGGAATATAGACAGATACTGAAAGGCCGAAACGTTGTAATAAATATGGTGACAAAGATGAGGATAATAGTTCGAATAATGTAAATAGTGTACATAATACCTCATCTCAGAAATATAGACACATAGAGAACGGATCATGTGTGAATTAACCATTGAAAGATGAGAAAAGAGGGTTAAATTGACACAAAGATTATGTGTTTAATCTCACGGGTATTTTAGCCTTAATTCATCTATCCGTTCAAGAGCTCAGTACATTTTTCTACTTATAAAATCTTCAACCCGAAAAGGAAAAGGAAACAGCGATGCCAGATAAACATTCATAAATATACATATAATATTTGGTCTATGAATATCTATCATGACAATGACAAATTGGATCCGTGACATTTCCCAACAATGCAAATGCAAGATTTAATGTACAAAATGCGTGACAAGAGATTCGTAATTATATAGACTCATTTGCATAACATCATATGTGTCAGTGGTGTTGGACATATATATATATATATATATATATATATATATATATATATATATATATATATATAGGCAGCGTATATTCATTCAAGCATTTTTCATTAAATGATATAGACATATCATGCCTATTTATTTTTACAATAATCTATTCTAGTTCTCTAATTATCTTCTTGATGGTAAGACGTAATTCATCACGTAAGGCGCCTTAGTTCTTGTTAACCCAAGTACTTTCGATCTCCGACGAAATCATCCTCAGGGGTGAATTTCGAAAAGAAAAAATTAATGTGATTATAATAATAGTTGTGGTGGTGATTCTTGTGAACAAGCGTTTTGATAAACGCGTTCTGTTGAAATTATTTTAACAATAATCGATGTGACTAAAATGTTCTGTAAACAAGCGTTGACAATGCAAGGGGAGATAACCAGAGATGGTAAAATGCAACATGGTGTTAAATGGCAGTCAACTCAAATGCTTTTTAAAACATTGCTACAATACTCGTAATAAATCTTGTCCAGTGTTACTTGGTTGCTTTGATATAGATGATAGACTGCCTCGAGAATATATATATATATATATATATATATATATATATATATATATATATATATATATATATATATGTGTGTGTGTGTGTATATATATATATATATATATATATATATATATATATATATATATATATATATTCATATAAATCCAAATTGCCTCATTTATCTCTCTTTTAATAAATATATTGGGCTCTTTTTGTGGATCTGTTTTGATATTTTATATTATTAGGGTTCACTTGCATTATATACCAACGGTATATATATATATATATATATATATATATATATATATATATATATATATTAAATAAATACTTTTTTCTACTATCAAAACCATCACTTGACAGGTTACCGGATGTGTTGAAACAGAATGGCTATTTTTGTACTGATATTATAGCATGTTTATTTTATAATTTTTCAATAAATACACACACACAGACACACACACACACACACACACACATATATATATATATATATATATATATATATATATATATATATATATATATATACTTGAAAAATTAGGATGTCCGTTTAATTCGCTACATTGCTTTCAAGCAATCAAGTGATTTCTTAATTTTTCAAGTTAAAAGCTCTTACATGTTTTTTGGGGTTTTTTCATACGTGTACTTAGTACTTTTATTTTTTTTCCTTGTCTAATTCAACTATGACTATTAGTCTTATATATATATATATATATATACATATATATATATATATATATATATATATATATATATATATTGCGGGGGTGGGGGCTTGCACGAGAGGTTGTTCCAAAAAGCGTTTCTCCTGTTTTATTAAGTCGGCCCCAAGGTCAGAGGCGTATGTTAATGGTAGAGTAGTTACCTCCTTTTTTGTTTTTTAAGTTCTTACGAATAAGTGTTGAGAGGCCGTCTGGTAAAGTGCTGACTGATAGGATAGTGCATATAAAACAGACTTGTATCATTGCCCTGACATTTATTGATGTTGACGAATACCAAAATTTGGTTAGAAGAACAGGCGATGTTAAATGCTTTTGATCAATAGCGTGTGATAGTGTTCTGCACAGACTTCAACTACACAAATGTAGAGTGTTTATTCATATTTAGTGAAAATTCACAGCCAATAGTGAAGGCTATTCAAAACTGAAAATTGTTCTACACCTCAAAGTGCTTATTTTGCCTGTGTTTCTACTGAAGTTTACGTAGGAAATTTTTATTTGTCGTTATTCGAAATTTCTCAAAGCTTCGAATCCTCTCACGAGTGTGCGCCTGTGTGTCACAACAACGATTTGTCAAACTTTCCATTATACCTGCAAGTATGTAAGTGGTTTTCAAAACAGCAATGGGAATGTATGAGAACAACAATAAGAAACAATATGCAGATTTTGTCATAAAATTTGCAAACCGTCAGAGGATTTTAACACCACATTCGATCCCAGGCTCAACCCTCGGATTAAACTGCATGGAAAGCATGATAATAAATGAAAGACATTAGTCAAAGCGAATATAGAGTTGAATAAACCTTAATCCCTGGTCGCCCACAGAGAGTGGATACCTATCAAACATTATATATATATATATATATATATATATATATATATATATATAAAGAGAGGGAGGGGGAGGGAGGGATATATATAGACATATATATATATATATATATATATATATATATATATATATATATATAAAGAGAGGGAGAGGGGCGTGAGGGAGGGATATATATATATATATATATATAACGACAGAGAGAGAGGCGGCAAGGAGGGATATATATATATATATATATATATATATATATATATATATATATATATATATATATATATATGAAGAAATATAGTCTTAAGGTGTGCTATATTTATGGAATAAAGTGCTCAATATCAGAGATAGAGCGTGTGTAAATATAAAAGTGAACATAGAAGTCAACACTTAGAGGCGACAGTCTGTTTCATGCTATATGCAATCGTCAGGCCTGACGATTGCATATAACATGAAACAGACTGTCGCCTATATATATATATATATATATATATATATATAAAGAGAGAGTGAGAGGAGGGGGGATATATATATATATATATATATATATATATATATATATATATATATATATATATATATAATATTTGAGAAGTAAATCAAAGACGTTAAATGCACATTCAGAGCAAAAAAGAAACAATTTATTGCAAATAAAAAGAGGCAGCAATCATGTATATTCCCGTAAACTGTCAAAACTGAAATATAACATTGAAAATCAAAAATATCACATTAAAAGCTAATTTAAGCACACCGATCACCTTTTTTTGTATACAAAGAGTAGGTTGGTAGGTCTTAATGCATATTGATTCCAATACCTGAGAGCCTGTCCGATTATAAGTCTTAGCATACTACTGTGCCATAATCATATGTTCAGCTATCGCTGTAACTGATATATTAACTAACCAATGTAAATTGCCCACCTTTCCTTTGCGAATATTGACTGTTGGTTGATCAGTATCTCAGGTGAAAGTTTGCGTCTATCTCTGTTCGAATTCTTGTTCTGATGTTCATTTTCATAAAAACAATGTCCCGACCGTTATACGCTCCGGTCATATTAAGGTGATATAACAAAATTACAAATGGCCCATCGGATAAAAGTATTCGTTAAAGTAATCCAGTGACTTCACCCAAAGGGGTGTGAGTTCAATACCTGGCCACAGCAGAGGTGAAGAAAAACCTGGAGAGTTAAGTTGCTAAAGGGAATTAATTGAGATATCCAGAAAATGTATGGGACGTCGAACTAGGTGAATCTACTCCGGTGGACAAAATAAAGTAATTACTTCGAAATTCCAACGTATATCCTTTTGTCCTTATCTTTATTGTCATATTCACGACGTTTCGGCTGTTGTACGCTACAGCCTTCTTCAATTGATACTGTTCCTTTTGTGGTTGAGGTAAAATAGACTGCCGTGGAAAAGAGGACTAATGAATAAATATATCTATAACAAATAAAATCATATCAGCAATATTTGAACGGAAAATATCGGGTTTAGCATATCATTTGATTATGTTGATGTCACCATTATTGCAAACAATCTTGAAAAATATGATTTTATTTTTATTTAAGGATTCAGAAATCATTCGCTTATAAATCAGTTCAGGTGATGACGTTATCAGAATCCAAGATGGCGTCGCTAGTTTGAGAGCAAATGATAATTTTAAAATATAGATAAGTTTTAAAAGAATATTCTTGCAAAATTTCAAACAAGTTAATCATTATTCGAGGCACGAGTGCATTTTAATGTTAGCTAGCACCTGGGATAAGGTTAAGTGGTTGCAAAACGAAAACAATAGCTGATTGTGGAAAGTCGACTGTCTAAATCTCGAAACATGGTTGATTTTGACCAAAGACTGTTTGGAAGTTTATTAACTCGTTGACTCCCAAGCCTCATTTCCCTTGTCCCATCATCCTAACACTATATCTTAATTAATTTTGTTATTAGGTTGATGCAAAAATAATGACGTAATAATGTCATATTTTGACGTATTTTTAACGTCAAAAAACGACATTATTACGTCATTATTTTTGCACCAACCTAATACAAACGACTTTATGCTTTAAGATTGTTTAATATATGAAGCAATGATATCATAGGTAGCATTATCCACGACCCAGCGGTGTGTCGTTCCGTATCTGAGTCCATTTTAAAACCGAGAGTCTCAGGCGACCCACCCGTAGGTCTTTGAAAACTTCACAATATATAAGTACTACATTGATACAAACACTCATTTTTTTATATTAAGAAAAATTAAAACTTTTTGAAAACATAAATGTTATTTTGGTGTACCCTGAACTTATAATCAATCAATCATAGCATCCCACTTCGAATAATCCTCATAGAAAAGAAATTCTGGGTCGTGTGGGCCTTGCAGACATACCACCATGACTGTCCGGTGGGTCGTGTCGGAGCCAACAGGTTAAGTAATTGTTAATATGGAGACATGTCTATGGTTGGGCTCAGTTCAACGGTATCAGTGGTTTATAATCTCAAATCTAAATTGTTTCCAGACATTACAAGTAGTATAATGGTTAGTGGCCCAGATAGCGAAACCGGCGAGTCGTGTTCGAATTTCAGTTGACTTCGTTACGCTTACTTTGCTACAAATACCCTGGGAAAGGATATTAATCACCCTCTTCTCCCACCTATATATGAGATTAATAGTAGACTGGGCTCTTTAGAATCGGGTAGAAATCACTTTAGGAGAATAACGACTCTGAATTCAGCACCAACCTGAGGAAGATGATCCTTTAGGTACCGCATTCTAGGCGAAACCACTGCTGCTCTGGTCCCATTAAAGTGATTTTCCAAGTGTAGCTTAGATATGGCATAAGGCCGAAAGTAGTGGGCGCCTAGTGAGGATCTAACTCACTACTCAGTCATAATTGTTCTAGCGAGACGAGCTTGCTAATCATTACACCGCCTCGAGATGCCCGTCTGGCTACAGTGAATGTGATGCTCCAACGAGCCTAAAAGGTAACGAAACATGTGCACTGTGCATCGCTTTACCATTCAACAAAGTAACACAATGAAAATTGGCTGTGTGAAGGAAAACTTGCCTCATCAAATAAAATTTTTCACAAGATCAATAAATAAATTCTTCAAAAGTTAAATGATGTAAAAAGTATACAAGACATTTGTCACTGTTACAGATTCAACGAAACCTGTAAATTTCCTTACCTAATTAACAATCTGGAACCACATGATATGTCACCTCAGAGGCCCATGCCAAAAAAGCACCATTTTATTCTATATATCAACTTCGATGCACCATGTTCGTGCAAAAGTAAAAGACTTGCAATCAAGCAGCTGGTGTCGCTAAGGCAACAATATTGTCAAGCCGGGAAAGATGTGTTCATTCCAAAGAATTTCTATTATTCCTAGTGATTGATTACAAAAGCAGACAATTTTCAATCAATTTAATCAGGATATGTTTTGCTAGGTCCATCTCCAAATACCAGAAGCAAATATTGAAGGTGGCTGGATTAGAATTGAAGCAGACATGGCCAATTATGTCTGGCTTACACACGAGCTATCGTACGAAATAACCTCAACATTAACAGACAAAGAACACTAACAAGTGTTTCTGTTATGATTTGCATCAAATGTTTTCGACAATTTTATATTCAACATCTCGAAATGACGCGATGCAATTAAAGTTTTAGGCACAGCAAAACGACAGCGGTTCCTAATCTCGAGTCAGTTTTTCTTATGATCAAAAGAAAAAAGAATTCTGTGAACACTTTTATTAAAAAGAAATTACGTAAATTTCCTTGATTTGCACTCAGCGCAAATATAGATGCTGATTGATTATAAGGAAGGAAAAAAATCAGTATAGTTTTGAATACGTTCTTCACTCATTTTGTCGTAGTTAATGCTTTTTCACCATGATTCGGTTAACAAATAAACAGAAATTTTGGGGATATAGAAAAAAGTTGCGCGGAAATGGTATTCACTAGTCAGTAAAACATTACTCATAAGACCATGAAAAAGGATACGATATCCTCGAAATTCAGTTGTACTTTTGTTTAATTTAAAATTAATGTTCTATCTCTTGGTGTTTAGCATATAAAAAAAAAAAAAAATTACCGCTTCAAAAGCGTTATCTTCCAAAAATACATTGGTTGAGATTGGGTTAAACAGTAACGTCCGTATTCTTCTATATAATAGCTGGCCACTCGTATTTGAGGATACCCTATTGCAGACGCTCGCTCAGTCACATTTGTGTTTGTTCAACACCCACAGAGCCCACCTGTGGTTTATACTGCAACTATACTGAGCAGACCTTAGTTACAGTTTCTGTGAGAGAGCGTGTTATCTATCGTGATCAGCAATTTGGACAAGGCCAGCACCCTAAAGCCTTCGGTCAGCTATCAATCATAAGGTTTGGATCAACACGTGGTATGGTTTTCAGGCACTTTCCGACCGTAATCCATTCCGATAATATCAGGAAATCTCCTTCCTGAAAAATTGACCATGGCGAGATACGAACCCGGGTCTCATGGTCAGAAAGCGAACGTTCTAACTACTTGGCCACGCGCCCATATAATTGTTCGATATATGTGTGTATGTAGGTGTAAAAAGTAGGATGTAAATGAATATATCTGCAAAGAGAATAAAAGAAAAGACAAGTGGAAAAATAATTTCACAACGTGTTTCCGTCCTTGAGGAACATCATGATAAAGTTCCACATGAAATGACATGTATTATTAACATAACATTTCCTATTGTTTTTTTTTCTTGTATTGATATCAAATTATGTAATAACAATCTATACGCATTTATTTATATTTACTGACTCTGGAATGGGAGGTAAATCAACTTAAGTTAGTAAGTTAAGAGTGATTACTTCCCTTAGTTGTTTTAATAATTTATAAAAAATAAAATTTTTACCTGCATTTAAAAAAATTTAATTCCCTAGCAAAATCAACTGTTTAATTAACCAGTTACTTTAATACTATGTTTCTTAGATTACAGTTTTATTTGTTCAAGCCTTCCATATGAGGTACGCAGATACTTTGTCTATTAAATAATAGTCTTGCTTCAAATTGGTCTTCGTCTATATATATATATATATATATATATATATATATATATATATATTATATTTGTGTGTGTGAATGTGTGTGTGTGTTTTGTGTAAGTATGGATATAATCCCAAGAATTAGATATTAACAACTGTATAAGCGTAGGTTAGCGTGCATACGCACATAAGTGAATAAATATTTACTTAATTTAATATGAGGTGTAAACAAAGCAGTCTTCAGTGTAGTTGGACAGAGATAATAAGTATAGATTTATAAATGTACATATACTTTACTGTGTATTGCAACTTAATTTTTCATGTTTTCCCAAGTCGTCAGGTACGAACTAATGAATTAAATACATATTACACTTGCTTTTTATTTTTCAAAAAAAAGAATCTAGGTATATGCATATTTATTAATATTAATATACATATATATATATATATATATATATATATATATATATATATATATATATATATATATATATCACTTTAACTTTAGAAAATCATAGAAACCCAGGAACCAGTAACGTCCCTCTAAATGAATAATCTTAAAGATTCCAGTTACATTTTCGACTTGCTATATATATATATATATATATATATATATATATATATATATATATATATATATATATATATTGTTGCGGGCACCACTTGGGGATCTATCGGGTGTTACAACTTTCGTAGGGTTTATAACACAACTTTCAGTTAGAATAAAAGACCTATTAAACGACTAAGGATTATGAATTATATGACGAAAAGGATTGAAGTAGTATTTATTTTAAATAACCAGAAATGTCACATAGAAAGAGTTCCTTCACTAGGACGGAATATCAACAGAGTAGCTAGACGCTACGATAATATATAAGTTCGGTAAAAGTCTTAAGAGACTGAATATTCTGAAATGTAAAGAACGCATATATATATATATATATATATATATATATATATATATATATATATATATATATATATATATATATAATCAAGATGTAAAGCTTAAATATTCATTTCGATTATAATTTATTTCGTAAATATCTATATAGTCAAGTCTTCAGACCGAAAAACTTTTACTTTTTAAATTTGTTTATTACTTCATGTATTCATATATATATATATATATATATATATATATATATATATATATATATATATATATATATGAATACATGAAGTAATAAACAAATTTAAAAACTGTTCCCGCCAAAATAATAATTAGAATAAACTACAACAATCAACCCCAAAATTGAATAAATAGCTTTAATTATCTTCCCAAACCAAAACAAAACTATTAAATAAGCGATATAAACAAATTTATACTACGTTAATAAAAACACCGATTAAAATAAAAAAAATAAATAAATAAATATATAAGATAAGAAATAAAAAAAATAAAAATAAAAAATAAAAACAAGCAAAATAAGTTAACCCAAATAAATAAACAAATAAACGACTTCCGGCAAAATAGACTACCCACAATGCACCACTGACCCGTATATATAAATAGCCGAGAAAAATAACAGCACTCGTGGCCTGACGATTGCATCTAGCATGAAACAGACTGTCGCCTCTAAGTTTTGACTTCTATGTTCACTTTTATATATATATATATATTTGTTTAAACGTTATAAATTAATATATATATATATATTTATAACGTATAAACAAATGAATTAATATATATATATATATTTGTTTAAACGTTATAGATTAATATATATATATATATTTATAACGTTTAAACAAGTAAATTAATATATATATATATATATATATATATATATATATATATATATATATATATATTATAAGAGACTATAATAAAACATTTTTATATCACTGCACAAAAGCTTTCATGTTTCTATATTACGATTGTGTTTCCTCGGACGATGGTAGGTAAACTGGTGATAAAATGATTTTTAGGGAAATTTAAAACAAATCGTTACCTACTTTCAGAAAATAAAAAGTGGTGGGCATAAGTTCAGAATTAAAAATAGACTTGTGGTTATGTCTCGTTTAACCAATTAAATGTCAGATCTACCCTAAATCGAAAAATAAGGTCAGAGGATGGAGGTGGGCGAGTTATTTTTTTCATGTTACGTTAAACCGGCATATAGACTTGACTCCTATTGTGGGGACCTACCTTAAAAATAGACTCTTCCACACCTACATAATATGGCTACCAACTCTGCGTAAAGGTAGTCACCAAGTAAGAGTTGAGTCCGAGACAAAAACTCTCGGCGACTGTCGAACTCTCTGCATTAGCAGAGGGGAACCCGGACGAGGCTTTGCCGAAGGGCGGGGTTTCGTCCTGGGAGGTGGACACGGCCTGAGCCCGTCTAGGCGGGTTCAAAGGCTATATTTTTGACTGAGCCTACGGGCTCGGAGATACCCACATTAAACCGGACTTGTGCCACATTCGGTCCTCGTGGGTGGATTGATAAATACCAGACCGAGAGACAGACTCTCGGCGACTGTCGAACTCTCTGCATTAGCAGAGGGGAACCCGGACGAGGCTTTGCTGAAGGGCAAGGTTTCGGCCTGGGAGGTTGACAGGCCTGAACCCGTCTAGGCGGGTTCAGAAAGACCATATTTTTGGCCGAGCCTACGGGCTCGGGGATACCCACATTAAAACGGCCTTGTGCCACATTCGATCCTCGTGGGTGGATTGATAAATACCGAGTCACCAAGTAAGATTCACCGAGTAGTAGCCATAGAGTGAGTGACTGGGTGAGTGAGAACACCAGTGAGAGAAATTACTCTCCAATCCACAAATACCGTTGTACTATGTTTCAGAGAATATACTATTTAGCCTTATATCCGGGTCCGTCTTATCTTTCTATCGTTCTATACCATAATAACACCATTGACGATTAAGGAGAATACTGCAGCGACGAATGTATCATGATTATAGACAAATATGAAATGCTTTATTTGTTGAAATGAGGGGTAGGTTAATCAGACGTAAAGTTAACAGAATTTTTTTTTTATAATTTACATTCAGGAAGCTTCTTAAATGGACCTGTAGATAAAATTAAAAATGTGGAACATCTATATATGATGTTAATAATTGTAAATAGACGACAATACATAGCAATATTTAAGCTGAATAAACAAAATAATATCATTACTCTTAGAGGGTGTACCATTATATACTAATAAATTATGGCTATAAAAATGTTAATACGTAATTATTTTTTAAAAATTTTAACTATATTTTAAGGTAAAAGACAAACTGTTTCGGCAGTTTACAGATAATTCACTCCTTTCTTTTACCAGAGCTATTTTCTCAGCAAATTGGATTATTTTAATTTTTCATGTAAACATAGAAACCACGTTTGATTTAAAGATTTACAAGTTCTCGTTTATATATATATATATATATATATATATATATATATATATATATATATATATATATTTTCCATTTTAGTGTAGGAGTTTTGTTAACTACTTAGAAATTCCAAAACTATTTAGAAAGGGACGTTCTGTTTTTGTACTCATTGTTGGTGAAAGATAATATATGATGACACCACCTAGTTCCAAAGGTATTCTTGGTACTCCCGACATAATTTTTTTTAACTGTTGGATATTCTATAGTAGAAATAGTGCTTAAGTAAACAAAAGAGTTTGTATGACACCTACTTTATAATGAAAACTTGTTAGGATATCTACAATTACACTTGTTGGCATTATTAGCGTTTGCTGCTTTGGAATGGCAATTATTACTTAGGTTTTTGCATTGATTTAAAATTTTATTATATTTTTTAGTAATTTCTTCAAGATTATCTGTACAGCTTTAGCTTAGTTTTAGTGTATTGCTATTAAAAATCTTGCTACGTGGATATTTTCCGGGTAAGTGTTTCTCAAATAAATTGAGAAACTTCTGCCCAAACTTAATACTAACCACTCTACTTTGTACTGAGCATTTTTTAAAAAGTAAATGCTACGAACTGTGCATTTTTAATCCATTAGTTCTTTCTCTCATATATATATATATATATATATATATATATATATATATATATATGTGTGTGTGTGTGTGTGTGTGTGTGTGTGTGTGTATGTGTGTGTGTATCAATAAAGATTGATTGATAAAAGTGCAATATATAGACACACAAAGATAGAAGATAATGGTCAGACGGAGAGAGATGAAAAAATATGATGGTAAATGATAGATAGATAAATATGTGTGCGCCGACCGGAATGGAACCTATATCCTACACGGAACCGTCATATAGCCTGACGTGCTATACATTTAGCTTCAGAGGAATCAGTAATTTAATATACCTAACCAGACGCTTCCACTGTAGCTAAATGATATAGCATGTTAGGCTATATGGCGGTACAGTGTTGGAGGCATCTTCGATTCCTGTCGGAGGACACACATTTTCTTTTAGATTTCTCGGACATGAAGGCCGGTAAATCTTGTTAATACTGTTTATTATAAACAATAAATTTACTTAAATATTTGTATCCTTAACAATAAACAACAATATATATGTGTGTGGGGTGTGGGTAAGTGTTTGTGTAAAGATAAATAGGATGTGAAAAAGAATAAAAGAATAAAAAATTTATTCAATATATATATATATATATATATATATATATATATATATATGTATATATATATATATATCAATATATATATTTGTATATATATATATATATTGAATAAATTTGTTATATATATATATATATATATATTGAATAAATTTGTTATATATATATTTATATATATATATATATATTCTTTAGATATCCTATTATATATATATATGTGTGTGCGTGTGTATATATATATATATATATATATATATATATATATTCTTTAGATATCCTATTGATGCCTTTCAGATTTGCATAGAATTCTTCAACCGCCTCTGAAACATGATCACTTTCTCGTCCTCCCCTGTTTCGCTTTCTCTTGCTCACTACAAAAAAAAAAAGAAAAAAAAAAAAAAGTTGTGTTGGGGGGAATACACACATATGTTGTTATATGCAAATTATAAAATGTAAAAATAATTTTGATTTGCATTCTGGTACGCCATTTGCTATTTTGCGTGCGGGTTGATTTCTTTTTCGCAAAGTTATCACGAAATACCATTTCGAGATCTGGTTCGTAGCCAGGCACCTTTCGATACTGGGAAAGAAAGAACTTTCCTCGATAAGATGGGCTTAAAGATAAGACGGTATTCTTGCGTTCGAGGTGACCTGATTTGACTGTTGATAGCAACGGTATTTCGCAGTGATGACGGGGGAAGAGTAGATGACAGCTGCCGTGGTAGCCGAGGGAGCTCTCTTCTCATCTCTGGTCGAAAGGAAACAAAAACAGAAAGGATTTATTTGCTATCGAGTGAGTTCCTGTCGAATTGTTCGCTTTCTTTGACGCAACTGTCACACACAATGATAAATGACACTTTCCTTTAAATCGGCAAAAGATAATCAGGATTTCACTCATGTAAATATCTATCTTCCTATACATCTGTATGTATGTACATATATATATATATATATATATATATATATGTATATATATATATATATATATATATATATATATATATATATATATATATATATATATATATATATATATTAAAACAAATGATCATTATAACCAAAAATGCTTGCAGTTACTCTCTTTTTTTTAAATATATATTTTTCTCTCGTTGGAACAACTATAACCTTTACTACACACACAACACACGCACACACACGCACACACACACATATATATATATATATATATATATATATATATATATATATATATATATATATATATATATATATATGGGGCGGGGTGAATCCCCCTCTTTCTCTTTCTATATATATGTGTGTGTCTGTGTGTGATTGCACGCCCACACACATAATTCCGAATTATTCGTAAAACAACATGCAAAAACTGACAGATTGATGGATAAAAAGTGTAATATATAGACACACAAAGATAGAAGATAATGGACAGACGGAGAGGGATGAAAAAAAATAAGATAGTAAATGATAGATAGATAGATAGACGCAGAAAGCTTATAGAAGTAGAAAAAATAAGGGAAAGAGAAGGAAATATAGTGATAGATAGATAGATAGATAGATAGATAGATAGATAGATAGATAGATAGATAGAAAAACGTGCTTACAACGAAGATCTGAATTGAGTAAGTAGTGAATTAATAGATAGAGACCGAAAATGAAAGAAAATGAGAATCATGTATTAATTTTAAACCATAATTGTGAATACATATGAAGATTGTTTGGGTGCCATTAGTATAAAAAGATTTTGAAAATGTCTTTTTTTACGTACTATGAATATAAACCATGTCTGAATAAATTGCGGGTACTATAGAGATTACAATATGTACATCTTCTACCATATATATATATATATATATATATATATATATATATATATATATATATATATATATATATATATATATATTATCGCTTGAAGGTGAATCAGAACTAATGCTTTTAATTTAATTATATCATTGAATTTGAAGATTTAGTTTCAGTCTTTGAAACGTGGTTATTACTGTGTAGCGAAGAAACCATATTTTAAATGAGTTTATATATATATATATATATATATATATATATATAGATAGATAGATAGATAGATATAGTAAAAGGCAAAAAATATCTTTACCAATGCGTTTCGTCCCCTGAGAAACGTTATCAAGTTAAATGGGAAAATTTTGTTTTGTATCTTTTATTTGTACACATAGAAAAAGTGGCTGAAACATATTATGTATCCAGAAATGTTCAATATGACAACGCTCTAAATTGTTCTTAAAGGTAATTGTATAAAAAATGATAAACTATGGAGACCACTAAGTGATGTAATTTATTGACTAATAAACGAAAGTGAGTAAATGTGGACGTTGTTGAAAAATATTTAGTTACTTATTTATGTATATTTTAAAGTAATCATTATTTATTATTTCAAGACTGGCAACGCCATCTCATCGAAATACAATTGAGCTGGCTGGATGTAACTGTAAGTTCTATGCTAACAGTTTATTTTCTCGCACTTCTTGCTTGTGGAAATCCATCCCGGCTCCATGCTTTCCAGCCAACTTTAATCTTCAAATATGTAAATGCAATTTAAATCGCTATCTACTGTCCTCCTGATTACTTTTTGTCTGAACTCGCTCTTTAATGTCCTTTCTTTTTTCCAATTCTTCCACACCCAGTAACCCCTTGTTCTGTGGTTTTAATATCTTGCTTGGGGTAAACTTGATTTTAATATATATATATATATATATATATATATATATATATATATATATATATATATACAGGATGTATCAAAAACTCTTTTTAAAATTTTGGTAGCGGGCTCCTAACGCCAAAACAAGGTAATATATATATTAAAAAAAAAACAAGATATATATATATATATATATATATATATATATATATATATATATATATATATATTATTATTATTAGTAGTAGTAGTAGTAGTAGTATTAATAGAAATCTTATAAGTATAAGAAACTATATTCGTTCGAAAAACCTTCAGTCTCTTGATTTGCAAGTAATCAAAACGATTCTCTGACGATCCGCTTAGGTGAAATCTTGGTAGGTTTATCTGTCTCTCTAGGTTTAACTATATATATATATATATATATATATATATGTACCTTGACATCCGAGCGTACCTACATACTGTTTTCTTTTTAGATACGAGTCTGTGTTTGGCCGATATTTTGCCTTGAGATACGAGTTGAATTTTGGAATAAGAGAGAGTTTCAGTTAAGCAGCGGCTACTTGAATCAGCGAGCGCCAAATTTCGTGGGTATTTCCACTCGCAGTACACATGTTCACCTCGCTCTGGAAGGATCTCTGTCGTTTTGTGTCTTTTTACAGTTATTTTGCAAAATGCCTAGCGCGATACCATGGCTCCCCAAAAAGCAGGTGTAAAGAAGAGTGGTGAATTTTGAGGGGCCTGGAATGAATCGGAAATATACCCATTAATTTCAATGGGAAAAATTGTTTTGAGATACGAATCTCTTTAATTACGAATCTCTTTATTTGGAACGAATTAAACTCGTATCTCAAGCATTACTATATATATATATATATATATATATATATATATATATATATATATATATATATATATATTGAACAATAAAAAATATTAAAAAATTCAAATCTTCAGACACACTGGGTTGTAGATTAATATCCTATCCTTTTTATCATTATTATTATTTCATTTAGATTCCTCGACTAGTTTCAGCCAACATGGCCATCATCAGGAGAAAAAATATTTCTGCTTGCTGGTAGCAGTGAACTACAGAAATTAATGTCTTGATGGAGAAAATGAACTTTTGTCTCGAGTTTTCATTTGTTTTTTTTTATCTTTTTAACATGTATCTTTTCACTTTCCTTGTGTTGGTCAAAAAGTCTCTTTTAAGTTGTTATTTGAGATAAGAGCTGGATGGATCCATGCTGCTCTGAATTTCCCTGGTCAGTTTGACAGTTTTATCTATCTATCTATCTATCTATCTATATCTATATATATATATATATATATATATATATATATATATATATATATATATATATATATATGATGGCCTCTGCCGTCGTTTTCGACATATGAGTGTATTTCATTCAGTTTTTATGTTTACGTTTCGTATGAGACAAAAATCCTGCACGGGATTTGCAGACAAGTCCCTCTAGGGGACATGTTGAAGGGCTGACCGTCGTATCGGTTGATGTATTAGCCCGAGATTTAGTGTTGGTTCTTAATTCTCTCAGATGTTTGAGACGATTCTTTTCAAAGTTAGTTACGTCTCGGTAGCAGATGGTTTGTCCAGTTTGCTCGGTTTTCAACAGCGAGTTTGACCTCCCCTGTAGGGATGTTTGCAGCATTTAAATTGTATTCAAGTTTATCCTTGAAGCGTAACCAAGGGCGGTCTACATTACGCTTACCATGAATAGTAGACTATACATGAGGATTTTCGGCATCCGATCATCACTCATCTGAAAGGACTCAGTACCATATTTGCTGAAAAAAATCAGGATTAGAGATTTTCTCCTGACGTGTATAACCGCATATTGAACGAAGATAGCGTTTATGAAAAGCATCAAGTTGATTGATGGCCGTCCTTATGGCGTCCATGATTCTGTCCCATAAAGAAGTGTGGTGAGAATGACTGCTCGATAGACACCTATTTTCTTCTTCAGTGAAATCCCACGAACATCCTATGGGCGATGCTTAAGCTTCCCAAAGGCATTGGTTACCTTTGATATTCCATTAACTATATATATATATATATATATATATATATATATATATATATATATATATATATGTAATTATTTGTATATTATATGCGCGGTACTTATTAGAAAGCGCTCAATATCAGAGATAGAGCTAACATATTGAACCAAATGTATGTATGTATGTGTATGTGTGTATTGGTGTGTATATGTGGATATATGTGTATGTGTGTACATGGGTATATGTATGTGTGTATGTGGGTACACGCCTATATGTATGTATATGCGTGTATATGTTATTGTGTATGTCTGTATTCGCATATGTTTTTGAACATAAAAATATAGGTCCTTGCTAGATTAGATAATCGTTATATTTATTTTTATATGTTTATATCTGATTTGTAACCTTTAGTCGATATTTTGTCAAAATTTCTTAATTACACAGCGGCTCTTTTAATAAATGTCCTTCAGTTTTAGTTTCCCCCACCCCATCTCTCTCCCCCACCCTTTTTCTTTTCTTTTCTTTTCCTCTCCCTCCCTCTACTTCTGATCTTTGACATTAGATCGTCAATGGTGTGTGTATGTCACAAAGAAATGTATCTTTAATGTATTAGACATCCAACAACATTCATATTTCTCTCACTTAAACCGTCTTTGACTCCCCTCTCTATAACTTCTCTCTGTTAGTTTAATCTCCCTCTTTCTCGCGTCTGTTACCCCTCTCTTTAGCTCTAACATTCGTCCCACACTCTCATACATACACTCTCTCTAAATTCTATTTTTATTTCCGGAGTTGTTTTTTCTGTTTTCTTTTTGAATTTGTAGGTCTGATGAATTGGATCGTATTTACGATTCCAATGGAATAAATTATGAGCATGGAATATTAGTGTTTAAGCCTTTTTATTATATATATATATATATATATATATATATATATATATATATATATATATATATGTGTGTGTGTGTGTGTGTGTGTGTAATAGATAGACATCCAAGGCTATAAAACCCAGTATGTCCTGTTATTTACCCATAGCGGAAGGGAGTAGAAGAGGATTTATAGGATATATATCTATTTCAGTGTGTGTGAGTTTGTGTGTGTTGCGTTTTAAAAACACTTTTGAAAAGTTTAATGGAGGTTTGGAACGACAGAAATGAACCTAGTTTATCATTGTTCTGCTTTTCATTGAATGGTTTAATACATTTCGGGGAAATGTTCGTTATGACAATTCTATGTTCTCTTATCGATCAGTGGTCCCTTTTCTATCCGAGACAAATTTAACTATTCGATAAATTTCAAGACATATTTTTTTTTCCAGTAACTCGATATTTCTACCCACTTTGTTCCTATTCATCAGATGCTGTACTAAGTGAAATTTTTAAAGGAAATATGTGTTATCTAAACATTATGCAGAATAGGAATTGATAGGTTCACGAATCGTTCGGTTTAGACTCCTCCCAGTCTTTTGAACATGACTTGAGGTTTATCCCTTGTCTGCTGCTTAGGATTGACTTTCCAGTTCTTTACAAATTCTACTTCAGCTCTATACCCATAACGATTGTCCTTTTGTATGCTAATATAACTCTAAACTGTAACTCGAGTGTGACTTGGGCCTTGTATTGAATGAACATAAGTAAAAAAAAAAAAAAAAAAAAAGAAGCTATTTACTTAATAAACCAAACGATTGTTTTGGTCAATATTTCTATTATATGAAACCATGCAAACCCTAACCCTTCTACCTTCGGGTATTGACGCAACACACTCATTTCATTAATGTTCATTATAAACCCGCATCCACCAGAGAACTGACATCACCGACCCCTAACAAAGGAGATGATGGGGAATTAAACTAAAGAAAAAAGGTACAGAAATAAAAGGGGGCAATGAGTATACAAACGAAAATGGTATTTATTTCCCCTTCAATACAGAAAATGTGGCCCATGTTCAAAAATGGGGAACAGGGAAAAGGACGTTACTTTTCTGCCGTAAATTTAAACTTAGCTAGCCATAAACACCGACCCAAACATACTACAACATTCCTAAAACCAAAACAATACATTCTATCTTACCTTTCTTGCAACATCCACCATAATACCTCATTGTCTCTATGAAAATCCAAACTAGTTCGCATATTTACAATACCTTGTCTGTGGAGGCAACAACAATTTAATAACTAGCCCCAATGAGTATTTACAATATGAGTACAAAATCTATTTACAAGAAACTAAACAAAATAATGTTAGTAATAAAATAAAAACCACAATCCTTAAAAGTGGCAGAAACATCAGTTAACTGGACGAAATCAATGCGGGGCTATAGTAATGTAAAGCATTCATTCATCCCAAGCACTTACACAAATACACGATCATTCAATCACAATAACAAATAAAAAACACAACTGAACAGAAAGGCGCCCGACATCCACCAGAGAAGTGACATCACTGACCACCTAACGAGGGAGAGGGTGGGGAATTAAATTCAACAAAAATAGGGACAGAAATAAAAGGAGAGCAATGAGTATACAAAAGAAGAGTTCATCCGTACAATTACCGTGAATGTATTTATAGAAATACTTTCATGGTAATTGCTCCGAGGAGCTGCATTCGCTGGTTCCCAGACTTCATGAGTTCAAGCGCCCTACGACGCTGGCATCCCGCTCTCACCCTTTCACTGTCGAAACTATTAAATATAGCCGCCTCTTCTACTCCAATAGCTTCATATCTCGCACCTCTCAACTATTCCAGTTTCCCTGAGAGCTATAATCTCCAACTATTCAAACGTAATGTCAATCGACATCTCCAGTTGCCTTGATCTATCCACTATTCTTCTCCTCATCCTTTCCTCTATCACTCTTATCTGATCTTGCTCCAAATCTTCTGTAACCCCTTGTGAACTATTGGCTACCGGCTTGCTTGGGGTGAAACGCTTAAAAAAAAAAAATAGGCACAAGGAAGCGGCTTTCCAGCAGTGGGGAAGTGACTGACGCCCAGTCTGGACCATTAATGTTTCTGATTCTCTTTTGGATTTTATAAAGAACCTCTGAATAAATAGCAAGAGCACTGGACCATATGTGGCAACAATATTTTAATCATGACCGAATGGTAGACTTATAGATATGTCACACTAGCAGCATGGCTCGGCGTTGCCCATGCTTGATTCAAAAATCGTACGACTCATACAGCAATGGTAATCACTTAACTTAAAATATTTTTGCCTTTCCTTGCCTTTAAAAGAGTGCCCTTTGCCGTGCTGATGTTGCTACATGCCTTACTCATACTGCGAATTTTTTCTAAGCTCTATAGTAAACATTAAATCTGTTACGAAAAAAGAACTAAATAAAATGGACACAAAACGATCAGCTTTAAAAAAAGGACTCGTAACTGGAAAAACGGAGTGAAAAAAGAATGTTAACAACAAATACTTTTTCACACCGAACCCAGTTCTCCGGAAACAGAATCAGCGTTCAGTTTAAGCAAGCGAATGAGCCAATTGGAGTAAAGTGCCATGCAGATTTAAATTTTTCCCACTTGTGACGAATGCAGCGATCGATTTTTTTTTTTTTTTTTGCATGCAAGCATGCTAGTTAACATTCGTGTCAATTAGCTGTTGGCTCTCAGGCTGGCCAATAGAATCTTCCTGTCTATTCGTTGCAGCCAGCTATTGCCTCTCACTCTGGCCAGTAATGGCCACAAACAACAGGAAAACTGCCGTAGAAGCATGAAAAAATCGATTATTTCCACTATCGAGGGGAGTAGGGAAATGCTCACTTGGAGCATGTGCATGTCAATTTTGGAGCAGATCCGTCGAAAATTGCGGCCGTGTGTTCGTTACACGCACACACATATCCTGCCTTTTATAGAAAGACTAGCAGTAGAGCCCGGCGTTGACCGGGGATGTAACAGTAAGAGATAGGTCAAGTATCGACCATCATAATGACTGAAAAATAAAATTGACAAAGATTATTGTTTAAGGTTGACGGACACACATGTCTTAATTAGTTTTATTTTATTTTTTTATTTTTTTTTTTTTACGAATTGGTCAAACCCAAACTCAAACAAAACATTGTTTTCAATCGTTGTGAGTCTACCGATTGAATAGAATTTTATTATAAACAATTGTCTTGTAAATGGAATTTTTAAAAATTCCATTTACAAGACAATTCTGAATGTAAAAATAAAGAAAAAAGTGTGCAAGACAATAAGGCACACTACCTGCAAAAAAAAGTGAAGTTTTGTTGAAATCGGTTGAAAAATGTAGGAAATCCTATCGCATATATAAACACACACACACACACACAAAAAAAACAACAACCTGGGTTTGATAATATGTATAACTCGATATGAGTTGTCCCCCTTTCATTAATGCCTCTTAATCGTGTTTTCAAATTGATTTTGTGCAAAAACAATTGTGTTTTTCCAATTTTTGGCGCTGTTAGGACCACCGCAAGGTAATTTTACGTAGTCCTGTGATGTTTTGTTGAAATCGGTTGAAAAATGTAGGAAATCCGATCCAATATATAAACGTACAGACACACACACACAATCTGCGTTTTATAATAAGTAAGATATAGTTTCTGGGAAAGAAAAAAAAAGAGTAGCATGATACAGTCACCTACTTACTTGGCAGCTTAACTTGGCTAACTTGGCTAACAGTCTAACTCTCTGCCTTCGGGAGGAGAGGAACCCGGACGAGGCTACTCCGAAGGGCAGGGTCTCGTTCGGAGTGGTTGACTGCCCCTGAACCCGTTTATGCGGTTTCAAAGAGGGAAAATTTTGGGCCGAGCTTACGGGCTCGGAGATCCCACGTTAAACCCGGCCTTGTGCTACATGTAACCCTCGTGGCGGGGGTAACTAAATATCACTTTCTTGGCAGCTTACCAAGTAATGATTTCAGCTGAGAATATTAAGCTGAGAAGGTTTCGGTTCTCACTGAGCGCCCCGACACTTTTGAACTAGTGTCACGGCTGAGCTGAACGGGAAACTTTTTTTTTGATGTCAATGTATATAGAAATAAATCTATTTTGCTTCATTTAGCAATGATTTTTCGTGTGAATACGGTACTTTCTATGTATATCTGTTGAAATGAGTTCTCCGCCTTTGTACGTATGAAAGTCTCAACTACATACGCCTCGTATTATATACTTATCTATAAGGCTCCTAATTGCGATTTGATTTCGCTGGAAATGAGAAAAAGATAGTTTTTGCAATGTCTATCTTCAAGTTTCTAATGGCAAAAGCTTTTAACAACCTAATGCATTCATACTTGGTAAATATGTTTCAATCAGTAACCTAAACTAATCGATTTGCTGATTTTTTTTCCTTCTTTCATATTTTTATAGATTATTATTATTATTATTATTATTATTACTATCATTATTATTATTATTTATGTCCCGTTACTACGAATGTAAAATGCTTGTCGATAATAGGTCGTTATGTTGAATAAAAAGAGAGAAAATTGATATCATCACCTGATACTGATAATAAACAATTACTGGAAAGATGGTGGGGCCGTAAAAAGCTATTGAATAAAATTTGTGTGTTAGAATAGGTAAGAGTGAAGGGAGGTAAAGAATATAAAACAATAAAAATACTGGTCTTCTGGTATACAGGAAATTCTGTTGTGGTAGATAAGAATTTACTTATTGTTTCTTGATATGAATTTCATAATCTCTGACAGTATAAATTCCTTCATCAAGGCACTAAACATTTTTTTTTAATTAATTACTTTATAAAATTCTAAATTTATCAATCAATATTTTATCGATTTCTAACTTTTAAACAATTCAAATTTTCTTTTCAGAATTTAAACAGCTATTTTATTTTTTAATATTCCAAATTCGTTCAAGAATTTACCGAATTGACTCTTTCGACTTTTACTGTGTGTAAAATACCATGATTTTATTTTATTTTTTTTTTATTTTTTTTATTTTTTTTGGTAAAGACAGAGGTGTGTGGTTTCCCGTTGATTTCTTCATGGAAATCAAAATATCTATTCTCTGAATTTCCATATTTCGACGCTGGATCTTCCGGACACTGTCTCTTTACCTCCGGTTCTGCCCTACGCACGAGGATTCTATGACGATAAAATCATTTAGTACAGTTTAGAATTTCTCTTTTCCTCTCTGTGATATAACTTGTCAGGATGCAGATGATCATGACACTCCACAGTTTCCTTTGTACTGTTGCTCGTAGCAAAAATTTGATCTTTATGAGTTTATTCTAATCTGATTGGTTGCCATCTCAGTCTAGATTTTTGGATGGTTGATTCATTTTCTACGGCTTATCAACCCTTTGCATATTAAGGCTAGGGAGCAATGTCTACCCTACGATTCAAACAATAGGTGGTGAAGATGGATTCGTGCCTTTGCCAGAAGTATTGATGGGAAAATGAATGCAATAGACTTGACCAGAATTTGAACTCGGTTCGCTGATTCCAGTTTCAGCGGCGATGATCTTTATATGCTACAGACACATATTTTGAATTCTTACTGTTATTAATTTGTAACTGGTCGTCGTGGAATCCATGATATCTTTCTGTTTGATTGGATAATTACGAAGGCTGCATAATCGTGTCTAGCCGATTTAGTTATGACTATCAATCAATACCCCTGTATTTTGGTCAAGATTTCAAACACTTCTAATAATTACTTTAAAAAATTATTTGACTATCAACAAATATTTCAATGATTTATGACATTTAAATTATTGTTTGTACAATTCTATCGGAAATCAAACAATTATTTAAAATATTGAAAAAGTAAATAAAAATAATCAACAAGGGAACTTTCAATGGCTTTTAATCAAATATATATATATATATATATATATATATATATATATATATATATAATGAACGCTCCCGTCGTATTCGACGTATAAGGGTCAAGCATCTCAGTTCCTAGGAACCGACAGCCCAGACCCCAACACATATGATATGATTATAATGATGAAGGCCTTGTGCAGAACTAACCACACTTTTTGAAGAGCCGAATACAGTGACGTGGTAAACTACATGCCACAAGTTTCCAAACGTCTCCCCGCAGGTTTTGAATTTAGAGTCGTCCTTCTCCTAGACTAGTTGCCATCCAAGGCTATAAAACCCAGTCTGTCCTGCTTTTATACCCATAGCTGTAGGGAGAAGAAACGAATTCATAGGATATATATATATATATATATATATATATATATATATATATATATATATATATATATATATATATATATATTTCCGTGTTTGTATATCAATGCTTGAACCAGCTTCTAATGCTCTGAGACGTAGCAGCTGGGGAATAAAAGACGTCGTTCGTGGGAGGGCACAACCTATGGGAAAGGTATTGTCGGATAATGTACCACACGAAAAGTGAGAGCAGCGCTATATCGAGTCTAGTTTGTCACCTCTTCGTCACCGAGGCTCGTTGGTACAGTTGTTATGTTGTCTGCGCCGTATCGTAACTGTCCGTGTTGTGTAGTAGATGCGCCGTTCTGAGGAGTCCCAAATAGGACAAAAAGGCATTCTGCATTCTTTTGACGATTCTTATAGACTCGACGAATTAATTGTGTGTTTATATATATTAATATATTAATGGATTAATATAAATGCAGTCTGAAAATCATTTAGAGGGCCAAATACATTGTTCTCCATAAGGTTTGCCAGTTTTGGAAAATTTCCAACAGCAAAAATATGCATCCCCAGGTTTGTTAGTCACCTACTGGTTTGCGTATTTTTCAAGTGCGTAACATTGCCATGAATGTCTACCAATATCTCTTCAAAATCTGGCAGATGAGCGGTGACGTGTGTAGACTTACCGTGTCGAAAATCGATCTGCATGGAAAAATTCTAAACGACGTTTGTAGAATTCTCTCGAGAAGAAAATTGATCATGCAATGTTGATACAGAGTATTAGAGTATGGACACGACCTTAATCTCAGATAATCTTCCGTTTGAGAATACATGCAACATCTATGCTAGAATTTTCATATCTAAAGCAGGACACGCTTGTCTTTTAAGACCTCATGACGTTAGCAACTTCATGTAAACTACGTTGACAGCCATCCACATCGACTTATAAGAAATTCCTGACAATTTGTGACAAAGTAGGCGGGTTAGCCGCAGGTCTGAAGTGTCACGTTATAGAGAATAAAACCAGAAAGTCTTTCGTCTACTGTATATGGAAGAAAACCTGTAGAAGTTAAACGGGCCTTCGGGGTTACTTTTGGGCTCACTGTCAACAAATACAACATCTTTCTACCAATAAATTGCAAACACCACTATATATATATATATATATATATATATATATATATATATATATATATATATATATTACAATGAATCAGTCATACAAAAAGTAAATTAGTAAAGTTAATGATGAAAAATAGCGAATTCACTTCGCTAACTAAATTTTAAAAACGTTTTAACCCACCACTAACCACTCTATGAATGTTATGATCCTTGTTTGTATTTTGTTTTTTGTTTTTTTTTATTAAATTATTAGGTTGGTGCAAAAATAATGTCGTTTTCTCACATAGTAAACATATGTGAGAAAACGACATTATTTTTGCACCAACCTAATATGAACTGTATTAGATCTTCCTTAATATGCAAGTACTTTCGACGCGTTCTCCGGTCATCATCTGTCATGAAAAATATTCAGTTAGCATCTGAGACGAAAAAATAGAATGTTTATCAGTCAACGTAGCATGAACTGAATACGTTAACTGATAAACACCTATAAAAAAAAATTCTTAAATTGCCATAGTAGTAAAAAAAAACTCTCTCACTTAAATTTAAAAAAATTTCAACCTGCACGCTTCACAAGTTTGTATCTCTTATCAATAACTCACATATTTCGATTTGCATGATATTTTTCGTCTCAGATGCTACCTGAATTTTATTCCCCCCCCCCACCCTCAAAAAAAAGAAAAAAATTAGCTTCTATCGCTAATGATGACTGGTTAGTGGGTTAATACATTTTTAAAATTTACTTAGTGAAGTGAATTCGCCATTTTATATCAGTAACTTTAATAATTTACTTTTTGTATGAATGATTCATTGTAATATAAATTAAAGTGTACCACATATTTGATATATATGATACAGCCTTAAAACACACACACACACACACACACATATATGTGTGTGTGTGTGTTTTCAGGCTGTATACGAAACAAAGGTGGTTATGATAAGACAAAATGGAAATGCTGATAAACGACGCGTTTCTCGTATATCTGTTGTGTTCGAATTCTTTAGGTTGGAATGAAGTTCCGACCTGAATATATATATAGACTTCCCTGACGATCCGCTTAGGTGAAACCTTGGTAGGTTTATCTGTCTCTCTAGGTTTAACTATATATATATATATATATATATATATATATATATATAGAGAGAGAGAGAGACAGACAGACAGACAGACAGACAGAGTGAGTATGTGCGTGTTCCACCAAGATTTATTTAAGCAATTTACAATTTGTCAATACGCAAGCAAAAGAAGTACGGGTAGCATGAGTCTTATCAGCCGAGAAAACTAAATTGGCGTAAAGAGTTCGAATCCTCTCTTTGAAAGCTTGTCTTCGTTTCGCGCTTACGCCCTTGTGAAATGCATAAACTCATATTCCATTAGTTCTATCATGTTCATCACCTCACTCTTTTCAAAGGTCGCATCACTAAACCTGCCGAATAATTGATGGATATGATTTTCATGAAACCAAGGACTCTATCCGTCCTGCTATTTAGCGATTTAATCCCGTGATATTGTAACGGCCTTCCATATTTCGACGTTGGATCCTCCGGAAACTGTTCCTTTATGTCAAGCTTTGCGTACTAACTAGGAATCTCTCTTTTGGTTTCTGTGATATAAACACTTCAGGATGCAGCGTATCATGGCACTCCATAGTTGGCTGTGTATTATTGGTCTTGACAATATTTCGATCTTTTATAAGCCTTTTTTTTATCTTAGTCGTTCTTGTTCCATCCACCATTTGCACGAACATATCTGATTATTTTCTTTCGTGGTACCTTGTGAGTGTTATGTTCTCCAATTGTGCTTTCCTAAATACGTGTGAACAAAACTGCAGCTGTTTCAATTTTTATTGTTAGCAATAATTTCATTGATCTACTTAAAATGTCCTTGTTTTTACATGCTTTGTTCGGAATTGTGTTGGGCAAAGTAGTTTTTACGGCATATATCTTTGTTGGAAGATTTGATGCTGACTATTATTATTATTATTATTATTATTATTATTATTATTATTATTATTATTGCTGATGTATTTATTTCCTTTAATTTTTGTTGTTTACTGATTTCCTTCTGGGTCCCAATCGGAGAACCTAAGTTCAGAAATGGTATAAAGACACTTTCCACTGATAAGTTTTATAAACATAAAAACTAAACCAATCTAAGATAATACATATTTTACATAGATAAAGTCATTCTTAAGGTATGAGATGTACTTGTGAGTCTATTTTCCTTTAAGACATGGACTCCAAGGGATCACTCCAACGATGCTATCAGAACGTTTTCTAATCAAACCCAACTCCCCAACGACAACTAAAATTATTCAAGATCCTCGTATTTTGATAGTTTTTTAAGATATTCGAAGATACATTATAATCTACAGGAACTTTCATGTCAGTAAGAAAACACATTTTGTTTTTGTGAACTTTGATCACTGCCTGGTGGATTAAGTTCTGTCTGTATGACTTGTAAAGTTCCACAAAATTATCAAATATCTGTAACCGACCCGGTTACAGATATTTGATAGTTGCAATTTCTTGCAGTATCCTTCCAGTAAAAACTGTAGCTTTTCCAGTGCAGATATTGGTCCATCATGTTATTCTAAGTTTTATATTCAGTGGATCCTAATACCGTACAATCTGATAAAAGACCGTCAATTGTTTGTGGATATTCATTACAGAATCAGCATTTTGGGTCAACACAATTTTTTACTATTATGACTATTATTACTTGGAACTACAAGAACGGCTCAGAACTGTCAGATTAAAACGTTCACTTAGCACACGGTCCTATTTTGGGGATGTCGTCAGTGAATTAATGATGCTGCGCACGTGTCACTATTATTCAAAATATTCGTCGGTAGATTTAAATCTCTGAGGAGCTTTCTTTTCATTTCGATGTTAGGAACTTCACTTCGTGTTTAATAATATCATTTAAAAGTGATTTGTATCTCTCTCCCGAAACAGGAAGCGATCCAATTGCCTGTTGTTGAATCAATATTTTTAATGTCACGCGTAGAATATTGTTGTCACATCTGGTCAGGTGCTCCTGCTATATATTTAGATATCTGCAATGTTAATGGTCCTAACCGGACATCTCGACCTCAGTTACCTTCCCACCGCCGTAATGTAGTTTCCCTCTCACTTTTCTATAAATACGGTAAATTTTCTGATGAACTCGCCTCTACAATACCTAAACTATAAATGTAAACGCACCACTAGATTGGAAGAAAGATCTTACCATTTTACAGTCAAAATGATTTGATGTAACCGTATCTTTTTTCGTATTTCTTGTGGAAATCTCTTCTGGCTTCTTGAGTTTGATCTACAAAAATTTTAATGCAATGTCAGTCATTATATTTTGTCTTTTTAAATTCTGTTCTTTTATTAATTTCTCTCTTTAAAAACTATAGTATATCCTTTCACACTCAGTAACGCCTTGTATGTTAGTAGCTCTGTTGTATTGCTTAGAAGGAAATGATTAAAAAACAAATGTCTTTAAAGAAGAGACGGGCTATACTTTACCTTGGGATCATATGAAGGTATTGCAAGCATATAAACGCAACTGTTTTTCTAGTATAGAACAGGTGCAACAAAATCGTTACAAAACATTTTTCATTGCTATGTTCAAAACAAATTTAATATAAGTAATTTGCGGTAAGGGTAGTTTCCTTTTCTTTTTAACACTACGAGATGCTAAAAAAGTAAATCGTTAACCCAAGAAATAGTGTCATTTTTTAATATCCTTGTTAGATTGAGGCTTTCAAATGAAAGAAATTATTAAAACGTCTGCTGTAAAAAAAAAAAAACCGTTTTCTCAGATGAATCATTAAAAATGTTCATCAAGCAAATGGATCCCGTAGGAATTAGAGAGGAACTTCTTTCTTCAAATCTTGTGGACTAGTGCCGCAGAATTTTCCCAAATAACAGAAACAAAACCACGTGAGGTCTATCAAAAACAACAACAACAACTAAAATAAATAGCTACTTGTAACTTGAAGGGAAAATAATTATATGATCAAGATAAAGGCGATTCACACAAATGTAAAAAAAAAAATACTTTCAAGAAGACGCCACCAGTGTGGAAAGAAAGAACGATAACAATTAGTGGACATGAGAAACGAATTTCCATAAAAATTGTTTTAATAGAACATAGTAGCTGTTCTCTCAATGAATATTGACTTTCCTTATAAGTAACTGGTTTGTATTACTGTTACCATTGAAGTATATTAAAGTATTTCCTCCTGCTATTGGCAAGAAACATGTATACGATGTTATGTCAGCTGTTTCGAAGATCTAACGCGTAGGAGAGTGTTACTAAATAACTGATTTTATTATTTAAGTACTAAAGACGAATTATACTGCAATTGAAGGTACTGGAATATAATTTCAAAAGATTTATTATTATTATTGGTTAAAATGTTTATATTTTGACTAGTATCATTCAGTCCTCATCGACAGATTACGAAAAAATTTTCCAAAGAGAAAAAATAATCGATTAAAACCGAATTTTCTTTAGAACTTCTTGCCAAGATATTGCGTCCAATCTATTTATTGATGATCGCAATTAAAACATAGGGATGAGGATGGCGACGCTGAAGCGGAGTTGGCGGTCGGGCGAGTGGACTGGCAAACTGCCATATATCATGCTTAGCAATTAACGAGTTCCATTATGGCCATCTGGGAACTGATGCAAGATGATAAACATTACGGTTGTTGCAAGTCAAGAAACGTTCGATTCGCGAATAATTCTTAGCTATTCTAGGCAGGAAATCTATTCAGAAACGCCAAGTTTATAATTGCTGGAAATTGTTTTGCATTTTAGAACAGGGTATTTTCAATAGGATTCCATATATGAAGGTGTCCTGACATTTTAAGGCCTCCAGATATCGCCATGTTTACGATTACACCCGCAATTAAACAAATCAGTTGCCGACAGATGAAACAGTGCTGTGATCCAGGTTGGCAAAGATTTTTGCCGTGCTCCTCGGGCGTAAGACAACCATCTGTGGTTCAACAGGAATACTTATCCTGAAGCTATATTTATCTGCTCTTGCTACAAGATCAGGTTTTAGCGCTGGGATGTTGTCGATAGAGCTTCAAATACCGGACGTGATTATTCGAGTTTTTGTTAATATAATTTAAGCATCGCTGGCAACAGTTTCTGTGTATCATTAGTGTTTGCATTTGCCAAATTGCCTATTTACGATTGGAAACTCCAAGTAAAATTAATCGTTGCAAAACGACAATCCACAGGGTCATGAAATTATTTGATTTAATGTTTTACTTCGGTACATTGTATATACACACGCTCAACGCGCGTGCGCACACACACACACACATATATATATATATATATATATATATATATATATATATATATATATATATATATATTAAGACATGTCTCATTAAATAATTAGGCAAGTTTTGTCTACATATTATTAATAGGATCCTCTCAAAATTACGGACAACTTTGTTAGTATCCTTATTAAAGGAAGAAAGAAAATTACCATGCTGATGCATATTTATTTTATTCCGAGTACTTTCAACATTAGCACGATGTCATCATCAGGGTCTTGTTTTTTCTACGACAAAATTGTTAGGATAAGAGAAAATCTGCCAAGAATGGTGAAACGTTGTAAAGACCTGGACCTACATTTACTGTGGCTGAACTCGTGATTAAAGGGCCTTTCGAAACATTTTCGTCTCCGTGAAATATTTCAAATGTCTAGAAAGTACATTAATTTCTAGTTCATCCGCAGTAAATGTAAGTCCAGGTTTTTACAACGTAACTATAATCAGCCAACTGTTCATAACCACTGACGAGTGGACGGAGTGATTCCTGTCCATCTACGAAACTCTGGAGTCTGGCTTCTGAAGGTAGCATCAGCTAAGTGACAATCATTTAACTGGTATTAATTTTACACACAGACACACACACACACACACAACCAACCAACCACACGCACACACACACACACACACACACAACCAACCAACCACCCACACGCGCGCACACACACAACCAACCAACCAACCAACCACACGCGCACACACACACACACAACCAACCAACCACCCACACGCACGCACAACCAACCAACCAACCAACCACCCACACGCACACATATATATATATATATATATATATATATATATGTATGTATATATATTCTATTTTTAAATCAAATAAACGTATTATTATTTAGTATATACCATATCCTTTTTAGGGCAACTCAAGGCAGTGTAATGGTTAGCAAGCTTGTCTCGCTAGAACAATTGCGACTGAGTAGTGAGTTCGATCCTCACTGGGTACTCCATACTTTCGGCCTTGTGCCACATCTAATTTACGCTTGGAAAGTCACTATACCATATCCTTTTAGGATGTCGACAATCATTGACAATTTATTATCACTTTCCTGATTCTGTTTAACTGATTAACTCCGTCCACCTTTCTTCTCTTCAGTGTGTCTTGTGATCTTAAGATTTTCATGTTCTCTATTCTCATTATGTTTCCCAGATTTGTCAGTTATCACGTTCTGTCATATATTTTAAAAGTTTGTCCCGTTTAAGTATAGAAGACCACACAAAACGCAACTATGTCTTACAATACTTTGCATTGGTCACCCTCGGCAGCGGAGGTGGCAGACGTCATATATAAAGAGGGATAGACACAATTCTTGGCACAGGCTTTTCCGCTTAACTGTTGTAGATGATGTCACATTCAGTTGATTTAATTTATAATTACAGCAATCTAAAAATGCTCCTGATCACTCCCAACTCTTTCTTGACAATGACTGCGAGAGTCGAAAGTCGTCGAATATAATAGAAAAAAACAATTTGGACAATTTATTGACAAAATGAACCGGATGTACTCTACTGTTATGGAGAGATTTCACAGTGGAGGCTTGTATTTGTACTAAGTCGGTCCTAAAATAGGTTCGACGTACAAAACGTTAGGAACTTGATATAATAGGTAATGACGCAGAGAAATCTAGTTGTGGTTGCTGATACTTTAGTATTCAACTAACGGTCGTCCGGCATAGTATTTAGTCACCCCCCACGAGGGTATCATGTGGCACAAGGCCGGTTTAACTTGGGATCTCCGAGCCCGTGGGCTCGGCCAAAAATATACCCTTTGAACCCGTATAAACGGGTTTAGGGTCGGTTTACCTCCCCGAACGAGACTCCGCCCTTGGGCGTAGCCTCTTTCGGGTTCCTCCCCGCCCGAAGGCCGAGAGTTCAACCGATCAGCCGGTCGTCCGACATCGACTGACTGACCGACCCCCTACTACTCCTACTTATTATAGGTGGGAGAGTCTATCAACTATAGAATTGGTGTTTTCCACTATAGCAACTACCTCATTCGTAAATTAGAAAGACATAATAAAAGGTTGCATGCACAGAACTTGTATGTTATATTTGCTAAATTCTATTTGTATATGTATATAAATATAGGTAAGTATACTCGTCTCGAAAAACCTTCGAATTTTTGATTTGCCAATAATCAAATCAATCTCGAAGGAAAAAAAGGTTTTAAAAAAAGAAAGAGCCAGGAACATGAAAGTCTGTCGAAAAAATCGCACAGATACAGGTTCAAAGCCCAAAGAAAAAAACCCTGACACGAGTAAACAACTAAGTAAAAAGAGTTCAATACAACCTAGTCAAACCTAGTGAGCCAGACAAACCTACCCAGGTTTCATCTAAGCGGATCGTCAGGGAAAGCTGGCTAAAGATCAAAGGAGAAACGGCATATTTATAGGCGACAATCAAAACTATACCACGTGACCGTCAATAAAAAAAATAATGGCAGAGACCTGTACATAAAGTGGAGAATTATCAAAAATGCGAAGCCTGGCAGAGTCCGTGGAAGCTTCTGATGACTTTTTCAAGAAGAGAAATTTGCTATAGAACATATCCCAACAAAGACGCACTAGTTAATGAAAGATCTGAAGTACTATCTAAATGCAGACATTTAAGAAAATATTTATTGCGTATGTACGAACCTGGATTAAGTGGGTTTTTTTCCGCTCCACTTCCTAACTTCGGGTGTTTGTAAATTATGGTGGTGGAATCCATTAAATTTTTATTCCTACCTGCCTGAGGACACCTAATGGTTGAAACCTGGAGAGTAAGGTAGTTCGTGTTTTTGAATATATTTTGCTCTGCATCTCCAATTGTGGGATATTGCATTGAGAACTTTTTTGATTGCACCTTTTAAGCGCGACTGTTTCCAGCCTACTTTTACAATATCTTATATCTTTTATTATACTTTAAATTGAAATAAATATATATATATATATATATATATATATATATATATATATAATAAAAAGGCTTAAACACTAATATTGATGGTCATAATTTATTCCATTGGAATCGTAAATACGATCCAATTCATCGGACCTAATTCTGATGGAATTGGATCGTATTTACGATTCCAATGGAATAGAATTATGACCATGGAATATTAGTGTTTAAGCTTTTTTATTATATCCTTACTTTGTCCTGGATATTGAGTTCTACTTGGATTCTATCCTCTTGGGATTTTTTTATTCAAAAAAATATATATGTATGTATATATATTTATACATTTATACATTTTGCATATGTATGTGTATATTTGCCACTAATATTATATATATATATATATATATATATATATATATATATATATATATATATATATATATATATATATATATATATAACTGGTGATAAATGTCTATTATTTTTTATCAGGAGTCATTCCAAGCGTCGTATAATAGCTTTAGTTTTAAGAGAAAATAAAGCCCAAAACAGGATGTCATCCTTGACGGTGAACAACTCTGTTGTAATGTTCATATAACTACTCTGATGATGGCTCATATGAGCCGAAAGCTCAGATCGGCTACCAGTATAATAAAGAAATATCCACATGTTGGACTAATTTTATATTTATATTCTCTTGAAACTAAAACCATTATACGACGCTTGGAACGGATCACCCTAAAACATAATAGGCATTCGTTGTCTGTTATATTTAACAATATATGGTTGAACAATCATCTGCTACCTATATATATATATATATATATATATATATATATTAAGAAAATTAAAGTCTAAAGTCATGGTAAAACAAACGCAATGACTGCCAAGTGACCAAAAATAATAAAATAACAAAAACATAAATAAATAAATAAATAAAAACCCCGAAATAAAAAATTAAATCAAACATAAACTGAGAAGAAAAAATGCCTTTTTCCGCAGCGGTACAACAATTTTGAATTTCATGTAAGTCAGTTTCTTATTTATCATATATATATATATATATATATATATATATATATATATATATATATATATATATATATATATATATATGTCTGTATGTGTATTTGTCGTGACACTATTATTATTTAGGCGTCTGTCTTTTGAGTTTTCTTCTTAGTTTATATCTTCTTTTTCCCTTTTTCTTTTATTGTTTTTTCTCTTTTTTTGTTTTATTGGTTATTCATTTCCCTCTTATTAATTTCCTTGGTCAACTGGCAGGCTATATATATATATATATTGCTTCAGTTCTCAGGCAACATCATGTAATGAGTCAGTAACCATTTGAAATAGGAATTTTCTAAATTTTTCGCGTCGTATCTCCGGAAACGTTCAGTTGTTTGTTTCCCCCCCGCCCGGAAAGGCGAATCCTCAGCCAAAGGTGTTCTGCGTTCTCGAGTTCGCGACAACATATACGGTTGCCACGGTGCAACGTCCTTTTCGAGGATAATTCGATATTAATCCGCCCTCTCCTAAGAACATGCGATGGTGCTTTAAAGATTTTCAAGCGAATGGGTGTCTGTGTAAAGGAAAAAGTCCAGGACGACCACCAGTTTCAGAGGAACAAGTGGCTCCGTGCTGCGTTTGAGGGGAGACTACGTAAGTCTACAAATCGAGCTAGCCGTGAGCTTGCGATCTCTCAATCCACTATCTGGCCTCTGCATTTGAAAACTTACAGACTCCGTCTCGGTCAGGCACTTAACAAGACCTTGATCTTTGTTCTTGTGATTTTTCTTCTAGGCATATGTAAAATATTGCTTTTATGTTTTACCGCTACCCACTAACCATGTTGACCTTAAACAACGAATAAGTGGATCGTGATATGCTGATACACGTCTGGGAGGATACCTCTTATCGCATTGATGTTGCCTGTGCTGCAGGTGGTGGCCACATTGAACCCTTATAAGACAGGAAATAAAACTGATTAGAATACTTGTGACTTGACTGGATTCTTCCATTGCTTATCCTTAATAAATTTTGCTTAACGAAATCGGTTCATTCTTTTTTGAATAACCCTGCCTAAATATATATATATATATATATATATATATATATATATATATATATATATCGAGAGAGAGAGAGAGAGAGAGAGAAAGAAAAAAAGAAAGAAGAAAATAGTGCGCTCGTGCGTGTGTGTATGTGTGTGTTTGTACGAGTTGGCTCTGAAAATTCTCGGTACAACTGAGAAACTCCTTCACGAAAATTACCGTGGTTTGTTCAGAAATTCCTATGTTGGTTGTGTTGAGAACTTTTCGTAACTGGGAGTTTGTTTGTCAATATGAATGCTTGCGTGCGTGTGTGATTGTGCTATTCCGTGTAAGTTCGTCTTTCTTTGTTTTCATATAGATTTTCTTATATTTTTCAAAAAAGAACTATTTCCATTGCACTCTCACTCTCCTCTCTCTCACTCTCACTCTTTCTCTCCTTTTGCCTCTCTGTCTCTCTCTCAGTATTTTTTGTGGGGTGGGGTTGCAAGCATTTTGTTTGAACGTTTTTCTCTATAGATTCCACTGTTGAACAAACAAAAAAATTATCAAACAAATCCCAACAGAAACAACAAATTAGGCTATGAAATTCGGAGATGAGAAAGAAAGCCTTAAGAATCAAAGAAAAAAAAAAATGATGTAATATTTAACATGCTCCTTGAAGGCTTTTCACGAGCGTAGAAACAAATCTTATCGAAGGAATTTTTCAAATTTATCGTAAATGGTATTTTCTTAACGCGCCGTTCACCTGAAGAAAATATTTTTCAAAAAAATCATCAATTAGTTCCGTGTTTTTTTTTGTTTCTTTTTTTTTTTTATATTTCCTATTTGGATCCTTTAATTGTTCAGTTGTGAATTCTTCTTCGTGGGACCCAAAAAATAATCAACATCAGAATCGCATTTTTAATTGTCAGATCATTTTAGACTATTGGGACACAGATTTTTCTCCCTCCAGGCTGAATGTAAAATGTTAGCAAACAATGTCACTGGAATTGACACCCCCCCCCCAACAGGGAAACCAACAAAGCCCCCATTTGTTTAGCAATAATGTTTATTAATTCCTAGAATTATGCGTGACCTCATCTTTAACATTTGATGCAAGTTTTCCTGGAAGAAATTCTACAGATTTTTTACAGCAAACATCCAATGTTGGGTGAATGAGTTTGATCTTCAAATCTTCTACAAGGTAATTTGCAGCATTTGAAGCAACACTTGGCAGTATTCAGCTGTTGATCAAAGGACAGACTTTTAGAGATATTGCCGAGACCATGTGCGCTAAAGGAAGATGATTTACATGCTTACGACTAATACCATATTAGGCAAATGGTCATAAAGTTTAGTCCTAACAGAGTTTATAATTGATGGTATGGAGCAATAAAACCTACTGTTTCTCAGATTACTAACACGAGACAATGGTGTGACTGCGTACGCTGATTCTAAATATCTACTTAAAATTTCCCTAACAGGTTTGGGACACACACACACATACGCATACACATCGAGTATTTTCAAGCAATCCCCATATAAGGATAAGCCAGCCTCGATGCTGTTTAACTTTGATTATCAAACGGGTTTCGTTGTCTTCAGCGTTGAGAATATATATATATATATATATATATATATATATATATAGAGAGAGAGAGAGAGAGGATTCGTGTATACGGAATAAATTCCAATAACCAACAAATACTATTCTTAAAAGAGTGCTCAATACAGCGTAGAGCAAATACAATTATTTATTCGAAAATTATAACATAAATATGTTATAAAATCGCTACAAATATAGCCATTTTGTTTCAACACTTCTGGTGTCTTATCAAGTGATGATGTTGAATGCAGAATAAAGGGTTTTAAAAGGATCAAAACAATCACACACCCCTCGCTAGGGGAAACGCCGTTACATAAGCTGGAATGACCAATCAAAATATGAGTATACGAGAATTAAAAAAAAAACTTGACCACGAACTCAGGTTTTAATAATTATTTAATACATTAATGTTGGGGTTAGACTAAAATATAATTTATCCTAACTAATAAATATTAAATAATACGATAAATTTTTAAATTAAAACTTAAAAATTACCCATTTTAAAATTTAAATTTAATCAATATTAAGTTTAATATTATAAAATTAGTGAAGAAAAAAAGAAAAAATACATATGTTATTCTATTTATTTTGTTTTTATTGAAATTAAGTTGGAATAAACGTTAATATCAAATGTTGCTCCGTACTTCATGACAACATAGATACATTTGAAGCATAAACAGAGGCAGGGGAGGATGACATCTTGCAAAGACAATATATATATATATATATATATATATATATATATATATATATATATATATATAAAGAGTAAGAACAGTCACATTAATAATCCACAGTTTTTTAGCATTTACTATTTTAAAAGTGCTCGATACAAGGTAGAGAGTAATATAATATTTAAAAATATTTTTCATAGCGACACGGAAATTTCTGTTTCGGAATTTAAAATTATTGTTCCATTTTCAAGCGACATTGAGTAACTTCGGAAAAAAATATTTACTTTTGAAAGAGAAGTTGTATTATATTGAAGAGTTTAAGTAGGAGAGGAATTATATTTTTAAAATCTTTATGGGTGTTGTCTTATTTGTCGAATCAAAAGACAGATCTAAGCTAAGGTCAAAAAGTGAAAAATGTAGCTTAGTGGTTAACTGTGGGTTTGTAATTCCTGCTTGTCTAGATGACTCGTCGTGTATTAGACATGTCACCATTGTTTCCAGTTAAGAATATATTCATACGATACAATGAAATAATACATAGAGGTATATGTATCCAACACTGTGTTCATTTTGGCATTTTATTTTTTAAATTATTATTATTTTCATATATTTTAGGACTGTGTTAAAGGGTCCTCTGTTATGATTAAATCATTTTTTATATATTTAATTATTTTGATTTAAAATACAATACTTAAAGGCTCTCTTAAAGGGGCCTGTACTATAATTAAATCGTTTTATTATATATTTAATTATTATAATCTAAAATGGAAAACTTATTATAATCAATGCTACATTAGACATAGCAATATTAAAACTAAAAATCAAGGAATTATGTAAGTATTATATGTACCATTATATGCAATCAAATACATATATAATTATAATGTATAGATTTTTTAATGAAAACTACTATTATGTTTTAATGTGAACATAGGACAATGCCTACAGAAAAATTTTATTTCGTTTCGTTTGTTTAATAAATCATTATTTTTAAGAAACTTAATAATATATAGCTTTTCATGTAGGCATAGAGGACATGGGTCATTTATTGACATACAGATTCTCGTTTATTTTTAATAATTTCCATTTTACTGTGGGTGTTTTATTTGTTTCTTTTAAATGTCAAAAAATATTTAGAGAGGGATGTTTGGTCACGATACCCATTGTTGTTGAAGGAAGAAAGATGTAGTAACATCTCAATTTAAAAATATTTTTGTGCTACCGATATAAAAAAAATTGTAATAACTGGATTTTCAATAGGTGAAAAAGTACATTGGTAAACTATAGATTATGAAAGACATTTATTTTGCAATGGACAGTTTATGGGTTTCTACAGTTACACAATATTATTAATATTATTGATCTTCATTCTGGAATGTCTATTATTATGATTTTGGTTTAAGTGTTTATTGAAAATTTTATTATTATGTTTTTTATAATTTTATTTTTAAAGTTTCAGTACAACTATAACTTAATTTTAGCGTATTTTTATTAAACAATACATATATTTATAACCTATTTTTATCAATTTGTATTTTTTAAGACTTATCATCCATTTGCTAGTCATTTAAATCCAGAAAATGTTTTATTTAAGAATTTCTTTTTTGTATTATTTTTGAGGGTATAATAAGTATTTACTGATAGAAATCCTACTAATTAGGTCGTAGCTGGTGATAGAGAAGAAGGCTATTGATAACTTCCGCATTTTCGCGTAAGTGGACATAAAAAAAAAAAACTAAAATTTGAGCACCGCTCTTATATTTCCGAGTCTGAGCATTTATCTGTTACTCCATTCGCATATTCAAGCTTACAGCACCTTGTATACCAATCAAGTTACTGACCAGGCTCAGCGTTGCATACCTTCGGTGATTGTACGAGATATGATCGAAAGCCTCCTATTTTTATGAAAACAATTATTGTATTATATTATAATCTAATACGATATAATTAAAGAGGTTACTGAATGTTTCCAATCGGTATGCAACAAGGCCAGAAATCTGCATCGAGCGTAGAATTGACATGTAACTATAAGAATTTCCAGCTCTGTGATAGCGTATTTCATATACAACTCGTAAAAAAAAGCTCTGATTTCGAGTTCGGACTGAGAAGTCATTTTAGGAGCCATTAACAATAACGAGTGTGATATGTTCAAAAGTATCAATGCCAAAATTCTAGCTAACGACGGAACAGTTGCCGTACATTACGACAGGCTACACCTGCCTGATTATGTTACCTTATTATAGTATATGTTTATGTTCAAGGCACAAAATATATATCTGTAAACAGAACATACATGTAGAATGAAAATTCAATTCCAAGAAACATAAAACACTTTATCTTCAGGATATTTGAAACACATTCGTTTGCGCCTGATGCTGGTCTTCAAATGGACGAAGCATCAGTAATCAGTCATCACATTTGGATGAAACTGGCCTTGAGACTTTCGATTTCAACTTCGTTGTCTCCTGAGGTCGAGTATCTCATATAATACCTATCGCTTGGAGCTCCCAAATCCGTTGAACAAACTGAAATAAGAAATTGCATTTCAACAAACACCCAGCATAACATCCTTTGATGCGCTGTTTGGATGCTGGGTATTAAAGCAATATAGATTTCAGTTAGATGTTACTCAAGTAAGATGTCTAGAACCAACACCATTCACATGCCACCAGCTGAAGTGACTACTAATATCATATTTATAGGATGAAATGTTGATAAATTTTCAGCCTGATCTTCGTCTCAAAATCTGACTAATTGGTAAAAAAGAATATAATTTATTTTGTTTTGTTTCAGAAAAGCTTCTGATTGGACTAAAAAATTGTCTGATGTTCTCATATAATAATTGCTTACATAGAAAATACGTATAAAAATTTTTTTTAAAAAGATTCGTTAGAGAAAAGATTGTGAGTCCAGATTCGTAATTCGTATACATGATTAACACTACTAGAATATCATCTGTTTTGTTTCCAGACAAAACATTTATTGATGCCCACTATAATTATTACAATGTCCCCCAATCGTGAATATGAACATAATGCGATAATTAGAGATTTTAGAAAATATACGGATTAGCGAACTGGAGTCAGTATATGTATATACATACATACATATATATATATATATATATATATATATATATATATATATATATATATATATATATAGAGAGAGAGAGAGAGAGAGAGATAGATAGATAGATAGATAGATAGATAGATAGATAGATAGATAGATATAGATATATCTCTGTGTGTGTGTGTGTGTGTGTGTGTGTATGCGCGTGCAAATATACAATATAAAATTCGACGTAGAAGCGGTGACAGTCTATTGCAGGCATGAACGCAATCGTTATCCAGATGATTGCTTTTAGCATGCAACAGACTGTCGCTTCTTGCTGTTGACTTAAATATTTTATATAGTTGCACGTGTGTCTACATGATAAAATTTAAAAACTTTACAGTAGATATTTTTAGCGTTTTTCACTTTAAATGTAAAAAAAAAAAATAATTTCTCGATGAACACAAAAGTTTTGTCTGAGAAAAAGGATGAACACAGCAATTTTTTTTTTGTCTTAGAAATAACAAGACCCTGATGGCGACATTATGCTAATGTCGAAAGTCCTCGGAATAAAACGAATATGCATCAACATGGTTATTTTCTTTCTTCCTTTAATACGGAGACTAAGTAAATTATCCGTAATTACAAGCTTGGTCCTTGATATCCTTAGCATCCTCTTGTAGAACCACATCTCCGTCGTCTCGAGTCTCGAGTCTTTGAGGAAATCGTCCAACATTCGCTGCCGTAAAGAAGGAAAGATGTCACGTAACAGCTCCGTATTTTTTCTTTATTACCAAAGAAATCTCCTGTCTCGCAATATTCTGCCCAGCTTTAGGCCATCCATATATATAATATATATATATATATATATATATATATATATATATATATATATATATATATATATATATGTAAGCAAATATATAGATATAGATCCGACATCATGAAGAAAAATATACGGAAAAATATACGGAAAAAACAAACAAAAATCCTAATATGCTGTTTTAATGTTAATATAATGTCAACGTCGGACGTTTCATTCTAGTAGACCATCTTCATAAAACATCATTAACATTAGACTATATTTAATTCAACATGAAAAGACGATGGACATAAAAGTAAGACTAATCAAAACAGATAACTGAAATTTTTCATGATCAGTGATCCGTTTCAATGTGATCACGTGGGCGTCACGTGGGCGATGTTGTATAAGTTTTAGATTAAAATAAAATTCTTTTCATTTTTCATTCAAAATACTATATTTTAGAAATACGTTTTCACGTTTTTGTTTGTTTGTTTCCACACACACACACATATATATATATATATATATATATATATATATATATATATATATATATATATATATATTATAATATACAACTGAATATATTGTTTTCAACACTGCAATGTGGAATACATATAAAACATTAAGAAAGAACATTTTATATTTTCACCCTTCTTCTATATTTGATGACTCATATGCGTTAAGACATTTGAGATTACACAACATGAATTTTGTCCAATTAATCTATACAACAACCACATTTCCCAAAATATATTCCCACATCAGGAAAAAAGATTAAATTTAATAGAAAATATTTATTGTTTTTAATAATACATGTTTAAATAAAACAATTGCTGTCGAAATATACCGAACTGAACACACTCACACACGCATATATATGGATGCATGTATAAACAAACATTTATATGTGTATGCCTTTATATATATATATATATATATATATATATGTATGTATGTATGTATATGTGTGTGAAAATATATAGAAAATAGGAAAGAACTGGTTAGGTAAATAATCCAAAGTTCTTTAGTATTTTAGTTATTATTTTAAAAAAATAGTGCTCGATACAAAAGTAGAGCATAAATATAATTATTTATTTAAAAATATGATTCCAACACGCTACATATGAGTTCTCTTATGTAGCGTGTTGGAATCATATTTTTAAATAAATAATTATATATATATATATATATATATAAACTGGTTTTGTGTAATAAGTTGTATATATTAATATACGCTCAGTTGTATATGTTAATTATTCTGTATAAAATGCAGAAATGATATATGAAACCATTACTATTCTACCTATAAAAAATCTTCTTTTACAAACATCACCATTTTTTATATCACTTTCAGAATAGCATGCTTCCAAATTTAAAAAAAAACCTTTTGACTTTTCTTATTTGGGGGAATTATTATTATTATTATTATTATTATTATTATTATTATTATTATTATTATTATTATTATTCAGATATCAGTGTCCAATCTTTCTACTTATGCGTTCAACAAAAATGCGTTCGGTCCATCATATATATATATATTATTTTTTTTGACGTGCACTTTTGTTTTTACGCACGCTTTGTTTGCATTTTTTTCTTCAAATTTCTTTCTCGCTCGTTTGTCCGATTTCTTCGCCCTCTTCTTTTTATAATTTTCTCCGCTCTCTTTCTTTTCTTTCCATTTTTTATTTTCCCTTCTTCTATTTGAATATGGAATACAATAGAAGCAGGTACTTCCTGAGAAAACTGACACAGAATCTTCCGATATATTCTGCAACTTCCTCGGTAACCACCACTGCCTTTGCAAATATTTGGCATTTTGTCCATATCTTTTTTTTTTTTTTTTTTTTTGTCGGATTATCTTTCCAAAGTTCGCTACAAAAAAAAGTATCTGCATAACTAGAATCTTTCAAATGCTATCGTATATATTATTAAGCGTAACTCCGGGCGCAACAAGTTTGAAAAATACCAACCTGAAATACACTGCTTCCAAAGTGCTGAAAAGTAGCGCCCGTCATTAAAATACGGACATAATTTGAAGAGACGTAGAATAAAAATTAATAATCATATATAGAAAGAATTGCGTCTTTATGAAAGAAAATATTTACTTTGTTTAAATACTAATTTTATCAAAATAACCACGAAAATAACCACGGTCTCATCAGTTAAGCTCGAAAGAAAATTTCACTTTTTTTCCGTTTCATCAGTTAAAACAAATAGGTTTGAAATACTTATTATTATTGATGGCTTTATAACTATTAACACAAGTTTTACCTGCTGGTTCAAAATATAGTTCAACTTGGCTTTACTTCATTCTTCAGTATCAAAGAAAACAATCATCAGTTGGCAAGACTGAGTGTCATTTCATTCGCCCGTGAAATGACGAATCAGCAATAGCAGGAAGTCGAGATCTTTTGAATCCTTTCCTCCCAAGCAAAGCAATAAAATACGAAGACATAACGGGTTACTGAGCGTGAAAATTTGAGAAACAGAAAAACATTATTAAGGGTCGAGAACAATAAACGAATATAGATTAATAAGACAGAAGATAACGCTTGGCATTGCATTTAAATTTTTGAATAATATTTACTTGTGATTTTCGCCCCAGATATATTCATGGAGAATGTTTACCTCTTAATGAATAAAAAATTGCTAAATAATAATATGTGAAAGGATCACAAGTCTATCTCAATAACTTCTCTCTCCCCTTCACTGATAAGTAATCGGTAAAATTTCCATACGAAGGATAATAATGACAGTTAATAGGGATCTTACGCGTTGTGTCGTTTAACATATTTTTGCTTGTGCAAAGACATTATTGGAAAAAATAAAAGATTACCAGAAATTCATTTTTGAAAAAAAACAAAACTTATGGAAGCACACAAGAAAAATAAAATTTCGTATTAAATGACATATAAGGAGTTTATATGCGGTAAAACAAAGAAAAGAAAGTAAACCATTCTCGACCTTTACAAATTTCTCGTGACTCTCAGACGCAGGTTCACGCGATATGTATTCTGACCCATAAATTCTATCGTTCTTTACAGTACTTGATAGTATTTCGATATTTCATTTGCGCAGACAATTTCGCTTATTACTTGGATGGCAATTCTTCTTCTTATTATTATTATTATTATTATTATTATTATTAGTAGTAGTAGTAGTAGTAGTAGTAGTAGTAGTAGTAGTTTTCATAATATAAATGTAATCTCTTTAAAACATTCCAAAAAACTTTTAAGTATTTCAGAAAGATACTTATGCATGATAGGGAACGCTGGGCAATCTCCTCAAAGATGAAGAAGAGTCTTGAAGTAACAGCAAAGTGGTTCTAAGGAGGATGCCAAGGAATATGGGAGCAACGCCGAGGTTTTGGAGAGAATGGAAACAAAGAGAAAACTTATAATTATCATCAGGAAGAGGCAGTTGAAATTTCTGTGACACGTAATGAGTAATTATTAGAGTTGATGCCCCCTGCTATTGGTAAATACCATGGTGACGGCCTTGTGTTTGCATCTCTGCAGCTCTCCCTCCAGCATATACTAACCCTGTTGACGGTGGAGTAATGGATAGCGGCCCGGACTGAGGAATCGGCAGAGCCGAGTTCGAATTCCAGTTCTAATACCCTTGCGAAAGTTATGAATCCTCCTCTTCTCCCGCCTCTCCCAGCTATGGGTAAATAGCAGGACAGACCGCGTTCTATAGCCTTGGAGGGCAACTGGTCTACCGCAGAAAAAAAATGGCAACCTACTGCGGAAAAAATCTGCCTCGTCAGTTATGTATCGAAAGATACATGATCACCTAAGCGTGTATCATTCATGACACATAACTGAACTGTGTCATTGAGTTTAATAACGCTTCTATAATGTATCATCAATCGCTAATGAGATCAAATTTCACCTTCATATGAGTGTGGCTAATAATGAGAACAGTGTTATCATTGATTGGTAATGAAGAGATACATACCAGCTTCTTTACTTTTTGATATATACCTTTCGTGCAACTAAACGCGGCTACATTCTACTCTTCCACTAATCAAAGATGTACAGTATGTCCTCTTCGGTTCGTTGTGTCAAAAATTGTTTTTTCATTCGTTTCTGCGACAGTCTCCAAACGGCTTCCCTTGAGTGCAAATTTGATTTAGGTGACATAAAATTCAAATGGTGCTAGATCAGGACGATAAAGGTCATATCCTGATACTGTGATACGTTTATCTGTCAAAAACTGTTAACGCATTTTCCTGATGGAGGAGGAAAAGATCTCCTACAGTTGAAACTTCGAACAAATGATTTTCCTGACCAATAACTTCCTCAAATTCCTTCAAACATGTTTATTAAATTTGGCCCTCACACCTTCCACACTTTTCCAGTATTGGTATTGTTGAGATGTTGAGTGTTTCCGCGTGCGTGTATTGAAAATAAGGACAAACACATACGTAGGGAAAAATACTGGTATATTCGAAGAGGTATTTACAACAGAGAGATTAGTAGTCAAACCAACGCAGGTTAGTAACAATCAGAAAGAGTATAAAGTCCAACGGTATCTTCCGGTAGAGAGACGGAAGTGTAATGGTCACCTGATCTCTCTCCTGAACTCTATAGATCTGTCCTATTAGTAGTAGAGAGATCAGTCCATTCTGATGAGAAGGTGGGTGCGCCCCAACAGGTATTAAGTTTGACCTACCCACCAAGTAAAAATAGACAGTCTACCAATGTTATGGTCAAGTGGATTTGTTCTAGTTCCTCTCCCGTGACGGGAGGGTAAGAATTTGACATCTCATATTAGGAAACCACATGGTATATATGGTATATAATGTTTAACGAGCTTCCATCGCTGGATCAATTACGACTGAATAGTGAGTCCGATCTATACTGGGTGCCCCATACTTTCGGCCTTGTGTCACATCTCAGCTACGCTTTGAAAATTGCCATATTCCACTAATCAAAGATATGCAATATGTCTTCTGTTCGGTGTGCCAGAAAATTGCTTTTTCATTCGTTTTTGCGACAGACTCGAAAAAGCTTCCCTTGAGTGCAAATTTGATTTACGTAACATAAAAATCAAATAGATTAAGAGAATAAAGGTTATAGTCCGCTAATGCGATACGTTTCTCTGTTAAAAACTACTAACGCATTTTCCTGATGAAGGAGGAAAAGATCTCCCACAGTTGAAACTTCTTTTTTCGGTCGTAAAATTTCTAGAAACTTTTTTTAATAATATTTTTTTCAAGTCACTTTTACTTTATCTGGAATCTAGTTTTCTGTAAATGTGTCTTTAAAGTCAAAGATTAAAATCAATAATTTGAACTTTCTTTGATCATCATTTTCTTCCTGGGAGGCGAAGATGTTTCCCAGTATAGCGACTGCTGATTTGTCTCAGATTCCTAGCGGAAGATCAAAGCATCGTCGTATGTCATGTTACCTTCAACAAAGTTTAGGTTTCTTTAAATTCCTGCCAAAATATCCGGAAAAAAAATTCGTTTACGATTTACTTTCTGAACAGCGGACACAAACTTACGGTCTCCATTTGCAAAATCTTTATCATGGAATATTTACGTACCAATCTCTTTATAAATTTAGACCATTTGTTAAATGTTTCTTTTGAACATTCATGCCGATCCTTCATGTGTGTAGACATCCACACCATTAATTATAGTCAATATCATCACGACCTTCACAAATCCTCGCGGGCTAGTTGAAAACACTCTCACGTAACATACACTTTCCAGTTAGCATACGAAAAGATAAGTTTTCTCTTGTTTTTTTTTGGGGGGGGGTTCGCTGAAGATTTTCAAATAGATGCGTTGGTAGATCTTGAATTTATTTTAATTACACGACGAAAAAAAAACTACTTTGCGTCACTATATACGTGACAAAGAATGTGGGGCATCTCGAGGCGGTGTAATGTTTAGCAAGCTTGTCTCGCTAAAACACTTACGACTGAGTAATGAGTTCGATCCTCATTGGGTGACCCCTACTTTCGGCCTTGTGCCACATGTAAGCTACGCTTGGAAAATCAACAATAAACAAGAACCCGAACCTCGTACATTAACCGGAGTTAGGTAACGTCGATCGAGGTCAGTACATAGATGGGAAGACCAGATGCTGTAAGCGTGGATGTGTACGTATTGTAATAGATAACATAACGGCTTAGAGTTCGAACTCGGCTCTCTAACTTGAAATTCCAGTTTAGTTCGGTGTATTCACTTACACTGAATACGCTTAAGAAAAGTATGAATCCAGCTTCTCCATCTAGCTATGGGTTAATTAGTAGAATATGTATCAGTCAATTATTATTATCTGAAAAACTCCTTTAATCCAAAAAAAAAATTCTGGCTTTAAATAACCTGTAAAAGGTTGATAAGCCGTAAAAACAAATAAATCAGTCATGTAGACTATAGATGTATTTGCACATTCATTGATATGCATCATGTGCTTTCCGTATTCAATCTTTGGTTTGACTTAGGAAAGAGTAACGCCTTGTATTTCCCAATATCTTCGATCCCCGAAAAGGTACATTATCTTCATAAAAGTGTACCTATTTTCTAATTTTCTCACTCCTTCTTCTTCTTCTTCTTCTTCTTCTTCTTCTTCTTCTTCTTCGTTGTCGTCCTCTTATTTCTAATACCCGTGCTTATTCTTCTTCTTCTTATCATCCTCCAAATCCCCTTCTTCTTCTTTTTCGTTGTCGTCCTCTTCCTTCTAATACCCATGCTTCTTCTTCTTCTTCTTCTTCTTCTTCTTCGTTGTCGTCCTCTTATTTCTAATACCCGTGCTTATTCTTCTTCTTCTTATCATCCTCCAAATCCCCTTCTTCTTCTTTTTCGTTGTCGTCCTCTTCCTTCTAATACCCATGCTTCTTCTTCTTCTTCTTCTTTTTCTTCTTCTTCTTCTTCTTCTTCTTCTTCTTCTTCTTCTTCTTCTTCTTCTTCGTTGTCGTCCTCTTATTTCTAATACCCGTGCTTATTCTTCTTCTTCTTATCATCCTCCAAATCCCCTTCTTCTTCTTTTTCGTTGTCGTCCTCTTCCTTCTAATACCCATGCTTCTTCTTCTTCTTCTTTTTCTTCTTCTTCTTCTTCTTCTTCTTCTTCTTCTTCTTCTTCTTCTTCTTCTTCTTCTTTGTGTCGAACGCATCCAGGACGAGGGCGACCATTTCCTTCTACAAATTCCTGTCCTTTATAGCTCTTAGAAATATACTGGCCTACATGGTCAAAACAAATTATTTTGCACTATTTACTGTGCCTCATCTTTTTTAATACACCTGCGATTTTCATTTTATATCTGATTGAAAGTTTAATCTTCTTCAACACACTGACGCCATGCCGCCATTATCTGGTTCATTTTAATGATATTGTAGACCGTTGTAGTATTTCTTAGTTCTGTTGCTATTGTTGTTGATGACGATCTATCTTCTCACATGTAGACTATATAAAAGTTACCACTAGGTAGCACGTAACAGCGAGGTTTCTGAACCCCCCACGAATCTCTTAATAGGAGAGGTCGATTTTAAAACCGTGGTATTGCACTCAATTTGAAAGTTGGGGTTTGACATGATAAATAATTACGCAAAATAGGTTTTTACCAAATGATGGCGGTATTTTTAGGAAACGCGCTTAAAAATTACGTTTAGATTCAAAATCGCAGCGTTTGAATTTCATTTCATCGATCAGTGAGAGCCTCCAACACAACCTTATAAAATGTATTATAAAAAAAATTATACGGCACAGCCTTATATAATGTATTATTTACTGAAGTTTTACAAATTTTATATGTACAAGATGCATGACAAAAGCTCATTATTGCTAAATCATTGTACCATCAAATTAGACCTTCATTTACTTGAAAGGGACATTATACTGAACAATGAAATTATATTATGATGTAATATGTTATACAGTGCAGTAGTCTTAGCCTGATTTTCAATAAACAATGCAAATTTAAAACATTTTGTCTTATAATATGTGACCTGCAGTATTATGGTGTCAAATACACTTTTATCTATTTTTTTTTATTAATTATGATCCAACAAAGGATTTAACAAATCTTATTCATTGAGTAAACTTATTTGTAATTTTTTACTATTTTTTTAGTTATCGAATATAATAAAAATTGCATATTTTGTTTGTGGCGATTCATAATTAGAATTCTAGTTAGAATACATTTTCCCTCCAACGTCATCTAATAAAAATATCAACTTGGATTTATTTTTGAAATAGTAAAATTTTCAAGTCAGTTTGTAAGCAAAAACCTGCAGAAATTAGGTGTTTTCGTACATTTTTTCGGGCGAATTCTAAATGCTCAAAAATTGATAGAAGCTATGAATCTAATTCCCAGTTTCATGACTGAGCAAATCAAACACCAGCTTTTGCACTGATTTCAATATTTATTCACTAAAAAACGCGAAAAATCAACCAACCCTACTCTCTTAATAGTCTTTTAAACCATAATCTGCTTTGGTGCTTTACACTATTTTTCTTGTCTCGAGTAGTTTCAATCTCTTAACGAAGGATTGTTTCCAGGTACTTGAGTGATTATGGGCACTAAAGTCAATATCAGTTGCTCAATGTTAAGAGCATATTATTGTTTATTCTATTATGTTATATTTATCGTATTATCCATTAGGCTTCGGAAGAACAACGTTTTGATATTTCTTTTCATATTTCATTTTGTTTTATAAATCTACAACTCTGGTCTCCTAAAGTGGCGCAAATGGTCCGTCCATGTTTTGGAAAGCCAATATGTGTTTCCTCTTCTTCTTTATCTTCTAAAAGGGAAGACGTTACACATTTAAAAGCAACATTAGTTTGGCACAAGGTTACAGCAATAGGGAGTCCAATAATAACTTACTATGTTAATGTTAGCAAATTGTTTTTTTTTTTAATGATATGGCTAGCAATCACGCGATAGTGGGCGCCCAATAAAGGTAGTCACGTAATACTTCAGTTTTCCCGCTTTCATTACTATTTCTCTTTCTCTCTTTCTCGTTCTCTCTCGTTCTCTCTCCCAATTCCCCTCTCTCTCAATCCACCCTCTCTCTCCCCTCTCTCTCCCCCTCTCTCCCCCGTTTTTTATTTATATAGCCTTAAGAGTTTTTTGGACGGTAAGGCATATCCAGCTAATAATAATGAGAAAAGACAATAGTATAACCTTTAGGTCTTGAAGAATTTTACCATTTTGTTTGGAGATTAATGTCTTTTTTTTCTTGCGTTTCTTTTTCCGCTTAATTAAAGCCGAGTTTGTATTTGCTGTTGGCTATTCATTTCAGCTTCTGAGTTTTCATATCTTTCCGACATTTTTCTTCTCTATTTGCGTCATCTGATTTTCCAATATAACCAAGATTTCTTTATATGCATTCCACGAAGAAAGATTTTAACCCGGAGTACATTGCTCCCAACATCTTCTTCTTCTTCTTCTTCTTCTTCTTCTTCTTCTTCTTCTTCTTCTTCTTCTTCTTCTTCTTCTTCTTTGTTACACCTTTACCTGTTTCTCTTTTCCGAACTTTTATTCATGTCCTACGATTCTTTCTTTACTGTTTTTTTTCCTCTTAGGCTCTTCTTTTATATTTTCTTTCTCTTTCGTTTGACGCCATTCTTTCCGCTTTTCTTTCTTTTTGCAATAATTTTCTTTCTTCTTTTACTTCTTCTTCCTACAACACTATTTTTAATTCTTCTTCCTGCGGCACTTTTTTTCTTCTTCTTCTTCCAACTCTTTATTTTCTCATTTCCTTTTACTTCTTCCGACACATTTTTTCTTCTCTTTCTCCTCCTTCCGACACTTTTTCCTTCTTCTTCTAGCGATAATTTCTTCTTCTTCTTCTTCTTCTTCTTCTTCTTCTTCTTCTTCTTCTTTGTTATACATTTACCTGTTTCTCTTTTTCAAACTTTTATTCATATCCTACCATTCTTTCTTTACTGTTTTTTTTTTTCCTGTTGGGCTCTTTTTAATTTTCTTTCTCCTTCGTTTGACGCCATTCTTTTTGCAACAATTTTCTTTCTTTTACTTCTTCTTCCTACGACACTTTTTTTCTTTTCCTCCTTCTTCCAACTCTTTATTTTCTCATTTCCTTTTTCTTCTTCCGACACATTTTTCTTCTTCTTCTCCTCCTTGCGACACTTTTTCCTTCTTCTTCTAGCGACACTTTCTTCTTCTTCTTCTTCTTCTAACACTACAGCTCTTCCTCTACCACCTTTCTATTACTGCTTTTTCTTCTTCTTCTTCTTCTTCTTCTTCTTCTTCTTCTTCTTCTTCCGACACTTTTTCTTTTCTTTCTCTTTATTGTGACACTTTTTTCTTTCCTTTCTTCTTCTTCCGACACATCTTTCTTTTCTTTCTTCTTCTTTCAACACTTTTTCTTTTCTTTTTCTTCTGCCGACACATTTTTTTTTCTTGTCTTTCTTCTTCTCACGGCACCTTTTTTCCTTCTTCTTGTGACACATTTTTCCTTCTCCTTCTTCTTCTTGTGACACGTTTTCTTTTCTTTCTTTTCCTTGCGACACTTTTTTCTTTCTTATACTTCTTCCGGTGACACTTTTCTGTCCTCTTTGCCTTCCTGTTATTCTTCCGCCATTACGCTAAAAGTTTCTTCTCTCACGATTCCCGCCTGTTAAACTCTTTTCTGATTTCTTTCTTCCCTGATAACTACAATCTCCAAAAATGTAAATGCAACGTCAATCGCCATTTTCTGTCTTCTTGAATCATGCTCATCTTCTGTCCTTTCCTCAACCCTTCCCACTGTCAGTCTTCTCATTCTCTTTCACTTTCACCCTCTGCAAACCCCTACCTGCTTGTAGCATTATCGCCTTGCTTGGGGTGAAATGATAAAATATATAGAACACTTTTCTTTCTTCTTTTCTTTCTTCTTTTCTTTCGTCTTCCTCCGACTCCTTTCTTTCTTCTTGTCCTTCTTCATTTACATATTTTCTATGTTCTTCTTCGTGTGACGCTTTGCTTTCCTTTACCTTTGATCTTTTCTTTCTGTTTTTTCTTCTTCCTATCTCTCTATTCCTTCTTCTTTCTTTCTTTCTTTCTTTCTTTCTTTCTTTTTTTTTCGTTTATCTTACTTTATTTTTTTCTTTCTTCTTTTCTCCTTGCTTTTTTCTTTCTACTCTTACTTTATCTTCATCATATTCCTCAAGATTTATAATATATACTTGCAGACAATCTTTTCTACGAGAATGTACCTTCTCGTTGCAGTAAAATATTACGTGCTACGACTATACTGCCCAGGATGAACGAAACAACCTTTGTCCTCTTCTTTTTGCATGCATGGTGTCCAACACGGGAACCATTCAACTTAACCCCATCAAAGTAGGATTTTGCTAAAACATCCTCAATTTCTTCTTCTTCTTCTTCTTCTTCTTCTTCTTCTTCTTCTTCTTCTTCTTATTATTATTATTATTATTATTATTATTATTATTATTATTATTATTATTTCCTTTGATTTCTGGGGTGTACTCATTTCTTTCTGGGTCCCGCCCACAGACCGAAGTCAGAAATGGCATCATGACATTTTCCACTGATCAATTTAAAAAAAAGTAAAAAACACTAAAAATAAAACACATATTTTACATAGCAAAAGCCCTTCGTAAGGTGTGGGCCGTACCCGTGAGAACGTTTTTTTCTCTTTCTTTAAGGCATGGGCTACTAGCATTTCCTTGAATGAGTCTATTGGAATCTTTTCCAATCAATCCAAGGGCTGCAACTACAACAGGGATTGTTGATGCTCTCATGTGCCACATTTTTGAGATTTCGATTTCAAGGTCCTTGTATTTTGATAGCTATTTTAAGATCTTCAAATATACATTTTAGTTTACATGGACTGCCATATCAATTAGGAGGCATTTGTTCTCTAATAACGATGTCTGTACAATAGCATTGTTTGTTCTGTCTGTGAGTATTGTGTAGTCCCATAAAATTGTTATAGGCCCTATCTCCATAACCGGATCTGGATCTTCTTCTTCTTCTTCTTCTTCTTCTTCTTATTATTATTATTATTATTATTATTATTATTATTATTATTAGTTATAGTAGTAGTAGTATTAGTATTAGTAGTAGTAGTAGTAGTAGTAGTAGTAGTAGTATTTCATTTCCTTTGCTTTCTGGTGTACACTTATTTCTCAGATTAGACTACTGAGCAGTTTTGAAAAAAAAAATCACTCATATTTTATATAAATAAACCCCTTCGTAAGGTGTGACTACAATTTTTATTATTTTTATTTTTATTTCAATTGTTTGCTACATAGTAATTTACTTCTGGGTCCGAAGCCAGAAATGACATTATGACATTTTTCATTGATGAAAACAAAACCAAGAAAAAAAAAAAAAACTAAAATCACAAACATCTTACATTGATAAAGCTTTTCGTGATATGCGAATTGTACTTGTGAGTACAACTTTTTGCTTTTCTTTAAGGCATGGGCTATCAGGAATTCCTTCAATGAATCTATCGGAAACTTTTCCAATCAAACCGTTGGGCCTTAATGCCAACTGGAATTATAGATGCCCTCATGTGCCATATTTTTTATAATTCCATTCAAGATGTTTTTGTTTTGATAGTTTTTTAAGATCTTCAACGCTACATTACAATCTGCAGGAACTGTTATGTCAATAAGAAAACATAGCCTGTTTCTTTGTTCTTTATTCACGATGTCTGGGCGATTAAATTGTCACAGGTCTTATGTCTGTTAACGCGAATGGGCGGGTTTTATATCAGTTTCTTGCTATTTCCTTTCATTATTATTATTATTATTATTATTATTATTATTATTATTATTATTATTGTTGTTATTATTTGTCTGTTTTTTTATTTATTCAGCCTTTTCCATTTTTCATCTTTTTTCTGATTTAATTTATTTCATCACTATTTTCTGTTGTTTCTTTTACTTCATTTCCTTCTTCCATGTTTTTTTTTTCATTTTCATTTTCATTTACATTTTCATTTGCTGTTTGCTCGTTTTTTCTTCATTCGATTATTGTGTTTCTTCTTTTCTTCGATGTCTTTTTTCTTTGGATTTTTTTTTTGTCTGACTATTTCTTCTCTTTTTCCATTTGTTTCTTTTTTTCTTTTTCTTTTTTTCGTCTACCGTTGCTTGGTGTCTCTTTCCTTCTTTTCGTCTGCTTACATTTTTCTTCTTCATTTGATAATTTTTCTTCTCTGCCTTTCACCAATGTCTGTTTTGTTTTTTTGTTATTTTTTTTCTTTTCATTTGACTATTTCTCCTTTTCCTTTCATTTGATTGTTCTTCCGGTATGACTTTTATTATTTTTTTCCATCGATTATCATCATCATCATCATCATCAACAGCAGCTTCTTCTTCTTCTTCTTCTTCTTCTTCTTCTACTACTACTACTACTACTACTACTATGACTAGTACTACTACTACTTTTATCATTATTACTGCTTCTTTTTTCTACTACTACTTATATTTCATCTCTACTACTACTACTCCTTTTACATCTACTACTATTACTATTACTACTTCTTATTCTTCCACTACTAATATTCTACTAATACTACTACTTCTGCTACTACTACTACTAGTTGTTCTTTTGCTTCTACTACTACTACTATTACTAGTACTACTTTTTCTTCTCCTTTTATTATTACTACTACTACTTCTTTATTCTGGTACTACTTCTTATTCTTCTTCTACTATTACTTCTACTAATATTACTAGTTCTATTTTTCTACTATTACTTCTACTAATATTACTAGTTCTATTTTTATACTACTACTACTACTATTACTACCACTACTACCCTCTTTTTCTTCTTTTAATGGCTTGTTCTATCTACGTCCTTCTTTCTCTCGTCCCTTATCATTCTTTTCTCTCTACGCTCTATCTTTCTTTCCCATTGTTCTCTTCTCATTCATTGTTGCCTTTCAGTTATAGTTGCCTATTCATATTTTCTTTTCTTTCTTTCCATTTTTTAGATTATTTTCCTCTTTTATTTACCAGTCGCTCTATCTTCGTCTTTTTTCTTTTTTTTCTTTTTCCTTCTTTTTTTCTTCATTCGCTCTTTCTTCTTCCAGCTTTTCCTTCATTTAGCGATCCTAATTGCTTTTCTTCTTATTTTGCTGTCGTTTGCTTTTACACTTTTCTCTCTATTCTTTTCTTTTTTACTTTCACCTTCTCCAATTTTGTTCCTCCTTCTCTTTTTCCCCCCTCAGTTATTCGATAGACTTATTTATTCTCTAATATTTCTCTTTCCATTCCCTTTTCTTATTACTACTTCTTTTCTAATCCTTCTCGTTTTTTATTCCTTTTTTATCTCCTTCTCATTTTTTCTTATCTTCTTTTTTTTCTTTTCATCTACTTTTTTCTTTTCATCTACTTTTTTTTCTTTTCATCTTCTTTTTTTTCTTTTCATCTTCTTTTTTCTTTTCATCTTCTTTTTTTCTTTTCATCTTCTTTTTTCTTTCGTTTTTGTTTTTCTCCATGTTCTCTTCTATTCATCTTCCATCTATTTTTTTTTCTCTTTTCTTATATTTTTACTTATTTTCGTCTTCATATTTTTCGGTTTATGTATTTTTCTTTCTTCTTTTTACATTACTTAATATTTTCATCTTTTTTTACTTCACTATTCTCTTAATATTTTTTTTTGTTTTCTCTTTACTATTCTCATTCTTTTGCACCCACCCTTCTTCTTCCTTCTTGTATTCCGAATTCTTTCCCTCCTACCTGTTGCTTCTTCCACTTATATATATATATATATATATATATATAGAGAGAGAGAGAGAGAGAGAAAGAGAGATAGATAGATAGATAGATAGATAGATAGATAGATATAGATCTATATAGATATATAGATATAATTATTTATTTAAAAATATGATTCCAACACGCTACATAAGAGTTCTCTTATGTAGCGTGTTGGAATCATATTTTTAAATAAATAATTATATTTATGCTCTACTTTTGTATCGAGCACTATTTTTTAAAAATAATAACAAAAATACTAAAGAACTTTGGATTATTTACCTAACCAGTTCTTTCCTATTTTCTATTTATTTTTTCACACACACACACACACATATATATATATATATATATATATATATATATATATATATATATATATATATATATATATATATATATATATATATACTTATTATCAGCCTGAGCCTACACCTCCATTTTCTTCTTCTTCTTTCCTTTTTTCTTTTATTTCTCCGTCTTCATTTCTATTTGATCAAACTTTTTTCCCACACTTTTTCCTACATTCATCATTAAGCTTTTTAGACTAAGTTACAAAATATAATTGGGTTTCTTGTTCTAAGGCATGCGCAAAGGAGTCAAGTCGCCATGTTTCTAGCTCCAAATCCCGTTCGATTCTTATGCTATGCGTCATTTTTTTTTACCTCTGTGCGACCCATCCGTCATCCACGCACCATCTTCAAGAATGATAAAAAAAACGAGTATTTCGCAGTGGACATCTGCCAATTCCCAACACGTAATCTTGTCTATATCATATACGCCGTTTGTCCGCGAGAAATGAGCTCATTTCACTGCCAAACAGATTACATCGCTTGCTCTTTAAACAATCCCAACTAATTTTATAGCCACAATCCTATCTGAACACGTAGGAAAAAAATAGCCACAAAAACGCGGGAAATTGTTTGATGAAAAAGTAATGAAGACAAAGTAATAAGAGAAAGGGAAATAGAAAAAGAAAATAGAGGAGTAGGCGCAGTAGGAGAATAAGTACGTGAATAGTTGTCAGAATAAATGGTAGGAGGAAAAGGAATCGGAAGAGAAGAAGAAAGGGTTTAAAAGAATGAAAATAGGGAGGGGGAGAAAACGAAGAAAAAGAAAAAAGAGCTGCTACCCACAAATACGCCTGTATTTTCTTTCCCATTGAAATATCTATCTATCTATCTATCTATCTATCTATCTCAGTCTCATATTTATCAACGTGAATTAATATCTATCTATCTATCTATCTATCTATCTATCTATCTATCTATCTCAGTCTCATATTTATCAACGTGAATTAATATCTATCTATCTATCTATCTATCTATCTATCTATCTATCTATCTCAGTCTCATATTTATCAACGTGAATTAATATCTATCTATCTATCTATCTATCTATCTATCTATCTATCTATCTATCTATCTATCTATCTCAGTCTCATATTTATCAACGTGAATTAATATCTATCTATCTATCTATCTATCTATCTATCTCCGTCTCATACCTATCTATTAACTTCAATCTATCATCGCAGGTAGGCCACTTATCAGTCGAATTATGAGCAAAAAGCATTTTAATTTGCAAAACAAATATTTCATTTTCAACATAGTATCCTTCATTATGAAAGCACCTAATACGAAATGAATATTTCATTTTAATATCTATCTATCTATCTATCTATCTATCTATCTATATATATATATATATATATATATATATATATATACATATAAATATATACAAACATATATACATATATATACATATATATACATAGATATATACATATATATAGACATATATATAGATATATATACATATGTATGTATATATACATACATATATATATACATACATATATGTATATATATAGACATATATATGCATATATTTAAACATATATACATATATATATACACACATATATAAATATATATATATATATATATATATATATATATATACATATATACATGCACAATATATATACATATATATACATATATGTACACACATATAAATATATATAAACATATATATATACATATATACATATACACACATATATATAAAATAAACACATATATATACATACATATATATATATATATATATATATATATATATATATATATATATATATATATATATATATATATATATACATTCATTTCCTCTATTCTCATTTTAACAATTCTCTAACAGTTATGAATGCACTGTAAATCGTAAAAAAATAATTAGTCACCAATTATATATAACTAAATATGAATTCCGTCTATTGATTCGTCTCCACAGTCAATTTCTGAAAGCGTCTTTCTTACGAGCTGCGGTCCCACTGATATGCCTTACGATACGAATTCGAATGTCGTCTGGACTACGTTTTTATTTCTGACCTGTGTATAATAATATTTCTTCACATAAGCCCTTTTTTATCAACTTCGTTCATATGTTTATGATGCAGTTTAGAGACTTTTTTTTTTATATGCAAAAACGCTGATAGTTTTTATTTTTTTGCGGATTCATGGAATCTAAACAGACTGGTAAGTATCAGGGATTATTTTTTATGCTAGTCTGGTTTAATTAATGGAGATCATATTCTCTTGAACAAAAAATTCTTTCAAGTGAAAATTACAGACAGTAATGCGGCGGTGTATTATAAGTTCATCCAAATTTATGTCAGACATTGAAGCTCTTGTTCTACAAGTTGTTAAGATGGATAAGCATTATTCATTCCTTTTTTGTTTCGTTTTTTTTTTCTTTTAAGGTTGAGTGGGAAATTTGCAATGATTCCTGTTCTCTCGTCTGCTATATATTATTTACAAATATTTTATGGCTATTATACTCCTCCTAAAACTCACAATGTCCTTCAACCGATTTCACTCTCATTTCCTAATTCTAAAAGTTTAATATTCTTTCCAACTTCACACATACTTCTCCAATAATATTTGACAAAATATTCAATTCCTAAAAATTCATAGTACCATTATTCAATCTGGAAAATATTCGACAGCGTTTGGCATGCCGGTCTTCTTTACAAGTTAAAAGGTTATGTCATTTCTGAAATTTTTTTTTAAATGATTAAATCAAATCGCGAAATGAAAGCTGTCCTAAACGGCCAATCCTCTAGATCTTTTCGTATTAATGCAGCTGTCTCTTCGGTCTCTATCCTTAGACCTACTTTGTTTCTAATTTCTTATTTTCACCAATGACCTGAATACATCAGTTTTAAAAACGCTATCTATGATATTTATTCCTGTATAGTCTGATTGGTACGATAAGGTCAAATTGGCAGCTGATCAAAAACATTACAATCTACTGTTAACTGTAGCAAGAAATGGCTTGCTAATTTTACCGCCTCCAGAACGAAACTTCTCTCTATTAATCATCTGAGAGACACCTTTCTGCCTTCCATCATCATGGCTGATGCTAAACTATAAGAGAGTAACTCGGTCTAACAATCTCTGTTGGCATGAAACGGAAAGATTCTATTGAATCAATTTCTAGGAATGCTCCAAGAAAGTTTGTTCGCTTTGTTGAACTATGTTCCTGTTATATATTTAGAGATTCTTGATAAATTCCAAAGAATAATCTGCAATATTATTGGCCCTGACCTGGTATCTCGGCTTCAATCACTTTCCCACCGCCGTAATGTATCTTTCATGTGCCTTTTCTAGAAATACTTTCATGGTAATTATTTGAATGACTTCTTCGCGATGATGCCTAGACTTTATTAATTTAAACGCAGTACTAGATTGGCGGCAAGGTCTCATCAATTTGAATTTGAATTGTCTCGATGCGACCGTATGTCCTTTGCTAACAGTTTCTTTCCTCGCACTTTGCACTTGTGGAACTCTCTTCTGGCTCCATGCTTTCCCGCCAACTTTGATCTTGAAAAGTTTAAATGTCATGTCAATCGTTATCTACTGTCCTCCTGATTACCTTTCTTTTATTGTTCTCTCCTATTAGCCATTTTTTTTATTCTTTCACATTCAGTAACCTATTGCGTCTTAATTGCTTTACTGCCTCTCTTGCAGTGAATAGATTTAAATTTTTCTATGGTCCAGTGTATATTCAATCATAATGGTTTGAAGTCATATTTCTCGAAATATTTTAAAATATATATATATGTATATATATCATTCTTGTAAATGTGTAGTGTCATTATACAGTCATTAAAATATTTTCCTAATTTTATGACATCTACGACATCACTTGAGGACTTTCCTGATAGCAAAAACTAAAATGTATAGCACTTGTAACTCGAAGAGAAAATAATAGCGTACTACTTCAAACAAAAGTTTAGAATAAAACGACCTCCCGATCCAACAAGTCAATACTGGAAAGAGTTATAACAGATATTGGACTTGAGAAAAACGTTTTCCTGAAAAGATTTTATAATTTTCAATTGACATTATCTGCATGCATGCCGAATCTTTCCCCATGAGGAAATTCTAATACTACCATTTACATAATGGAAGTCTAATACTGCCATTTACATAAGGGAAGTCTAATATTATTATAAATATAAGGGAAGTCTAATACTGCCATTAACATAAGGGATGTCTAATACTCCTATTAATATAAGGGAAGTCTAATAATACCATTAACGTAAGGGATGTCTAATACTACAATAAATATAAGGGAAGTCTATTACTGCTATTAACATAAGAGAAGTCTAATACTACTATTAATATAAGGGAAGTCTAATACTTCCAATAACATAAGGGATGTCTAATACTGCCGGGCATAGCGCAACTGAGAAAATATTGTGAAGTGCCTGGTCTGGTGGAATAGCTGCCTGAGGCAGTACCTCCTCATTGTACTAAAGAAGGGGATCGGTAATAATAACGATGCAAGGACAACCGAAGTTTTCAGGGGCTGGGTAATTTTTGTTCCTGGCCCGGGTGTATGCGCTCGGGTGCTCTACATGAAATCGACGTAGTGTCACATGTAACCGTGGAGAAACAACTAGATACTAATCTAACAGTATTAGGGTGTGGAAAATGTTATCATGTATTTCACAGTTAGGCATTATATGCCAACCAGCCATTGCAAAGACCAGGGCTTTCAATCTCAAGAAAAAAAAAGAACAGCTCTTTTTCACACTAGATTACGTTGGCATTTTTTTTTTTTTTTTTTTTTTGTGGATTCAAGTCGATTTCACTCACCAGTGAACATCAGGTGAAAAAAGGATTTCTTCTGCGTCAATTTAAAAGAAAAGAGGCCAAATAGTAGTGACATGCTTTCCTATCCAGACCAGTATGCTCATCTTGACTTCTATACACATATCGTTTCGACCGCTGTACTTTTCAGACTTCTTCAAGTACATTTCAACCTACTCCTCAACTGTCCTGGGTAAGACGTTAAACTACATCCGCGTCCTGGGTAAGACGATAATCTACATCCAGCAGCAAGGCCTCTGATCAGGAGGTTTTGCGGAGCGTGGAACCAACTCTTAATTGCTGGTGTTCCCAGGTCCACCTTGACCCGGTGTGGTAGCACCTGTTAGGGTCCCAGCTATGGGCAAATAGTGAACTCCTAGTTTTTCCAGATCTTACCCACGTGCTGGGTATGACAATAAACTACACCCGCGTCCTGAGTATGACGTTAAACTACACCCGCGTCCTGGGTATGTCGATAAACTACGTCCAACAGCAAGGAAGGCCTCAGATAGTTTTTTCAGAAGAATAATGTTGCCAGCTGTACGTTTTTGAAACAATGATGTTTCCAGCTATACGTTTTTTTTTTTGGAAAAAATAATTTTGCCAGCTATACGTTTTTGAAACAATAATGTTGCCAGCTATACGTTTTTGAAACAATAATGTTGCCATCTATATGTTTTTGAAACAAAATAATGTTGCCAGCTATACGTTTTTTTGGGAACAATAATGTTGCCAGCTATACGTTTTTGAAACAATAATGTTGCCAGCTATACGTTTTTTGGAATAAATAATGTTGCCAGCTGTACGTTTTTTGGAAAAAATAATGTTGCCAGCTATACGTTTTTGAAACAATAATGTTGCCAGCTATATTTTTTGAAACAAATAATGTTGCCAGCTATACATTTTTTTGGAAACAATAATGTTGCCAGCTATACGTTTTTCTTTTGGAAACAATAATAGTGCCAGGACAAAATAGGCATTTAAAATTCATATAAACTGGATTTGGCATTAAATAACCCACAGTGGTTGATATGCCATAAAACCCAAACAAACAAACAAACGTACTCCTCAAACTTGGAATTTCAAAGCGATCCCTTATTAAATCCATTTGTGTAGATTATTCTCATTCCCCGGTCCATGGATAGGAAATATTTCATAATAATTAAAACTTATCAATGTTATTCATCTTTCTTTTGATTGAGTACTTCATTTATTACACTGGATTATGCGACTTTTCAACGGTACAAGACCTAAGGATTGAACACACAACTACCAAAGAACCATACGGTTTTAAACCAACAATTTAATTTATTAGATCACGTGGATCATATCTTGGCTTATTTAGTATCAATTTTTTTAGGTTTACTATTTGTCCAGGCCCAAGAGCCACTCAAGTTAGAATTATTCTGGAAATTGCATGAGAATTAACAAGTACGAAAAGAGACACCTGAAGAAGACCTGAGCGTAAAACGGCCGAAACGTTGTGAATGTAACAAACAAGATGATCGTATTTCTATATATGCACGTAATATATATATTCTATATATATGATGTGGGTTATCAAAGCTCTACACAGAGTAATATACTTTATTGGCTTAAGAAAAATCTACCTTTTTTTATTTTCATCATCTCCTTTCAATGTTCTAGAAGCCATTTATGCGAAATCGTTAGGCAGATTACTCGTTGTCATCCTCTTCCACTGTTGTCTTCTTATATCTTTCCTGTGAGATTCGGTATCTCCAAGCCTTTCTTCCTTATGTTCCGCAGTGAATTCAATTGTTCTTTTCTGATTCTAGGCGTAAGTGTTCGTCTTGTTTCTGTTATCGTTGAAACTGCGAGTGCTGCGTCCATGGTATTTTCAGCATCATTCTGTAGAACCATATTTCTGCTGCTTCAGGTTTCCTCTTCATCTGTGAGGAAATTGCCCAACATTCATTTCCATAGAGGGGGATTGAGCATCTGGTTGCTTTGAAATGGAATATGATAATGATATCTCAACTCAAAATTGCCTGTATTTTTCTTTCATTTAATTGGAATACAATTTAGCAAGTTTCTCTCTCTCTCTCTCTCTCTCTATATATATATATATATATATATATATATATATATATATATATATATATATATATATATAACGTAGATAATAGCAACGGCGAGAATAGAAATATAAACAATAACAATATTTATTTTTTATAAAAATCAGATGAACGGAAATTATAAACAGGATGAATGCAGAATTAAGAACATTATAAAAAATGCATAACACCAGTTGGCAATAGTAAAAAAAATTAGATTAATTATTTATTACAAAAAATTTAAAACCTCTAACCTTATAGTTAAAAATAATAATTCACCACTTAGAACATAATTAAATATGGCAAATATTATTTACAAATGTAAATGCCCTTTAAGGAATTGTATTTTTGATCACTCAAAATTCGTAAATAATTATATAGGCCATATGATTAACCCGTAAACTCATTCTACATTTTTCTGGCCATAGCTCAATTAGATCTCATTTAAATATTCATGGGGACTATTCGTAACATACTTGTTGACAACACAAATATAATAGTATCATCTACATGCCAAAAAAGTCTAAAAACAATGGAGGCCTTATTAATAAAAAAAAACAAAAAAAAAACAACACTTAATAATATTAACTTTGAACATGGAGACAATATCTTGACCGTGTTTTGAAAAATGAAAACATTTTATAAAACATGCATATAACAAAGTATTTCTTATTTAACAGTTAAAATATTTATTCCTTGAAAATGGCTAAATGTATAGCCGAAAGCGTTCGGATAAAAAGAACAATTGTACAGTTTTTATATAATTTATCACCCGAAAAGAAAAAAGATAATGAGAAATTGTATAAAAAACTAAATAAATGCATCGTGTCTGTCGTATTCAATGAAATGTGCGTGATAGAAGGATTGCTGCTTATATACAAAAATTATATATATATATATATATATATATATATATATATATATATATATATATATATATATATATATCTATGTATATATATATGTATATATATATATGTATATATGTATATGTATATATATATATATATGTATCTATCTATATATATATATACACACACACAGAGGCTAAATATTACATATTTGTTTGATAAGTCCTTTTATAGCTATTAAGTAAAAGATCATTAATGTCTCTCTGAATAAAGAGTAGACGACGGAATCAGCCTCATCTATGTTTATTGTTCTATGAAAAATAATAAGAAATTTTATATTTTTCATTTTGCAATATTTTTCGTGGATATTTTGCCATATTCAAGTCGAAATTAGCTGCCATCGAAATTATATTTGATACTTAATTAAAATTCATCGGTAATGGGAAAATTTGTTTAGAACATTTAACCAATAAAATACATAAGAAAGAATTATGTTATTAAATTTTACAAACTTGTCTTTTTTTTTTAACATTTTGTATATCCATCGAGATTGTTCCACAGAAATGTATACACATTTTCATTTCTGAGTATTTTTGTTTTTTTATGATTTAATAATAATAATGATAATAATAATAATAATAATAATAATAATAATAATAAGGGATGTGCAAACAGTTTGAAAAAGATGTTAATAAACACTGGTATGAAAATCACCCAACACCGGTTACAAAAATAGATGGCATCACAATTCTATGGGAAAACCACCATCATTACAGACAGAAAAAAGACTGAAAAGTTATACACTGCTTTAACCAGGTATTGAACTCACAACTCTTTGGATTCTGTCACTGGATCTTACCAAAGAGGTTTGAGTTCAATACCTTGTTGAGGCAGTGGAGAACTTGGAGAGGTGAATTAACAGGAGATAACTGATAACTGACATCCATTAGACATGGAAAGTGGAACTAAAAAAGTCTACCCTAGCGAGCGAAATAAATGGCTCAGTTCGACATTCCAACCGCCTGAAGAAGGCCGGAGCGTACAACGTCCGAAACGTTCTGATAAATATAGCAACAAAGATGAGGACAATAGTCCGAATAATGTAAATAGTCTACCGCAGCATGTATTTTATTTGGCAATTTGATATTCATATTTACGTTATTAATTTAGTTAATCCACAAAGCCAGTAATCTGTTCTTGATTTCTAAAACTGTTCAGTTGAAAGTTAGTGACTATTTGATTATCTGAGAAAATAAATTGATATGGTTAAGTGGAGTAGGAATTTTAGTTAGTAGTTACAGTAACTTTAAATCATTCTGAAAAATATACAAATATATGACATCTTCGAAAAGAATGATAAGGAAAATCAGGCGTTTTATGATGTAATTAGTAGCTCCCCCACCAAATGCTATGTCCCTTCAGGCCGTAGGCGGATCTTGTCCATCATATTGACAACGTATTGTCAAATGTGGTGGACTAGATCTTGTTTACTACAGCTTAGCTCTTTTTGAAAGCGTTGGAATTGGAACTGGAATCAGTTAAAACTGACGTCGTATTTTGTTAAACGGAAACGTTGTTCGTGGCTTTGTGAAAAAAGAGAACAAAACTAAAAGTTAGAAATCAGACCAGGTAGAATGTGTTTTCTTTTAACATCAGTACGATCAAGTAATCACCAACACCTGGCTTCACGAACACCCAAAACGCCTGCGGACATGGAGATGCCCAGACACAAAATACCAGATTGATTATGTAGCTATCCATCGGAGAATCCGAAATTCAGTCCTACACCGCAAAAAACTATGCTTGTACCGACTGCCGGAGCGACCATCTTCCAGTCGTGTGCTACATCAGAGTAAAATTAGAGAAACTAAAAAAGTCCAAAGCAACAGGAAGAATCTGTGTTCTTAAATTTCTTCTCTCGCAAGACAATGAAACACGAGAAGTCTCTTCTACATTCTTTCTTCCGTAGTTACCTCGACGTCCATCATTTATTAACATCTTACTCTCATTCTGTCACGTCTTTCTCCGTTGTGCATGCACCTTTTCCAAATTGAAAATGGCGGACTAAGAATATATCGAAAAGTCATAAAGGATTTTTTTTTTATCCTTATTAAATATTTTGCATGACAAAATATATAATACACCATGTAAGGATTGAACCGCCTACTAAATTACGATGCACACGATTGTCTAAGCCTTTCTCTACTGCAGAACAACCAGAGAAATAATTTTATTTGAAAATGTTAAGATACTGTTACTTAGTAGAAAATGAATGACTGACACCGGATCACGTCTGCTTGAACTCTTTTGTACCTTTTAGATTCATTTTGGGATTCATAATGGCTACGGTTTATCTTTTCCAATTAATTAAATAAAAAGTATTAGAAATTTAATAACACGAAACTGAAAATTAGAATTTTGTTCTAAACAAGAACACATATCATTCAATTACATTGTGAAAAAAATATACCATACGAATTACAATTACAAGTTTAAGATATGAATTAAAGAGAGGGTAATTAAAAATATGAAAAATAAATGTGTATCCTTTCTTTGTTACTATAAACAATGTATAAACAATTCCTAGGATTTCACAATATTCAGAGTTTTTTTTTTTTTTTATATATCTAAATAATTATAATCTAGAATATTCTTCGTCTTTACTTGATAACTAGATGAGGCTTTTATTATAAAAGCAACAATGGGGTAGACAACGTAGCGGTAATAATCAGTGTGTTACTTTCAATGATGTTTATCGCCACATTACAATTGTAAACCAGTCAGAAGTATGAGTTACGGCAACTTTCTTCAAGTCCCTCAGCCTATATTGCAAAGAGAGCGATGCGTCTCACGATCCTCCCCTTTTGGTCAATATTAAGATGCGACACTAGAAATATACGCGAGGGTAGTGTAACTGCTGTCGGCGCGAAAATTGAAATTGGTGTTCCGAGTTCAAATTTTGATCAAGCCTGTTTCGTTTAAATAGCGCTAATGCTTTTTCTGAAAAAGGAAATTTCTGGAGAGATCTTCCTCTAGCTGTGTGTTAAATGGCTGGGAAAACTAAATTCTTTAGCCTTGATAGAATAATCAAAGTAAAAGAAACTCTGGATTCTAAACAACCGTGAAGATAGATTAATACGCTTTTTTATGTGGCTATTTTGACACAACTTCCGTTATGGCCACAGTACATGGGATTCCCCTACAGTTCTAATGTTTTTGAATCTAGTGATCGTTATTGTGATCGTTAACCCTGGAAGGCAAAACTCCAGGACCAGATTCATCAGCAGTGATGTGAGCGCAATTTTGCCCGTAGCCATAACCAAGGATTTCCATTGTTTACTTCCGCGCTTCCGATGCAAATGATAATTACAATGGATTTTTCAATAACAAATTTATAAGTTGACAACTATAATATTCTTTTCTGTCTGAATTTCTAAGATTATTTCTATTATTTATCGATGACCTAATATTTTCATGTTTGTTATCACACCATTTCGACCGTTATACCTTCAGGACTTATTCAAGCGTCTATAAAACCGCGTAACTATCAGGGAATTAGAACAATGGCGTTGTGGATTTTTTTATTGATTAGTTTTCTATGAATTATCAACTTTTTGCAGTTTTTTTTTTGTGGGGGGGGAATATAAAGAATCTTTCTTTTGTTGAAGATAATAAAGATTTAGTGATGTCAGTCTTACTAATTAACCCATAGCTGGGGGAGAGGAGGTGGATTCATACCTTTACCATGGTTCTTTGCGCGTAAGTGAACTGGAATTGGAACTCGGCTCTTCGATGAACAACTCCGAGTCATTATTCATAACAGCACCCGAACAGTCAAGCTTGCAGGTGAACAATCAAGGTACTGACCAATCAGGACGTTGCTTAAGTTCGGTGCTCGTACGGGAACCGGTGTTTCAACGCCTACTTGATTAATATATATATATATATATATATATATATATATATATATATATATATATATATATATATATATATATCCCCTCGTGTTGGGGAGACCTTGGGCAACGGCGTCAATTCGATAATAAAGTTGCATTCTTTTCTCTCGTTCAGTGATCAGTAGTTGTTTTGAGTCCAGAGGTAAAAGGAATTTCAACACATGTTAGACTTAACTACTTTATTAATCACGTCGACATTAACATTTTCTACCTATCCGGGGTGGGGGTAGCTCTCCCTTCACTGGGAAGTTTATTTTCAAACACGAAAGAGAATACGTCTTCATTGCTCGACGGTTCAGAAACTACTTACTAAAAAGCTTTTCTATACCTCTGTTAGTCCCACGCTTGTTCAGCCAATCAAAATTAACTTCCTTATTTTGTCTTCCATCTGACCTCTAAGGTCAGCCTGAGGATGTCCGATCATTGATACACTTCCTCTAAAAAAAGTCATAGCTTGCTAAAGTGTCATTTAATAAAAGCGTTGTTTCCCGAATTTGTTGACACACGAACTGGGTCGGGTGTGAAAGACAAACTCACTGAAAAGAACGCGTTGTCAAATGTGGTGAATATGATCTTGTTTACTACAAGATACCGTTTTTGAGAGCTTTGAAAGCGCAAGTGGAATTAAAATCCACTGAAAGTGACGTCGGATATAGTGGTTAAAAGGAAACACATTTATTGTATAGTTATACATGTTGGGCACCTCGAGGCGGTATAGTGGTTAGCAAGCTTGTCTCGCTAGAACAATTACGACTGAGTAGTGAGTTCGATCCTCACTGGGTGTCCCATACTTTTGGCCTTGCGCCACATCTAAGCTAGGCTTAGAAAATCACTATAGTTATACATGTTTGTTTTTTTCTTTTTTTATGTGATTATGCCATGATTGTACTCTCTACTAAGTAAGGATATGCTAGACTGGCTTAGCCTTTTTTCACTGAAGGCGTTTGGGGAATTATTTTTGTTTTTAAAAACACCGTTACTCAGTAAAAAATTCAGAATTACTACATTAACAGGCTCTTTTCCTATATGCCATGATCATTCAGGACGTAGAAGATTGTGGCTCATCATAATTTCTTATCTTTGATAAATTTTGTTTTTTGTCTCCTAAAACTTGTTCCTTCATCTATTTAATCAAGTTCACTAAGAAGGTTATGCATTGTTTTCCTCTGTCCTTGCATTCATTCTGCCCTGTATGTATCAAATTTTCCAAGCTGCCTTTCTTCATTTTGTACCCTATAACTTTCATTTGTCTCTTCCTGATGTTATGTATAAGTTACTTTTTCTTTCCATTTTCTCTAAAACTTCGTCGATGCTCACACGTTCAATCTATGGTATCCTGAACATCGTACATCGTTCTGCAAACCAAATTTCTGTTACTTCAAGTCTGTTCTTCATCTTTGAGATTGTCCTGCATTCACTGCCATATCTGAGGATTTATATCACGTAAGAGTTCAGTAGTCTTTTCTTTCCTAAAAAGAGAACAAGTATTAAAAAGGAACACAGCCATGTATCTCTAGATATGGTTATAATCTACCTGTTAGTTTAAATAAAGGGTTCAGTTCGAAATTCTCTGAAGTTTGCCTGGATAGACAGTTACCTGTAAGACATCACAGCTGACCGAGATGTTGTGATAATAATAAGTAAATGCGAATAATCGACCAACCCTAAACCATGTAAATAAAATTTTCACGTGGTCAGCCGATAGTTCGATGTATATTTTTACAGCAGTGTCATAAGTGTATCTAGATAGAAACACAGCGAGATCTGTATTTTCTTCAGACTATAAGAAGTTAATTATTTCAGGAAAATAGTCTGCAACTATTGAGAATAATTTTATATTTAACGCGATGCTGCAATCACGACAATTTTTCTCATGAAACCACTATTTAAACATTACAATTTAATAATTAAGCAAATAATTATGTGTAGAAGATAAAAGCAATCTTTGAAAGGTTCTGCAATGTTCCCATAACGAGTAAAAATTAATTCACGTCATTATTATTTTTGGTGTTCACAACAAGAAACAAGGAACTATGATTCAATATTATTTAGGAACAGTTACTCATTTCCTGGGATCCCTTATTTAGTATTCACACAGTAACTAAATATATCGGAACAGTGAAAATTGAATGGCAAATATAACTCTCTTTTACGAATGTTTTGAAACGATTTCATTATAATGAATCACTCTGTTATGAAACCTCTATTTTGACTGATATATCAACAGGTAATAAAATTTGTTCTTAAGCTTTTTCGCTCCATCTTCCACTATTCCTGCCTTGGTCCCGAAAACGACACAACAGCTTATTATAACCTATATTTTTTCGGAGAAATATTCACTGATTAGTTTCAGATTCAACAGTTACATTGATTTGACAATTTGAAAAATAAGGAACCCACAATTGAATCATTAAGGTTATCCAGTGCAAAATAGCAAAGAAAAGTAACTGAAAAGAGGAACACTGAATAAACTGATATTATTTTGTTGCTGATGTTGCTTTTATAGGAGGCACGGTGGAGTAATGAAGATTGGCTCGGAATGAGCAATCGGAGATCTGAGTTCGAATTCCAGTCGAATCCATTACATTCACTTTCCCTTGGGAAAGTTATGAATCCTCTTCCTCTCCTCTATAGGTAAATAGTAGGACAGGCCGGGTTCTATAGCCTTGGATGGCAACTGGTCTCCTGCAGAAAGAAATGGCAACCTACTGCGGGAAAAATATCTGCCTCGTCAGTCATGTATCGAAAGATACATGAGCGTGTATCATGCATGGCATATAAATAACTGTTGCTTTTATTATTTTCTTCATATGGACGGGATAAAAATTATATTTGCAGTAAAGTTTAGAAAATTCTAGACGTGCGGAACATCCTGAAGGAAACTGCTAATTACTGCAACAATGTTTTCCGATTCCTTATTCTCAAAGTTTCTCTTTTCTCATCTCCGTATTAAATAGCCTTATTTGGTGTACTTTATTTTTGATTATTCTCTTTCTTTGAGAATTGTTAAATGAAAAGGCGGGGATTTGAATAGAGGAGTTTTTTTAGGAGTAGAACAAGACAGAAAATTCTTCAAAAAGGAGATAATTGCAAAGAAAAATAATCGATGTGGAGAGAATTATCGAACTCCCTGACCCTGATGAGTGATTTTACGAGAAAATCTGGAAGCAGCCAAAAGATATGAGATATGTCATTTAAAAAGTTATTAATTTATTGAATGCTGTTGGACTTTTTCGAGTTATCAAATAAGAAAATTTTGGCAAAATTTCTGCAGTTTGTGAAATACGTTAAGTTCTAGTGTTATTTTATACGTATTTTGATAGGTGTCATTAGATGTATTAGGATTATTATTACATAGATAGATAGATAGATAGATAGATAGATAGATAGATAGATAGATAGAAAGAAAGAAAGAAAGAAAATGAAAGTATCAAAATAGATAAAAAGAAAATATCTAGATAGATAGATAGATAGATAGATAGATAGATAGATAGATAGAAAGAAAATTAAAATATCAAAGTAGATAGATAGATAGATAGATAGAGAGAGAGATAGAGAGATAGAGAGATAGAGAGATGGAAAGAAAATGAAAGTATCAAAATAGATAAAAAGAAAATATCTAGATATATAGATAGATAGATAGAAAATGAATGTATCAAAATAGATAAAAAGAAAATATCTAGATAGATAGATAGATAGATAGATAGATAGAAAATGAAAGTATCAAAATAGATAAAAAGAAAATATCTAGATAGATAGATAGATAGATAGATAGAAAGAAAATTAAAATATCAAAGTAGATAGATAGATAGATAGATAGATAGATAGAAGATGAAAGTATCAAAATAGATAAAAAGAAAATATCTAGATAGATAGATAGATAGATAGATAGATAGATAGATAGATAGATAGATAGATAGATGGAAAATTAAAATATCAAAGTAGATAGATAGATAGATAGATAGATAGATAGATATACGGACAGACGAGTGTACAGACAGACATATTATGGCTTAACGTGAAAGAATAGTTAGTTTTGTTTTTATTTCTGTTACAATCTTTCATGTGTTTAGCGAAGATCATAAATAGAGAGACATGTTTTGCCACAGAAACTGCAGGAGAAGGAATGGATGCCGTCGGAATCCTCGGTCTTGGGAAACGGCTTGCTTTCTTCAGATCTCTTAATGATTTGGACATATATATATATATATATATATATATATATATATATATATATATATATATATATATATATATAGTGCCTCCATTTGGCCCTGTTGGCTATTTTCGTTTCCCTCCAAAATATATCAATGCACATGAGATGAAAAGTTTCATTTCGGATTTTTCCGTAAATAAGAGGTTAGTTCTCTGAACAGGAGATGTCTTAAGAAGACTTTCTTCCATGACACTTGTTTAGCCCGTTGCATTAGAGTTGTTTAAGCATAGGCTTAATATTTCACGATACATACCCGCATGCGAATATATACAGACAGATACAAAAACAGGCAGGTAGAGATTTTTTTTTTTACTCAATTCACCCCAAGCAGGGCGACAGCACCACCAAGACGCAAGGGTCTACTGGATGTGAAAGAGAATGAAAAAGTTTTTCGAAGGAACTAGAATGCCAGTCCTAAACAGGAACAAGGTATAATCGTCCACGCCTGTTCAGAAGACCAGGAAGAAGTGTGAACCGGATGATACACGAACCTATCTACTCCTACTGTGAAAAAAAATACATAGTAAGTAAAAACTCCGTGTTTTGGCGGAGATATTAAAATTGTAGATTTGAATAGCCATTAAATGTAACTCGAAGCAAAATAAAGAAAAAAAATGGATATATCTTCAGGCCTGTTAAAAACATGGGTAGGTCTGTAAACCGGGCGATAGACGAATGTATCTAATCCTATTGATGAAAAAAATAAATATGAAATTTCAGAGTTTGGGCCGAAGCATTAAAAATATGCATTTGGGAGTAGATTTCGGAATGAACCGGAAACGCAAGCCTGAACAAGAAACAAGGGATTTCTTCAAAATAATGGGAAGTTGTGGAAACTGGACGAGCGGCGAAGCTATCTTTTCCTATTGAGAAAAAAAAATAGTAAATGACGCTTCATAGTTTAGGGTTAGACGTTAAAGTATAGATTTGAAGCAGACTTTAGAAAAAACGGGAAACCTAAGTGAAAACCAGGGATAAACCTCTACACCTGTTAAAAGAAAATGGAGGCGAATGTGAACCGCACGATAGACGAACCTCTGTAATCATATTGAGGAAAAAATCAATAGTAAATGTTTCAGAGTTTAGACGGAGAAGTTAGAAGTATGGATTTGAAGTAGACTTCGGAATGAACCGGAAACACAATCCTGAACAGGAAACAAGGCATAAAACTCAACACCTCTTCAAAATACCGGGAAATAGTGGGAACCGGTCGATAGACGAACCTATTTATTTATTTTTGCAATGTATTTATTTTTCCTAATGAGGAAAAATAAATAAATAGTAAATAGTTTCAGAGTTTAGAATTAAAAATAAATAAATAATGCCTCCCTGTCTGTTTGCTGTACAAAGATAATAAGAAAATCTATGAAAAATTTCTAATAGAGCATATTCGATACTCCAAGAGTACATGGCATTATGGATTCATTGGGTAAAATATATCTCCTTCCCTAGCAGTTTTGAGTGCAATCTACCCATCTGGAGGAGTTGAAAAAGCACATAATCTGATTCAGTTAAAATCGCCGGAAAGGGACACGAAAATGAAGGAGACAGATGCTGATATAAAATGGAGCCAAGCGTGTGAATATTCTAGTCTCTCAGATTGCTAAATCTTCAGAGTGGTGGCCTTCGAGATCACAGACGCTTTCACCGACTATGCTAAAGTTCTTATTCGTGAAATCTGACGGTCACAAATCTCGTATCACATTTGACACATGCGAGTCAGCTTTTCTACGCCAGCGACTAGTTCTTGATATCGTCCGAGACAGCACAGCTGCCATTTTATAACAACCAGAGAGCATGAGCCAACTCAACCGCTCCGGCCACTGACGTCATGTAATCATCAAAAGATTAATTTAATTGAATTGTAACGACCTTTGAAATATGAATACGCCCTTCTTGGAGAAGACTTTCTCTAATTCTTTGATATGCCATGACATTTTGAGACATGGCCGATCATTTTTGGCTTGATATTTTAGACGAGTATCTATTTTCCCTAAATATATGTGTGTGTGTGTGCGCGCGCGCGCGAGCTGTATTTTTAAATCAAATAAATGTATTTTTATATGCCATGTCCTTTCAGAACATCACTTGGGAATACCAGTTGCTGTAATCATGGATGTGGTCATATATATATATATATATATATATATATATATATATATATATATATATATATATATATATATATATATATTTGTTTGGATTGATGTGAGTTTGTGACCCTGGGTTTCACGCTTTTGCGATCTTCAAAAAAATGACGATCGCAAAACTCACATCAATCCAACCAAATATGTTAGCTCTATCTCTCATATTTAGCGCTTCCTAATAGGTACCGCGCATATAATTTATAAATAATTATATATATATATATTTATTTATATTTATATACACACACTTTTCACACACACACACACACACACACACACACACACACACACACACACACACACACACACACACACATATATATATATATATATATATATATATATATATAGTATATTCCCTCCATTCTTCCGTAGAACGATATTTGGTAACCTCAAGTCTCTTCATCTTTGAGGAGATTATCCATCATCATCATCATCATCCCTTTGACTTTTGTAATCGTTGTTGAAAGGGATCCGAACGCAGAAGCTACACTAATCTCCTCCACGGCAGTCTATCAACGGCGGCCATCAGCAATTCTGCATATAAATTTTGGTGCAAATCCGTCGAAAATTGCGGCCGTGCATTCGTTACACACACACACACACACACACACATCCTGCCTTTTATAGATAGAGATGTCGTCATATTAACCAACTTCAAATCTAAATAAATGCGCTTTTTTCAGATGTTGCGCAATCATGTGAGCAGACAGTTTTGAATGGGATTAGATTCAAGACAAGCTCTAAGTTTTTCATCACCTATTGTTACAAAATGAATCATTAAGGTAAACATTTCCAGCTAAAAATCTACTCAGTCTATTTGGAGCTGTAGATTCACGAAATTTAACTAAACATTGAATATGTTAATCTTCGTACAGCAAAGAAGTCCCCCATCTCCCCACCCCCAAAAACTCAATAGTTCGGCTGTTAGGTTGATATTACTCGTTACTATTATAGGTGTATATTTTTGAAAGTTATCTGGTAGCCAATGATGTGTGAAAGTTCCATTTGGCTTGAAATATTAACAGATTATTAATATTTGAAAAGATTATGCCTTTTCAAGCGGAACATCGGAAACTACATTTATGTCAAACTGAAACAAATATATATATATATATATATATATATATATATATATATATATATATATATATATATATATATATATATACACTGAAAATACTTGTAAAAGTAGAATACGTGGATTTACATCATCGCAAAAAAAGTTCAAATAAAAATTTCTCACTTAAAATTGTGAAAAACTTAGTATTGCGACTTTGCACGATCCAATATTGTACCCAACCGTCAATAATCGCACATTCTCAAAAAACATCTTTCGGTCTACAAACAATTATTTCGTCTCCAAGTTTTCATTTTAAAAGGAAAAAATATGCCTGAGGATGTATGAATGATTACTCGAAAGTACTTGCATTTTAAAAAAATATAAACTGAAAACAACAGACAACAGTTTTATAAATGAGGATCACATCATTCAATGGATTAACAGTATTTTAATGCATACATTATGTTCTACTAGCGATGTGATATCGCCAATAATAGCATTAATATTGCTGATTGATTCTATGCGTGATTATTTCTTTATATATATATATATATATATATATATATATATATATATATATATATATATATTTATATATATATATATATAAAGCCGTTGGTATATAATGCAACAGGATGCTAGTAATGTAAAAATATTAGAAATGATCCACAAAAAGTAATCGATGTTTGCTTTTTTGTTTTTTGTTTTTTAAACAGAGCAATATAATTAATAATCAAAGAACTCCTTTTCCCTTTTATGGGAAATAGGCTATTTTGACAAGCGATGTAAGTGGTCGTCTGTCTGTTCAACACCAGTGAGATTACATTCAAGACAAGCCATGAGTTAGTCAACTTTAACATGCCGAAAACACATTGGTGTTTTTTCAGCAAGTTAAGGTTTAAGTTGACCATTCAGCTTCCAATACCAGTTCCTCACAGTTAACTGCTACTTCCTGCTTCCTCTAATCTTACAGACGTGAACTTCGTTCCACAGTGGGGTTGAAAAGACAAACGATTTATTCCCATAATAGGTAAAAGGATTTAATTATTGTTATTATTATTATTGTAATATATATATATATATATATATATATATATATATATATATATATATATATATATATATATATATATATATGAAATTACACTGCAGTGTAAATTGGCTAGATTTTAAATTTGGATCATATAATCATTATTTTGTCTGATGTCACCACAAATGTATCCATATTTTTCCGGTGTCTGTTTTTTTTTTTTTTTTAATTTTAGTTCAACGAATCGGTAGTGATTTATTTATCTGTATCTCACTCAGTTAAACCGTTATTTAACTTCTCTTTTTCAAATTTTATTTCCCACCCACATCTTAAGTCCTTTCCTGTATTTCCTTCATCCATTACACCTCTCTCTAGAGCTTTCATGCTCACCCTTGTTTCTTACTCCCACATATAGAGTCTCACAAAAATTTTGGTTTCATACCCGAAATTATGTCTTCTGTTTCCTTTTCAATTTGTAGGTCGGATGAATTGGATTGTGATTTCGATTCCAGTGTAATAAATTATAACCATGGACGATTAGTGGTTGATTTTTTTTATATTATATTCTTGCTCTGTACTGTACAATGAGCTCTACCTGTATTTTAACATTTTCGAAATATATATATATATATATATATATATATATATATATATATATATTGACCACTAATATTATCTATCTATCTATCTATCTATCTATCTATCTTTCTCTCTATCTCTCTCTCTCTCTATATATATATATATATAAAAGATTAATAAATTTATTTGTAATTTTTATTTATTTGACATTTTTTGATCACTTGAATGGTTATTATAGTGGAAAGTTTGTAACTGAAATAGATGCCCCAGACACGTAATACACTGTTTGATGAATAAAACAATGGCGCGCGGGTCTATTTCAAATAAGAAACATCTGCTATAATAATGTTTGAAGTAATAAAGATATATATATATATATATATATATATATATATATATATATATATATATATATATATATATATATATATATATATGCGCGTGTGTGTATTTGTGTGCAAAAATAATTTGGGTGAAAATTTACCGACTAACAGTCTGTTTCACGCAATGGGATTTTCAAATTTTCAAAATGGACGTTTGTTCTTTTGAACGCTCTTGTGCTATATAGATCTTCGTCACGTATTTTCAAAAGAAAAGCGTCGGCTTGCTGAATGTTCAAAATAATTTCGTTCTTTTTGACTATTAATCCATTTACCTTATCGAATTCTATGATTTTCAATTACTCTACCCTACATAGATTGCAAATTTTCTTCTGCTGCTTTTCTTTACGTTTATTTTTTTAAAAATATATCCCGTTCTACTACTGGTGTAATCACTTATATTTTTTACTTCCTATATTTTTTCAACAACACGGTGTTAATTATGTATTTTCATAATTGAATGTTCGCAAATGGCTAAATTAGAACTTTTATACAGAACACGTAAAGAATAGGAAAATGCAAATATTTACAGAGTACGGAAGAAATATCTCCCACCTATATCTCCCAGAAATTATTCTAGGACAATAAGCGGACGCACAACTGCCTTATAAGGACAATTGCCCGATGTAAAAAAGAATGCCCGATAGAGACAACGACGGGAAAATGCACGATATATATATATATATATATATATATATATATATATATATATATATATATATATATATATATATATATATATATATATATATATATATCGGGAATTATATATATATACTTTCCCTGACGAGCCGTTTAGGTGAAACCTAGGTAAGTTTGTCTGGCTCACTAGGTGTATCTATATCTGTATCTATCTATCTATCTATCTATCTATATCTATATCTATATATATATATATATATATATATATATATATATATATATATATATATATATATATATATCGGGAATTATATATATATATATATATATATATATATATATATATAGAGAGAGAGAGAGAGAGAGAGAGAGAGAGAGAGAGAATATTTTTGCTGTTATTCGAAAGAGAAATAATAACTAACCCTTTCTTCCCTTTTCTCGGTTAATGGTTAGGTATTATATATAATCTATATACCTATATATTATATTATATTATATCTATATTATATTATCTATAATCTATATTATCTATATGTGTCGATGTGATGTTCACTACTTGTCGGATACAAAATATTTTTGAGAATGAAAAATTATGCCATGAGTCTGCAACAGTTGGTTTGTTTAATATAAAACCATTCTTATTGTTAGTATCATTGTTGATTTCGTAATCAATATTTAGAGATTGTTATTTCTATTTTCATTATTTATATTATTGTTGACATCATTACTATTATTACTGGAACATTATTCTCATTATTTTAACGAGAGAAAACAGCGGAATCATAAAAAATATATCAAAGGTTTAAAGCTAGTGAAACTTACTTTTTAGTACGATAAACACTTGCCAGTGAATATCACAGGCGGAGAATCAAAATGTCGTTCTCTTCCTCTCCCCCTCTCTCTCACTTCAAAAAATTGCTTGTATTTTTCAATGTGTAACAAGATGAAAACTGTTATTGCACTGAAATTATACTATGTGTTATATAGGAATATGGTGTCGCTGCCGACACTTGAATTTGAATATGGATCTCCAGCCAGCAAACACAGGCGATCCCATTATTGAATTAAAGTAGACCACGTGACCATAGAGGAAATGCATATATGTAGGAAGTAGCTGGCAACTAACTATCGCTATTTCTAGTCTATCCTCTATACTATTCAGCTCTGCACTTCTTGTCTATCTTCTGTTACTATACGGACCGCTCTTCTCTACTCTATTCACTATAATATTTTTCTATACGGATTACTGATCGAACAAGTATTATCGAGCAAGTACTATCAGTGCGAGTGTTATTCGAAGGCGTTTGACACCACCATTCTTCAACAGCGTACTATAGTTTTATCTGCGATTACAAAGTCTCTACTACAACAAGCATTGCGAAAGTGACAATGAGTATTTTTTAACATCACAAAACTATGATACTTTACCTTTCGAATGACAGCAAAAATATCTCAATATTCTACGTATATTTTTAAACATTAGGTATCTTTCCGTCGGGCAGTTATAGGATACCATGGACCGAACATGTGAGCAACGGTGAGGTTTTGGAGAGGATTCAAACAAGGAGGAAGCTTTTACTTAACATCAGGAGGAGGCAGCTAAAATTTCTGGGACACGTAATGAGAAAGGAGGGCTTGGAGAATCTGATACTCACATGGCGCATAGAGGGAAAGAAAGACAAGGAAAAGAAACGCGTTACATACTTAGAAAGTGGGCGACAGAACAGTGTCTGGGAGAAGTAACAAAAGAACATAACATTTTTGAGAGCTACAAGGGATAGGAGAGTGGAGAGCCATGTTTGCTTACGTCCTGAAGGGACACGGTACATAGAAGAAGAAGAAGAAGAAGAAGAAGAAGAAGAAGAAGAAGAAGAAGAAGAAGAAGGATTGTCCTTATCGCGCAGTCGTCCGTTGGATTCTTGTTAGTCGAGCAGTTGTCCGGGTAACCCTAGAAATACATCCCATATGAATTAAATCCGACAATCCGACAATTATTCAATGTTTTCTGTTTATACTTTATTTTTATAGATAAATTTTTTTTTTAAGTAAATGCTCCGATTTTAATTAAACAGTATTAATTATTAGGTTGGTGCAAAAATAATGACGTAATAATGTCGTTTTTGACGTTAAAAAATAC
>OZ010579.1:79598412-79620912 GCA_963932145.1 Acanthosepion lycidas | reverse complement strand
ACGGGCGAAGCAACCGGTTTCTCTCCCGCTCTTCAGGCTTCAACGGGAGATTTAATTTAAATTAAAACACAGAAAATATCCAATAAAAAGGGAGTTGTGGAGGTGAGGTAAAAAAATGAGCAAAAGGAACTAGAGACAAATGACAGCGAGCCCCAACAAACACTCACGTTGTTTACACAAAGAAGGCCTCCAGAACCTTTAGATGAAGAGTGTGACCGGGACAACACGGTGAACAAGTCGGTACTAAATTTGGCCGCACACTCTCTGCTATTTAATAGGTGGCGTAACCATAGATATTCGGGACGAGTCCATTCAACGGCAAGGTATGATTTCCACACTTCCTTTTTATTGTACATTTTCTGTTGTTTTCATATATGTCTAGTATTAGGTTGGTGCAAAAATAATGACGTAATAATGTCGTTTTTTGACGTACATTTTAACGTCAAAAAAACGTCATTATTTTTGCACCAACCTAATAATATTAAGTTTTAGACTTTTATTTCTGTCACACACACACACACACACACACATATATATATATATATATATATATATATATATATATATATATATATATATATATGTATGTATATATATATGTGTGTATGTGTGTGTGTATAAAGATTTAGATACGACTAAAAATATATCTGTAAAAACAATGTGAACAAAGACAAACGAAGACATTATCTATGTGTTTCGTCTTCTGATGGCAAATGTAAGGAATTTATTTTACCAAAACTATGTGTAAAGTGAATTAAAAATATTAGTTTTTCAGAATTTTTAAATTTAAAAACGCTCATCAATATACATATGGCTAATTGGAAGGTCAAGTAAAACCATAGAATATTCTAAGTGAAGTAATTGAATGTGTAATAAACAAATGTGGGAAAAATGTTTTTAATGTTGTACTTATTATTTATACTGGTGTAACAGTCAATAATGTACCATGCGTGATACACGCTTCGGTCATCATGTGTCTTTCGATACATGACTGACGAGGCAGTTTTTTTTTCCGCTGTAGGTTGTCATTTCTTTCTGCGGTAGACCAGTTGTCATCCAAGGCTATAGAACCCAGTCAGGTATTTACCCAGAAAAAAGGGAGAAGAAGAGGATTCATAACTTTCCCAAGGGTATTAGTACGTAACGGATTCGACTGGAATTCGAACTTGGCTCTCCGATTCCTCAATCCGAGCCGCTATCCATTACTCCACCAGTGCCTTAAAAAATGGCGGTAATTATTGCAAGATTTTAACAGTGAGATGCAATGAAACAAAAGTCTTGGAAAAATAAACTGGGATTCAATAAAGTAGAGATAAAGGATTTATAACTAAAATAGGAGACCAAATGAACTATTTAAATAAATAACCCGTTCCTTTTATTGATTTATTTATTAGACATTCAGTGCTATTGATGAGTGATTGATTACTCCAGGTATTATAGAAATCCTTCAATAACTTATGTTAAAAATTATGTATTTAGTATAACAGTAAAAGGAAAATGTCTCTCAGGATTACCAACAGAACGAAGCCTATTTCAAAACCAAGTTGAAGCAAGATGATCACCGAATAGACAAAGATAACTGAGTGCCTCACATGAAAGGCTTGAACAAATAATACTGCAATCTAAGAAACGTAGGAGGTAAAGAAACTGATTAATTACTCATAAATTTACTAACTTAAATTGATTCATCACCTTCCGCTACAGATAGAACAGGAATATATAAATAAGTACCAAATTATAATTATTATATGGTTGGATTATTTTAGTCAGTTTTATTTTAGTTTGTCATTAATTTCTGTATTATATATTATAAGTAATAATAATAGTAGGTTTTAAATTTAACCCATTTCTTTTTAAATAGTTAAGTATGATCGCTAGGGATACGATTATTTCTTTTTTGGAAAGGCGATATTTGAAATATCCCGAGGCCTAAATTTATATTTTAATAAAATTCGATAGCAGTTCATTTTAAGTAAGTTACCTATATGTTCCATTTTCCTTTTTTCTTTTGTTTTTATACACACACACACACACACACACACACACACACACACACATATATATATATATATATATATATATATATATATATATATATATATTATATATAAAGAAATATAGTCTTAAGGTGTGCTATATTTATGGAATAAAGTGCTCAATATCAGAGATAGAGCGTGTGTAAATATAAAGGTGAACATAGAAGTCAACACTTAGAGGCGACGGTCTGTTTCATGCTATATGCAATCATGACCTGACGATTGCATATAGCATGAAATAGACTGTCGCCTCTAAGTGTTGACTTCTATGTTCACTTTTATATATATATATATATATATATATATATATATATATATATATATATATACATAATGAATTTTCTGTCGTTTCTGACGTATAGGGGTCTCTTTCAGTTCGTTTTTTTTTATGTTTATGCTTCGTTTGAGACAATAATCCAGCACGGGATTTGAAAACAAGTCCACGCGAGGGACATGCTGGAGGTTTGTCCGTCGTATGGGCTGATGATAGGCCGATGTTTAGTGTTAATTCTTAATTCTGATGACTGAGACGATTCTTTTCAAAGTTAGTTATACCTCGGTAGCAGGTATTTCTCCAGTTTGCTCGGTTTTCAGCACCGAGTTCCAACTCCTCTATAGGAACGTTTGCAGTATTTAAATTGTATTTAAGTTTGTCTTTGAGGCGTAACTAAGTACGGCCTATATTACGGTTACCATGAAAAAGTTGGCTATACATAAGGATATTCGGCATCTGATCATTACTCATTCTGATGACATGGACCAGTCCATCTGAACTGTGATTGTATCAGAAAGGATTTGATACAACCGACAACAAATTTGATGAAAAAATCAGGGTAAGAGATTTTGCCCTGCCGTCTATAACTGCATATTGAACGAAGACAGTGTTTATGAAACACACCAAGTTGATTGATGTGTGCCCTGGATGACGTCCACGATTCGGACCCATAAAGAATTGTGGTGAGAATGACTACTCGATGGGCACTGATTTTTGTTTTCAGTGAAATCACACGAACATTCCATAGACCATGCTTTCTAAAGGAATATATATATATATATATATATATATATATATATATATATATATATATATATATATATATATGTACGAGAAAACGATATATAAATGTTTATATATCAGAAAAAAATTACGAAAAACTCCTATTTAACTTAAGAGAAAAGGAAATTTACTATGACATAATTGTATATTAAGTAAATTTACCTTCAGGTTCTTACATTTCATCTTTCTTAGCCGATCTTCTATTATTAAAATTATTATTAAAATTATTATTAAAACTTGCTATTAAAATTTTTAAAAATTTTTATTAAAATATTATTATTAAATTATTATCATCACATTATAAAATTATTATTGAATTATTGTTAAAAATTATTAAAATTTGCCAGATTTATTAACAAATGTGATAAAAACGTAACAAAAAAATCGAAATTAAATAAAATCGGCAAGACCATATACCCAATACATACATTCATTTTTGTAAATACACTTTCCCTCCTCTGCATGTGTAATAATATGTGCATACACAAACACGCATTTAAGAAAAAATAAATTTTTAAATATTAATAACTCTACACGTGTGTAATTATGTAAACCTAAACATCTTTTTAGACCCATGATGTTCTAGACGCTTAAACGCGTCGCATGGAAATGTTTTTGACACATTGTTATTGATTTTCAAAAGAATTTCATGATATATAAAAATTTATATATCGTTTTACCATAGATATCTAGGTAGGTAAATTGATATATAAATAGAATACGATAATATAGATCGGCAGGTAAATGACTGTTTCTAAAATGAAAAATAAAAAAAATAATTTTAATTGAAAATTCAAGTATTCCTTCTACTTCATGCACACGTGTAATCACATTAATATAAACATTACTTTATTCGGAATAAAAAAAACAGACAACTTTCAGTGTTCATGGTGATTATAATTTGTTTCCTTAGAATCGAAATTCAATTCTAATTCCTCAGATCAACAATTTTAAATCTAAGGAAATAAATTATAATCACCATAAACCCTTACATTTTTCTGTTTCTTAATATAATTAATATTTGGTATGTTTTTACATTGAGCTCTCTGGATTATATCCTCCCTGGAATTATCCATACGGATTATCAAACACATCTTTATCGTTACTTACTTATATATATATATATATATATATATATATATATATATATAATCCATATTTCGGCATTGATAATTCAAACAAGTTTCACTAAATTTCACCAATAAGGTCTAACTGTATTATATATATATATATATATATATATATATATATATATATATATATATATATATATATATAACCGAATGGGTAAATACAAGTAGGAATACTACCAAGCGATCGTATAAAAATACATATAAATGCTCTATAATCTAAGAAAAAACCGTCCTCAATGTTAAAAAACGGAGCAATTTAATATTAGGTTGGTGCAAAAATAATGACGTAATAATGTCGTTTTTTAACATTAAAAAGTACGTCAAAAACGACATTATTACGTCATTATTTTTGCACAACCTAATATATATATTTTAAGAATTATATATAATAACCTAAGTGGGTTCCTCGTCAGGGTGTAATGGTTAGGAAGCGTGTCTCGCTAGATTAGTTACGACTGAAAAGTGAGTTCGATCCTTACTAGGTACCCCATGCTTTCGGCTTTGTACCACATTTAAGCTACGCTTAGAAAATAATCACATGTTGGGCACCTCTACGTAGTGTAATGGTTAGCAATCTTGTCTCGCTAAAACTGTTTCGGCTGAATAATGAGTTCGATCCTCACTGGGTGTCCCATAGTTTCGGTCTTGAGCCGCATCCAAGCTACGCTTAGAAAATCAATATAATACCTTTCATTAATTGCACAACGAGTTTCATTTGTACGCGCGCGAAATGTGAATACCTGTCCGAAGAAGAAGGCTTTTTTTTTTCCTTGAAGAATCTGGAACAGTGTGGTCACAGAAATTCTATTGATGCAGTCACCGTTTATTCAGCACTGTGCTGTTGTTTTCCGGCAGTGCTGAGTCTTTGAGGTCGGCCTACTCAAAATTGATTTGGTTGCCAACGCGAACGTTTTCCGGCATGTTTATCCAGCTGATTTTTGTTTGGGTTCGATGGAATCATCGCTGCTATTTATTTATTCTACCTGAGCGTCGGTGTCATTTGCCAGATGCCAGCTCTCGATACGGAATATATCTCGAAATGAGAGAGTCGCATTATTCCAATGCAAGCATTTTCCCACTTTGCATTTTTGCCTTGCGCCTTTTTTCTGACATGCATTCAAATGTTAGATATATTATTTCGAATTACCCATACAAATATTTGTCTACAACATTACACGATCAAGCAATGGATTGTAGCTCGGAATGAGGAATAGGAGAGCTGAGTTCGAATTCCAGTCGAATTCATTCTAATCACATACGTTGAGAATGAATTTGTTCTCCACTCAACTATCGATAACTAGCATGACAGACTGGGTTCTATAGCCTTGTGCGGTAATCGGTCTAGAAGGACAACTTTGAATTCAAATCAGCTTAGGGCCTCCCTGTGTATTGTATGCAAGTCACTCGCGGGACTATAGTGTTACCGAGTAACCTTGTCGGATCCCCATACGTCGAAGTTGACAGGAGAGTTCATATATATATATATATATACATATATATATATATATATATATATATATGATATATATTTGTATGAATAAAAAGACAAAAGGAAAACTATTTTTTGCCAACGGGTTTCATCCTCAGAGGGTCTTATCAAGACAAACGTAAATTGGAGAACATTCATGAATATATATGAGGTGGCTGAATGTTCAGCAAAAGTATGTGGACGACATAATACTCTACATTACAATGTCCGCTATAACAAAAGTGAGCTAGTAATATTCAAGATTATATATATATATATATATATATATATATATATATATATATATATATATATATATATATTAATAAATGAATATTGTATAAATTTTGATCAGATTGGTATGGTTTGGGATAGATGTATGTGCTGTACGTCTTCAAAAAGATTTTAACTGTTTTCTTTTCATTTTTTAAGATGTTTTCTGTCGTGTATGTTGGCTTAGAAAAGTAATAATTCTTTCAAGAAAGTTGAGATTGGAAATATATTTTGATGAGTTTCCGTAGCGGCACTCTCGGCTTGAAAAATAGTTTTTCCTTTTCTCTTCTTATTTATATTCCTTCACAGATACACTCTATCTAAAACAAATTACATATAAAACTTTAGAAGCGCTTAAAAATATAAGACACAGTTTCTCTCTGCTTCACTGTTGCTGCTGTAGTTTCCAAGAAGGGTTTTACGGGTGGAATTCCTAGCCCCACACCCAACCTGCTTTGAATTCAGTATTCCTTCTCTTAGAGTGGCTATCAAAGCTAGAATGCCTAGTCTGCCCTGCTATTAACTTCTGGCTGGAAAGATAGATAGGTTCAGCTCATTACAAGTGTATTTTCCGCAGAAGCAAAGGTAACAGCCTCGTTTTGAATTTGAAATGCACACACCCAGCCACGTTCTGCGCTGACATCTTGCTCTGCTACGCGACTGCTTTAATCCATATTTCGGCATTGATAATTCAAACAAGTTTCCCTAAATTTCACCAATAAGGTCTAACTGTATTGTTAAATATATATATATATATATATATATATATATATATATATATATATATATATATATATATATATATATATATATTGTTTTTTTTTTGCGTTTTTCCAATTTTCAAATACGTTGTATCACCTCCGATTCAAGTTTGTGGATAAACAGTACAAATTTGATATTTCTTCTTTCATATTTCTCCTGCTACAGCCATTATCAGGAATATAATGTTACCATTATCACAGAGAAAAGAATAAAATATTTAATATCATAATTTGCCAATCTATGACAATCTCTTCTCCACATGACATCATTGATGCGATGCACGCATATTTGGTATGTAACATGCCAAAAATGTCCGGAAGCAGCAAACAAACTGTTGCATATGATACTGGCAAAATTTTGTTCGTGATAATGGCCGAGTCTCTCGAAATTACTCAAACAAAAAGAAAACAGAAACATAAACATTAGTAACAAAATATTTGATCGCGATATTCAACTGTTTATTCGAAAATTGGGCAAATTCCATAAAACAAAGTGAACTTTACAGTTTCATTAATCCTGTTCGATATATACATTATGGTGCATCTACACAAATCCAACGGTATTTACACCTTGTAAATGTTGAATTTAACTATTTGGATATATATATATATATATATGTGTGTGTGTGTTTGAAACAGTACAGAAGCGTATTAAGGCATTAAAAACAAGAAATTTTATATTGTAGACCATGATAGATTTAAAACAAAAACAAACACCAGTCGACCGGTTTCGTCCCCTCTCATCAGAACTGTTAACGGGGAACTAATATTATGAGGAAAAGAAAAAGAAAAAGTCTGTTATGGATGACATGAATGAGTGGACAGGGAGCAAAAAAAAATTATTATAAAAATTATACCAACAAAGATGCTAGAAGCGGAGCACAGCAAGTCCAAGCAAACAATCTCTTTGTTTACAAAGAGCAGGTTGCCTGGACCTGATGTAAAGCGTCTCCAACATCTTAAGATTGAATAATGAGTGCGAACTGGCACTAGTTTTTTTTCTGTTTGTTTGTTTGTTTTTTTGCTCCCTGTCCACTCATCCATGTCATGTCATCCTGCTCCGCTACGCGACTGCTTTAATCCATATTCATCTTAAATTTATTGTTTTTAATGCCTTAATATATATATATATATATATATATATATATATATATATATATATATATATATATATATATATATATGGTATTTTGAAAAATACCTTTGAATGATCTTTTTTTTTTTCAGGAAAGCAACTAAAAACCGCACTTGCGAAGGCAAGTAATAGAATCATAAAGAATGTTTATTTTCTGTAACTTGTTACCATATCCTTTACGATAGATAACCTGACAGATGTACTCTGACAATGTTTCTACCAGTCTACACAATTAATCAATGTCTACTGAAATTCATGCATCTTGTATAGATTTTTTTCAACTCTTAGGTTGAATTGTATTTATGACGACCTTCGTCTAGTTTACAGGCAAGGATAGCACAGGAGATCATAACTGGAATACAGTAAAGGGATCGGGCAAGTTAACTAATGACATCAATGTTGTGTTTCTAAAACCATTCTGTTTTGCTTTGTACCTGATCGGTTGGAGTATTGTCTAGGCGAGACTTCCAATTAACTTCGGTGATTTCATTTGCATAAGGAAGGAAGGTACCTGAGAACCGCTTTTTTTTTTTAAATATTTAGCCGCATTAAACTGAGTGCTGGTGAAAGCTCTCGGTATTTCTCCAAATGGTCAAAAGTTGTCCGGAACATTAGTTTTCCATACCTGTCGGGTATCTTTATTATTAAGGTGTACCAAGTTAGGGATCGATGCAATTCAAACAAAGAATTGAAAAAGTGAAACACTTATTTGAAGAAACAAATCTACGTGGTGTATGTATATAAAAAACCCATAATATATTTTTTAATCAACTAAATTCCAGTTCTGGGTATGACGATTAACTACGTCCAACACAAGTCCTCTGATCAGGAAGTTTTGAGGAGCGTGGAACCACCTCTTAACTGCTGGTGTTCCCAAGTCTACTCTGACTCGGGGTGGTAGCATCTGTTAGGATCCCAGCTATGGGCAAATAGTTAACCCACCCAAAAAAAAACTGGGGTCAAAAACTATGAAAGTTTAAAAAATAAGTCTTAATACCAGAAATACTTTGTAAAAAAATTATTACTAGCAATACATTTTAGGCAAAAAAATTTTTTACCAGCAATACTTTTTTGAAAAAAATGTTATCGGAAATAGATTTTTTGAAGGGAAATATTACTAGCAATACATATTTGAAAAAAAATTATCAGCAATAAAAAATTTGTCGACATTAATTAACCCATTGAGGCTGATATGCCGTAAAACAAACCAAACCAAACTAAACAAATTAAATTCATTAGTAATAAGTTAAGAGTTCAACTGGTTTAATATTTACGAAAGCCCTCACTTATTGAATATCGATAGTATGTTTTCGTTATACGAGGTGTTTGCACTTCTGAATGGAAATATGAAGGCAGCTAACGCTTATTAGTAATCTGCCTACTGAGTCAGTCTGCCAATGGGTTTCATGATATCTGTTTGTGACTTGACAATAGGCAAGATTTGGTAACGTCTTGGAGCATGGAGCAAAAATTCAAATGAAATGACTACAGCGAATTTTGCTTGATGCTTGGCAAATCGCCTACCAAAAACCTTGAAGTGTTTCTTCAGGCTTTTGGTAAATATTATTTCGGTAGAAAATAGGTGTTTTATCTGATAAGCTTCATTTTGCGCTTTATAAAAGCTTTGTTCTCTTTAAATGCTCTCTCCCTTCAAGCCACAAGCGACTATAGCTGTATACTTAGAATCAGAAAGTTACATGTACAATTTATAGAGCCTATAATGAGGAAAGAGGACTTGGTGAAGTTGACACGTACAGGATATTTTGAAGGTAAGAATGACAGAGTAAAGCAGCGAATAACCTATCAAACGAGTTAATGTGAATGGTTGGCAGAACAGAGATTAGGAGAGGAAGCAAAACGGCACTAGGACCGGGAGTTAGGGAGAGTCGTGATCCGCCACATCCTGAAGGGCCACGGCACATAAAAGAAGTATGCATCGAACATCTTCTTGGAAAATTTGACTTAGAAAATTAGAATATTCCAATTCTGATTGGTTGGTTTGTTGGTTGGCTGGCTTGACGTCATGGGAAATCACTTATTTCTATTTTCTTCTCTTTTATTTCTCTTTTATCATTTTGACGTTCCTTTCCTCAATCTATTTGTTTTCTTTTTATTCTACTTGTTTTTCTATTAATTCTCTATTACGAATGATATCTTCTTCTTCTTCTTCTTCTTCTTCTTCTTATTATTATTATTATTATTATTATTATTATTATTATTATTAGGTTGGTGCAAAAATAATGACGTAATAATGTCGTTTTTTGAGGTTAAAAAATACGTCAAAAAACGACATTATTACGTCATTATTTTTGCACCAACCTATTATTATTATTATTATTATTATTTTTCTATTTTTTTTAATTCTTCAGCATTTTCTCATCTTCTTTATCTACTTCAGTTTTTTTTTCATGATTACTTCTTTTCTATTGTTGTTTTAATTCATTGGCTTCCCTTTCTTCTTTTTCTTTTCCAAGATTTCTTCTTCTTCTCCTTCTCATTATTATTATTATTATTATTATTATTATTATTATTATTATTATTATTATTCGTTTATTTTTTCTCCTTCAGTTTTTTTTCCTCTTCTTTATCTTCTTTAAATACTTTCCTCATTGCTTCTTTTCTATTGTTCATTAATTCTTTCTCTTCTTTTTCATTTTCATAATTTCTTCTTCTTCGTCTTCTCAATATTGATTATTATTATTATTATTATTATTATTATTATTATTATTATTATTATTATTCGTTTATTTTTTCTCCTTCAGTTTTTTTTCCTCTTCTTTATCTTCTTTAAATACTTTCCTCATTGCTTCTTTTCTATTGTTCATTAATTCTTTCTCTTCTTTTTCATTTTCATAATTTCTTCTTCTTCGTCTTCTCAATATTGATTATTATTATTATTATTATTATTATTATTATTATTATTATTCAGTTTCTTCTTAACTTCTTATTCTGCTTTTCCCTATTTTTCATTTGCTTTGTCTGTTCTATTTTATATCATAATTGTTTTCTTCTTCTTCTTCTTCTTCTTCTTCTTCTTCTTCTTCTTCTTCTTCTTCTTCTTCTTCTTCTTCTTCTTATTCTCCTCCTCCTCCCCCGCCTCCTCCTCTTTTACAATCTATATTTTATTGTCGTTAAATTAACCTGTAATTTTGGTTCTTTTTTTTTCATGACGCCTTCTTCTTCTTCTTCTTCTGCTACATTTTGGTTCATTTGAGTACATCTCAAATCCCAAATCCTGAATAAATATATCAAATTATATTTAATAATAACAAAAATGCGTTTTTTACTCTCTCTTCTTTTTCCCAAAATGAATTATTTTCCGACGAAAAATAAAATCAGAAATATGTAATTATTTCTTTTAAACTTGAAGATATTTTTTCAAATTCGCATCATTAAAATCTTTGTTCCCACTAACACTTGTCTTCCATTCTGATTCACAATCTGTTTTTTAATTTAACTCTTTAACTTGGGAAAATAACATTACTGCTATTTTAAAAGGCTTCAAATGTCAACGTCTATAATCCTCTTTTCAAACTATGACCACTCTCAAATTTCAAATATAATTCAAAGATTTTTTTTTTAAATGACGTTCTTGGGGGATTAAATATTTACTTCCAAACTAAAATCCACCATGCCATGGACACTGGAACGAATCAACGCTATTCCATTCGTAATTTGTTAGTAAGAAGAACAGTTTCTTCCGAAAAATGTTGCTCTACGAAACAAGGGGTTGTTTCCCCGATTGCTGCAATCTTAACCTCTGTAATTCTAGAGTTGGCTTGCATCATTTTTAGGTATGAACCGCGCTTCTTATCTTCTCCACTCCTGTGAAATAACCCCAGTCAGTAAATCTCTACTCTGATGGTCGGAATGGGTTTTTTTTGTTTAGCACCATATCAAACCGTGTTAGTTATTTAAACATGAGACATCATCGGGCCGTAGGTCGGAGGAGAGATCATCTGCAAGGCTCCGATTATATTGGTTTTGGGGAGTGTCTTCTTATACATTGTTATCTTCAGCATCGACGTTTACTTGTGATGTGAATATGTTCCTAAGCACATGTCAGCAGTCTGTTCCTAAGCAGTATATTTCTAAGCAAATGTGTCGTGATTATGTTAATAACAAGCAGAAAGAGATTAAGATGAGGTAAAAACTTCAAGCCCCTCCCCTTTACGGATCTCATGAGATTCAAAACACTGACTATTCACAATCACTTTCGGGGACATATCCGAGAGAAAAAATGTAGATAATTACATAAATTCTTCCAGAGAGGGCGTAGATTTAGACTGCATAACATCGCCTAGTGAAATACCTTTGGAAATGCTTTTGAGTTGTCTCTGTTAACAAACTTACCATCCAGTGTTTCTTATATTCTCTGGGGATAAATTATTCCTTACTTTTGTTTCTTTATTTGGAAAATTATATTTTGCACTTTGCTTTCTTGACAATAACGACAGCTTTATAAAATTATTCAGGTATTTACTTCCGGAAAATAGGATTTTTCTTGAGGATTGACTTCAATGGACTATATTGAAATAGTGATTTTCTAAGCCCAGTTTAGATGTGACACAAGGCCGATAGTATGGGGCATCTAGTGAGGATCGAACTCAGTACTCAGTCGTAATTAATCTAGCAAGACAAACTTTCTAACCATTACACCACGTCGAGGTGCCCCAACGATATATTGAAATAATATATTTCTGCTTTTACAGGCGTGTCACTAATTTCGACACACACACACACACACACACACACACACACACACACACACACACACACACACACACACACACACACACACATTTATTTACAGACAATTTCAGTTTCATTTTACAAATTTAAGACTTTCATCTTTGGTACATCCATTTTTATTAATTACTTACATTAACTCCCCATCTCTTCCAGTAGGTACTATCAACAGTGAATCATATGATGGCAACTCAATGATCTTCACATTTGACACCTTCGTAGCTCAATACTTTACATGAATCCAGAGACGGATATGCAACGTAATTGGCCCTGATCTGGCATCTCGTCTGTAGTCGCTCACTCACAGATGTGCCGTCGCCTCCCTATGTCTTTTTTTTACAAATACTTTCACGGTAACTGCTCCATAGACGTGCGTCGCCTCCCTCTGTCTTTTTTACAAATACTTGCACGGTAACTGCTCCACAGACGCGCCGTCGCCTCCCTCTGTCTTTTTCTTTACAAATACTTGCACGGTAACTGCTCCACAGACGTGCCGTCGCCTCCCACTGTCTTTTTTACAAATACTTTCACGATAACTGCTCCGATGAGCTGCTGTCGCTGGTTCCCAGACTTCATGAATTTAAGCGTTCAACTAGGCTGGCACCTCGTTCTCCCCCTTTCACTGTCGAAACTTAAATGTAGCCGTCTCTTCTACTCCAGTAATTCCATGTTTCGCACTTCTCGCCTGTGGAACTTCCTCCCCTTTTTGCTGTTTCCCTGATAGTTATAATCTCCAACTATTCAAATGTAATGTCAATCGACGTCTCCAGATGCCTTGAACTATCCCCTATCCTTCTCTCCATCCTTTCCTCTATCACTCCTATTTGCTCTCACTCCAACTCTCTGTAATCTCTTGCGTGCTATTTGCTTCCCACCTTGCTTGGGGTGAAAGGCTTTAAAAAAATACATCGAGAGGAATATGTAGATTACTTACATGCTTATAAATGCCTTATTGACCAGATGGTTTTATACAGTTTGCTATGTAAATATGTTTTATTCGATTGAAATGAATGCTAAATAGTTAATATGAAAAATAAAAAATTAGAAGTTACAAATTGTTGTTTATTTTCTTAACTTCTGCTTTCTATATGGTATTCCACTTTACATACTTTTTAATTCTGCATTTATAATTTTTCTTTTTATTTAAATTGGCGGTAATATCTCATCATTTTACTATAGAAATGTCTAGATGTGCCCGTAAGTTCTATGCTAACAGTTTCTTCCTATGCACCTCTTGCTTTTGGAAATCTATTCTGGTTTCTTGCTTCCCAGACAATTCTGGCCTCCAAAACTTCTTGATTCTTGCTCTTTCATTGATCTCTCATAATATTATTGTTTTCTCATATTCTCTAAAACTCAGTAAACCCTTTTGCGTCTGAGTGGCTTTATTGCCTTGGTGTGAAATGATTTTTAAAAAAAGAACAATATTTATTCAGTTGATGTCTTATCGTTCTTTCATGTCTTTTTTTTTTCAGAGTTACGATCCCAGAATAGGATGATTGTCTTTCCATATCGGCTCTGCGAATACCGATTTATTGGTTTCCAGATCTTAATGTTAACTTTAAAAGCGCGTTTACTCACACCCTTATTAGTCTCTGCCGGAATAGCATTTAATAGTTTCACACACACATACACACACACGCACATAGACATTGAAAACAATAAATTCATTTCGTAATGAATAAATTCATTTTGAAAACAATGAATTAATTTCGCTTTTTACATTGAAAAAGTCCGCATTGGACTAAAAGTTTCAGCTAATAATAGAGTTTTCCTATTGTTTTTTACCTTTACACACACACATATATATATATAGCAATGTATTGTAGCTCGGGATGAGGAATCGGAGAGCCGAGTTCGAATTCCAGTCGAATTTATTATAATCACTTACGTGCTATTACCCTTGAGAATGCATTTGTTCTTCCATCAACTATGGACAAATAGCATGACAGACTGGGTTCTGCAGCCTTGTGTGGTAATCGGTCGAGAAGGACAACTTTGAATTCAAATCGGCTTGGAGCCTCGCTGTGGAGTTGTATGCAAGTCACTAGCGGGGCTATAGATTGACCGAGTAAGCTTGTCGGATCCCCATACGTCGAAGTTGACGGGAGAGTTCATTATATATATATATATATATATTTATATATATATTTATATATATATATATATATATATATGTGTGTGTGTGTGTGTGTGTGTGTGTGTGTGTGTGTGAGTGTGAAATACCAATTGGTAATTGGTAGAGATAATTCCAAGGAGGACCTTAATCCAAAGAGAGCTCGATGCAAATAACGCCGCCTCCCTTACCCTGTATATTAACTTGTTCAGCCCTTTAAGGAAAAATTTATTTCTAGGTCAATCTATCGGCTCATATTTAATTTTTCTTTCTTTTCTTTCCCTCTCCCCCTCTTTCTATCTCTATCTATCTCTCTGTCACTCTGTCACTCTCTTTCTCTTTTTTGTAATTTTATATTGAAATTTCTATTTCTCTTTCTTCCTCTTTTATTATTATTTGTTTTCATTTTCCTATCTTTTTTTCCTCTTTTATTACTTTTTTCCCTTTCCTTTTCCAATCTTTTTTCCTCTCCCTCTTTTTTTTTTGCCTGGACAATTTGATTTCATGTTTTAAAAAAAAAAAGATGGATATTTAAATATATTTATGAAATAATTTATAACCGATATTGATTTGTAAGGATTGTCTTTATATATATATATATATATATATATATATATATATATATATATATATATATATATATATACTGTTATATTTACTTGCACACACACGCATATATATATATATATATATATATATATATATATATATGCATGTTAATCAGTCTTTTAACTCGTGGTTTTGTTTATTTATTCGTTTATTATTCATTTATTCAGGCTTTTATATATATAGCTATGACCCTGTTCTCAAGCAGTTATATATCCAGGTATCACTAACAGCTTCTTCGTATCTATCTATCTATCTATCTCAGTCCGTTCATATCTATCTATCTATCTATCTATCTATCTATCTCAGTCCGTTCATATCTATCTATCTATCTATCTATCTATCTATCTCAGTCCGTTCATATCTATCTATCTATCTATCTATCTATCTATCTCAGTCCGTTCATATCGATCTATCTATCTATCTATCTATCTATCTATCTATCTATCTATCTCAGTCCGTTCATATCTATCTATCTATCTATCTATCTCAGTCCGTTCATATCTATCTATCTCAGTCTGTTCATATCTATCTATCTATCTATCTATCTATCTATCTATCTATCTATCTATCTATCTCAGTCCGTCCATATCTATCTATCTATCTATCTATCTCAGTCTGTTCATATCTATCTATCTATCTATCTATCTATCTATCTATCTCAGTCTGTTCATATCTATCTATCTATCTATCTATCTATCTATCTATCACTTCCTGTCCATTTTCTATCTATCCATCTATCTATCTATCTATCTATCTATGTATCCCAATCTGTTTTCGATCTTCTTCAGTCTATTTAAGTCTTCGTTTCTGTTTTTCCCATTCATTCCCAATCCAACGCAATTCTTATTTGTTGTTCTCTCTTTGTATTTGCTTTGCTCCTCTTCTTGATTTCCACACTTACAGCTCACGGTCGAAAAATACAGAAGTCGGCAAATTGCCTGCTCCGTGGATACAGCCCTCTACCCAAGTCAGTCTTGTTTGTTTATTTTCGCTGTTCGCTTGTATCACAGTTTGCTGATTGTTTCGTAGCATTCTTTGAAAGGGTGGGAAGGGAGAGAGAGAGAGAGAGAGAGAGAGAGAGAGGTGGCGAAGGTAGGCGTGGAATATTTTAGCTTGATTTTATCTTAGTTTTATATAAGTGTCTCTTTTTGTGTGTTCCTCTATTTTTCCTTTGTATTGTTTGTGTTACTTCCTCGAGCCAAGTTCAAATTTACGGTTTGTGCCCCCAAAAGAAAAGAAAAACAGCAGGAAAGACAAAAAACAAAACAAAAAATACGAATAAAAGTATATACAGAACTTGGTCATACAAAACTATATCAAAACACAAGCACACACACACACACACACATATTATATATATGTATATATATATATATATATATATATATATATATATATATATATAGGGGTGAGAAAGAGAAAAGGAAATAGTGTAGATATATGTATAAGATATATGCATATATAATTTATGTACGGGTAGAACATTTCACATTCTCTCTTTGAATATACATACGAATACAAATAATTTAAATCCATATATTTACGCACACACACACGCGCGTGCACACACACACACCTATATATGCATGAAAATCTATACATTTTTGTTAAACTTTATTTCTATTCATGTCAGAGTATCTTGTCATATATATGTGTATGTGTATGTGTGCGTGTCTGTGCGTGTGTATGCATGTGTGTGTATGTATATATCATGAGAGACAGACACTGACACTCGTACATTTTAACGTAAGTCAGTAGGTTTGTATATATGTATACAAATGTATGTTCATATATATCAATTGTTTGTGTCTTTTGGGTGAGATGTTTTACAAGTTTGTCTTATTTTAGTGTGCACTACATATTGTTAAAAACTAAATATAACAATAAACTTATATAAAAAAAAAAACGGAAAATGGCAAGGAAGTACTGACATTCAACCAATTTCATTATCGAGTTATGTAGTCGGCCATGTTGAGTCACGAGGCGAAATCTTGGCGCGAAATGAAACGAGAAAATAAAATGCAAACAGCCAGCACAAAATGACAAGAAGTAACAGCAGATGATTTGCTATGAGCTTTAAAAGGGTTTGAAATGCTGTGATCGACGTGTATAGAAAGAGTTGTGTTCTGAAGAAATGGTATTCGCGCTAAATAAATGTAGAAAGAAGCAAATAATTAAATAAAGGAAGAGCCTCTTACAGAAATGAGAAAATGACGATGAAAAATGGTTATGGTGAAAAGAAATCCTTCAAATGTTGTTGAGATTAGATGAAATAAGTGAGAAATAATCAGGATACAAATATATAATTCGCATTTCTTCTTTTTATTTTCATTTTATTTTATGTCTTTGCTTCCAATGATGAAAGAGAAAGCAATTTTTAAAGACTTGTATAGAATGAAAGAATCTTAACAGTACAGTAAAGAATAGAAGAATCTTTAAAGAACAGTAAACTAGGAAGCTTATACTTAACATAAGGAAGAGGCAACGGAAATTTCTGAGACATGTAATGAGGAAGGAGGACCTGGAGAATTTGATACTCACAGGTCGAATAGATTTAAAAAAAGACAAGGGAAAGGAACGCATGACATACCTGGCGAGCTTAAACAAGTGGAAGGCGGAAGTGGAGAGCTACAAGGGATAGAGGGAAGTGGAGAGTCATGATCACCTACGTCCTGAAAGGACATGGCACATAAAAATGGTAAAGAAAATAAGAATAGAATGGTGTTTAACGAACTTAAAGAATGTTTAAAGAATAGAATAATATTTAAAGAACAGTTAGGAATAGAGGAATGTTTAAAGAACAATAAATATAGAAGTGTCTTTAAAGAATAGAATATTTAAAGAACAGTTAGGAATAGAGGAATGTTTAAAGAACAATAAATATAGAAGAATCTTTAAAGAATAGAATAATGTTTAAAGAACAGTTAAGAATAGAAGAATGTTTAAAGAACAATAAAAATAGAAGAGTCTTTAAAGAATATAATAATATTTAAAGAACAGTTAAGAATAGAAGAATGTTTAAAGAACAATAAAAATAGAACAATTTTTAAAAGCAGTAAAGAATAGAATAATATTAAAAAATAGTAAATAATAGAATAATGTTTAAAGATCATTAAAGAACATAAGAATGTTTAAAGAACAGTAAAGAATGGAAAATATCTAAAGAATAAAAGAATTTTAAAGAATAGCAAAGAATTAAGTACTGCTTAATGAACTGTAGGGAATAAAAGAATGTTTAAATGAATGAAAAATGTTTAAAACTAGTAGGGAATAAAAATGTTTAAAGAATACTTAGTGAAAGAGAATAAAGAACCAAAATGCTGATAGAATTAATGTTGAAAGTTTTAAACATAGAAGCAGGAAAGATTTTGAGCAATTCGAAGACGAAAATTAGGTTCAGGAATTACAGTATAAAAATGTTTAAAGAACAATAAAGAATAAAAGAATGTTTAAAGAATACTAAGGAACGAAAAATGTTATGAATATTGAGTTAAAATAGAATGTTTAAAGAAGAGTAAGGAATTCGTTAACACATAAAAAGGGATACGAAAATGTTTAAAGAATAGTAAGGAATTAGAAGATATGGTAGAGTAATATATAGCGGCTTGAATTGAGGAATCGGAGAGCAGATTTCGAATTCCAGTTGAATCCATTACATTCAATTACGTACTAATACCCTTGAGAAAGGTATGAACCGTCTTATCCCCCCATGGGTAATACCAGGAGAGACCGGGTTCTATAGCCTTGGATGGCAACTGGTCTACCGCAGAAAAAAAATGGCAGCCGTCTCCGAGGAAAAAAATCTATCAATCATGTATCTTTCGATACATGATCGCCTAAGCGTGTATCACACATAACACATAACTGACTGCCTGAAAGAATAAATTAATTTTCAAGGAATAGTAAAGAATCAAAGAATTTCTAATAAACACTAAGGCATAAAAAATTTAACGAACAGTAAATAATAAAAGAATATTTAAAGGTATGTTAAAAAAAACCTACTATATAATTTAATGATATTTCAAGTATACGTAAGGGATGAAAGAATGTTTTTAGAATATTAAGAAATTTGATGCGCTTTCTGGCTATTTTGTAATTTTGTCTCTCCTAATCCGCGTTCGTCTAAAGATTTTTACAAGCTCGTTAGGAAAAAAAGTGCGCTGGTTTCCTTTGTCTGTTATTGCCTTCAGCATGTCCTTTGAATGTCAAACTTTGTCAGTCCTCTTCTCTATGCCCTAGGAATTTCAACTGCCTCTTATGTTAAATATGTGTCTTTTTTGTTTCCATTTTCTCCAAAACATCGTTGCACACCTGTAGAAGTACATTACTGTTGGTTGCTTCAAGTCTTTTCTTCATTTGTGAGGAGATTACTGGGTTAGGATATTGTAAAAGGAAATTGTATGTAATTACAGCTACATTTTTTTTTCATTCCAACAGTAGTGAAATTAATTTGATAGTAATGAACAATAGATAATAGAAAACAGTTATTATCGGTGTCAAATTAGGCTACCAAATCTAACTGCAAGTTTCAAAGTGTCGTCTTAATTAATAGATTAAACATGAAAATGTAAAAGGCATTAAAATAGAATTATACAAATACTAAATGTTCCTTCTGCATCGAAAATATTAGGTTGGTGCAAAAATAAATACGTCAAAAAAACACATTATTTTGTTCTATGAAACAAACATGTAAATGTTGCGAAGTTTCTGTAATATGTATTCCTGAAATGAGAAAATATATTTCACCATGTCAGTTATATATATATATACAGTGTAACCCGAATATAAGAGACCCGGATATAAGAGAAACCCAGATATAAGAGCGATTTTATCTGGTCCCAAATTAGAGCCATACTTACATAAACAAAATAGACCAAACCCGGATATAAGAGAAACCCGGATATAAGAGAAATCATGATATAAGAGAAATCATTATATAAGAGACTTCTCCGGTTCCGACAACTCTCTTATATCCGGGTTACACTGTATATATAAATAAATAAATAAATAAATAAATAAAAATAAATAAATAAATAAATGAAGTTTATTAAATTAGAGAAATGAATTAGCTATTTTGCCGTAATTGTCACAAATTTAACTTAAATAATATTTAAATATAAAATTTTAAAAATCGTAATATACATACTTATACTTGATATGGAAAAATGATTTTACTTACTGTAAGTAATTCTAATACATTTACTTCTTTTAAAAAGAAATATAGTCTATTACATCTAACAGTGAAAATATTTTAAAGTTGCATTTAAAATTGTAGTTAAATAAAACGAATTCTAACCTAAACATCTTTAAACATTGTAGTTAAATAAAACGTAAATACCTCCCTCAAAGTACTACAAGCACTTAAAACACCTACAGTTAAATGAAATTAATATGAAAAGCTAGAAGATGTAAGCCACGTCCTTTGTACTTACATGAAAAACAATATATTACTAGGTTTATATAAAAAAATAAAAGTTAACTAAATCAGTGAAATTAATTAACTATTTTTACCGTCATTGTCATAAATTTTATTTAAATAATATTTAAATATAAATTTAAAAAAAAAATTGTGACCTAGTAATATGCATACTTATACTTGATGTGAAAATAATTCTACATACTGTAAGTGATTCTAATACATTTACTTGTTCTTAAAAGAAATATAGCATATTAAAAATTAAAAGTGAAAATATTTTTCGAATTGTAGTTAAATAAAACGTATTCTAACCTAAACACTCCCCGAAAAATCTTTAAATATACAAATAGAAAAAAAATGCTGTAAGAATTTTTGCCGTTAACAATAATTTTTTTTGTGTCTTTAAAACCCAGTAATTTTAAAAGTTACTCCAGAATTCGGTCGAGGATGAAATGGAACTAATGTCTTTAATTTGATTACAAAATTGAATTCGAAGCTGTCGGCTTCCATTTTTGAAACTTGGTTAGAACTGTGTAGAGAAAAACATATTTTAAATCAATTAATTTATAATATTAATGCTCTGTAACTTTACATTGAGCACTATTTTGTAAATATAAAAATATCTATAAGAACATCGAATTATATATCTTACTGTTCTTTCTTTATATACATATATATATATATATATATATATATATATATATATATATATATATATATATATATATACATATATATATATACCCTTGTGCAAATTAATTAAAACAACAGTTTCTTTTTTCACCATACGGTGACAAAGTGTAAACGATTTCAATTTTTCCACAGATTTGGTCATTTGCAGCAATGCGCAATAATATGAATCCATTTTCGCGTGTTTGATGGAATTTTTTGACCTTGAAAAATATAGCATCATCTGTGATTGCATCGGACTTTTATCACGCCCAGACACTATTGTTCCGACTGACGATTAGTTGTCCTACGGCCACTGTCTGCAAGGAAACATACCAAAATTTTAACGCTGCACGAACACACTGGCAAAATTTATCAGTAATTGGATGTTTGTATATTATTGTATGGTATGATTCTGGTAGTCTTGCTCCAGAGTAAAATAAATATTTAATTACCCATTTATGTGTCGATTCTCATATTTTCCGCTAGTGTTTGTTCTTAAAAGTTTGATTCATTTGTAAGTATAGACAATCAGACGTTGACAGTAGAAATAGTGATGATGTCTAAAGGACAAAAGCAGGCGTTTACAAATTATACGAAATTTATAACAAATTGTCTGTGAAAATAAAGAGGCAGAACAAAAGCAAAGAGTTTTGACTTTCAAAAGAAAGCAAACTATTTCATCCTTACAAGCATTCTTAAAAAATTGGCAAAACACCCCTTCCAACACACGCAAAACAAATAAACTTAATGCACACAAACCAAAGCCGATAAAATAAACAGGAGAGAAAAAAGGAAAGATAAATTTTAGACTTGTGCTACCATAAAGTCTGCTGGCAAAATGGCGGCCAAGTGTCTCTTCCCTTAAAGTTTATCACATTTTGTGTTCGTCTTTATGCAGCTGTTAAGCGACAAAGTCATTGTCTGCACAGATTACACGAAATCACGCCTGCTACTTTTGTCCCGATGGCTTATCTATTTGCTCCACTTGCTGCTCTTGTTTTTAAAGTATGTCAGTTTGACACTCCTGCTCTTCAGACCATTTCTTCTTTGTTCTTCCCGCCCTTTCTCTTGGCTT
>OZ010579.1:79588412-79593412 GCA_963932145.1 Acanthosepion lycidas | reverse complement strand
AAAATGGAAGCTAAAAACTTTAAATTTAATTTTGCAATTAAATTAAAAACGTTAGTTCCATTTCATCCTCAAAGACTCCAAAATTCACTTGAGAATGAAATGGAACTAATGTTTTTAATTTAATTACAAATTTTTGAAACACAGTTATTACTGTGTAACGAAAAAACCATATTTTAAATCAGTTAATTTATAATATATATATATATATATATATATACATATATATATATATATATATATATATATATATATATATATATATATATATATATATATATAGGTAAAAATTAGACGTCCGCGTGGTGTAATGGATAAGTATAGATATAAATCCGTGCTTAAGTAATCCAAGTAAATCCTTTTAAACTATGTCCTTAGTTTCTGTCTTTCTTCTTTTTTTCTCCTTTTTTCTTTCCCCCCTTCTTATCTTAATTTTTATTTTTCAAATTTCTTTTAAAAAAATTTTTAGAATCCATTTCTTTGACAAATGTATTTGCATTGACAAGTCCCAAAGAGAATCTCCCGGGTAAGAAATGTCCATCCGAATAGGGCAATTGTGTTTCATTTTTATAATTCACACACACTCTCACACACACCCACACGCATATATATATATATATATATATATATATATATATATATATATATATATATATATATATATATATATATATATATATATATATGGGGGGGGGAGAGAAATGTGTGATTCACAGCTACACCAATAAATTTTGTCATTAGGTAGAATGGTGATTAAGGTTCATTCGGAGTCTATTTCTCATAAGATTCACACAGTCTTCCCTGCATTATGCGTAGAGTAGGCGTTAGATTCGAGAAAAACATTATATCATGCTGAATAAATTTTGAATAACGACTGAAGTGTTCGATATCCTAAAAGATGTCTGGTGCCAGAGAAATAGTCTAAACATGAAGTAATTTTTTTTTTCAGGAAAAAGACACTGTCATACCCACTCACTGTCATACCCACTCACTGTCATACCCACTCACTGACATACCCACTCACTGACATACCCACTAACATAATTTGATATGGTGCTATATTAATTTTATTCTCTCTTTCTCTCATTCTATCTAGCTATCTATCTATTTTTATTTTCTTTCTCTATCTCTCTCTGTCTAACTATCTATTCGTATGTGTGCGTATGTATATTTGCCAAAAGATTTTTAAGCTCTTTGTTAGTGATAATTGTTTCACTGTAGATGTTTGTCCGAATTTGGAAGACAAAGTGTTGTTATGATTATACAGTAATTCATCGAGCAATTTCCTCGTGTGTGTACCATTTATCATAACAACAGAAACCATAGATTTGAATTTACATATATTGATATACGGAGAACGAAAGTGACATCGCTCACGGGAAGAGTGAATAATATTTTCTTTTCTTTTGGTTGTTGTTTTTCGATAAGAAAATTACATTTGGTTTTTAACCCTCAAAAGCTACTCGTCCACGGCCATTCTTGTTCCACTAACAATCTCATTTTCCCTACCAATCGGAGTATGAACCTTGATTATTCAATTCACCGGGCTTCTCCTCAGTCAAGTGGAAAATACAATCATAACACATGTTCCTAAATATTAACATGATTTTTCCCCTACAGCTATGCCATTCCAATTGTATTTCTTGATACATGTTATAGTGGAACACACCTATTCTCTTGTTAATAGACGCTCCTACCTATCATAAGTAGGAGTAGTAGGAGGGCTCAGTGAGGCCGGTCAGTCAGTCGACTGGCTGTTCGGTTGAAAACTCTGCCTTCAGGCTGGAGGAACCCAATGGAGGCTACGCCGAAGGGCGGACTCTCTTTCGGGGAGGTAAACCGGCCCTGAACCCGTTTATACGGGTTCAATGGGTATATTTTTGGCCGAGGCCACGGGCTCGGAGATCCCACGGGCTCGGAGATCCCACGGGCTCGGAGATCCCACGGGCTCGGAGATCCCACGTTAAAAAGACCTTGTGCCATATGATGACCTCGTGGTGGGGGTGACTAAATATCGTCTGTCAGTCAGTCGACTGGCTGTTCGGTTGAAGTCTCTGCCTTCGGGCGGGAGGAACCCGAAGGAGCTACGCCGAAGGGTGGATTCTCTTTCGGGGAGGTAAACCGGCTCTGAACCCGTTTATACGGGTTCAATGGGCATATATTTGGGCCGAGCTCACGGGCTCGGAAATCCCACATTAAAAACGGCCTTGTGCTACATGACGCCCCAGTGGGGGGGGTGACTAAATATCGTCGGTCAGTCAGTCGATGCCGGACAACCGTTAGTCGGATACTAAAGTATCAGCGACCACAACTAGATTTCTCTGCGTCATTACCTATTATATCAAGTTCGTAACGTTTTTACGTCGAAACTATTTTAGGACCGACTTAGTACAAATACAAGCCTCCACTGTGAAACCACTACATAACAATACCGGAGGATGTGGTTCCCTCAACATGCTTAGCTTCTCAAGGGTATTTGTGCGTGAGTGAATATAACGAACCTTGTACGAATTGGAACATGGCTCTCCGATTGCTACTCAGAGTTCCGAGACATTATCCAACACTCCAACCGTACATCGAAGATTACAGCATCCGGTATTCTCCCGAGTAATGACCAGGCTCGACGTTGCTTTACTTCTGTGATCGTATGGGAACCGGTGTTTCAAAGTGATATGGCCAGAAGCCTTCAAAATGATCAGATCAATTACTATGAACGACTAATGTATTTAGCGTGTTCTTTTGTAGAAAGTTCCTTTTCAGTTCATACGAGATCTTATTTAAATTCCTAGATGTTTCGCCAATGTTTTTTCTTGGGACATTTTTTTTACATTCTATTTTGTAAATGTCGGCTTCGGTTTTAAGGTTGCTATTATTTTATTGTTTGTTAAATGAATAAGGTATTGATTTTTACGTAGTTGCAACACATTTTCTATAAGATTTACATGAATTCTTTTCGATTGTGGACGTTATTGAGTTATAATGTAGTATTATGCGCCTGGTTTTATGAAGTTTATTTGTGTTACTATTTGTAATTGGGTGAATTCTGTAAACTTTCTCCATTTTGTTCTTTGATTACCCACTATTGTTGTGACATTTCGATTATCTTATCTTATCGTCTATAGATAAATACAAACACACTATAATAGATAGATAGATAGATAGATAGATAGATAGATAGATAGATAGATTTGACCGAGGGTCACTTGTGTTACAGAGTAAGGGGCACAATTTATGCCAATATGTGCGGAATATGACGATTAGTTTTGGACTTGAACACGTTAAGATTGTATAGATCGGGGAAGCATCCACTTGCAAGTCAGTTCCACAAAACAGTTGTTCCCGGGAAGAAGCTGTTCGAGTGGAACTTACATCCCGCCTATGAGATACGAAAAGAATAGAGGTGGTTCCCCTACAATATGCGTAGCATGGCGGGTTATAACCGGGAAGGTTATTACTGAAGGAATTAAGCAATGTCGTTCATGTGAACACTTGACATGGAAATAACGATAGAGTAGCGAGAGGCTTGCGACGTTTCATCTGTGAGAAAGGCTTTGTAATCTGTTGTGGCCTCGTTAGACCAGAAATAAAGACACAAGAGAGGAACTGGGTTAATATATAATAACTATATAATATACTGACAGAAACAGTAATACAAACATATACAAACGAATGTGTTATGGCAACTTTCGGCCCGATTGTCAGAGATGACTGCTGGAAACCTCACTCCACAAAAGGCAGTTCCTGCTCCTATTTATAGCTGGGAGAGTCCATGCATATGTGGGTAAATTAGCATAACATAAACGTAAAATAAGTCATCAACTAAAAGGACGCAGTGACGCCTTTGAACACTATCGAGACTGAAAAGAGAAGACTGTGCAGCTCCATCCCATATATAGCAACAATACACCATTTTCAGCCTGATATAGCCCGAATTGTTTTTTAATCATTTCCCCCAAAGCAAAGAGGTAATGTCACTAGTACGCAGGGGTTTACAGAGAATGAAGTTGAGAGAAAAGACTAGGTATAGAGGGGACAGATGAAAGGATAAAAGCTAAACGGGATTCAAGAAGATAGAATATGGCAATTTTACGTTGCATTTAAATTTTTGAAGATTGTAGTTATCAGGAAATCACGAAAGCGGAAGGGAGTTCTACAGGTGCTAAATGCGAGAAAGTAAACTGTAGGAATAATTGTGGCGGTTACATTTATCTAATTCAACATTAGACCTAGATCCCAATCTAGTTGCACGCTTCAACAAACGTGTCAAGGCACCAGATCAGAGCAGTAGCCATGAAAATATTTGTAGAAAAGAAAGGGGGAAGGCATGTCACGTTGGTGAGAAAGTGACTGAAGTCGGGATGCCAAGTATGGATCGATTACATTGCAGATCCTTCTTTGGATTTTGTCAAGAATAGCAGGAGCACCTGACCAGATATGGTAACAGTATTCAATGCACGGACAAATGGAAGATTTGTAAATGTGCAAGATAGACTCTGACGGGAAAAAAAACTTCTGGCTCGACACAGTGACTTAACTTTTCTTGCAGTAGATGCAGTTATTGATTATAGAAGATAACAGGTGGAGTCAGGTACTTGCTGGAGTGGAAGAGGAAAATGACAGTTTTTGTCCAGCATCTTTAGCGACAGATCGCATGTACGAATTCCACTTGAGGACTTGGTTGAGTTTGAGTTCCAATAGATAGATAGATAGATAGATAGATAGATAGATAGATAGATAGATAGATAGATATAAATAAAAAGTCTGAGATAGATAGATAGATAGATAGATAGATAGATAGATAGATAGATAGATATAAATAAAAAGTCTGAGATAGATAGATAGATAGATAGATAGATAGATAGATAGATAGATAGATAGATAGATAGATAGATAGATAGATATAAATAAATAAAAAGTCTGGGATAGATAGATAGATAGATAGATAAATAGATAGATAGATAGATAGATAGATAGATAGATAGATATAAATAAAAAGTCTGGGT
>OZ010579.1:79583412-79585912 GCA_963932145.1 Acanthosepion lycidas | reverse complement strand
CCCATATCTGTAAATCACCATATTTCGATTTCTTTCTATGACCTATTTTATTCTATTCATATCTATGTAGATAGATATTTGTATTCATATCTATCTATCTATCTATCTATCTATCTATATATATATATATATATATATATATATATATATATAGATAGATAGATAGATAGATAGATAGATAGATAGATAGATAGATATGAATACAAATATCTATCTACATAGATAGATATGAATAGAATAAAATAGGTCATAGAAAGAAATAGTTACATTTATTAATTGGTAACAGTTCATACATATTTGCCTATCCACGATTTCACCTATTCTCTTCATGACTTTTTGCTGGAGATTCGTTGTTATGAACCCTAATCATTCCGACTGAAATGGTTTCACATTTAACTTTTAGCAAACTACAATTATTTCAGTGAAGTTAATCAACACCAACTGCCAAACATTGTCGCATTGTCACTTGGTAAGATAAGCTCCGGCACCAAAATATATTCCTTTTAGCGTAGAATCCTTTATGAAATATTGAAACATGTCGGCTGTCTTTTATCTGCAGGATAATTTAAAAAAGGAAGTTCATGTCTATTTATCGATCTATTTATATGACCAACTTCAATTGCATTTCTATTCAAAACAATAGTTAAGCAAAACATATGATTGGTTGCTTTTATTTAGCGACATCAACCCGCAAATCAAAATATGAAAAGTCAACCTTTTATAATTAATTCAAGTGAATGAAATTATTTCTTGGTTAAATTATAATTACTTAGCTTCATTTTTTTACCAAATAAGCTTACAAAATCAAACCTCAAATGAAAATGTGTCCTCTTTACAAGAAATGAGATTGATCATAGCAAATTGTGTTATTTGTGCTTTTTACAATGTATAACATGTTTTCAATTTAACTACAATAATTTATTGTTAGCATTTATATATATATATATATATATATATATATATAAGCATTTTTATATATATATATATATATATAAGCATTTATATATATATATATATATATATATATATATATATATATATATATATATATATATATATAAAGTGGTACTGCTATTTTTTACCATAAAATTGTATTTTTATACATTCGTGTTTCGATTTGTTTGGAGGCTCACTATTTGCCTAGAGCTGGGACCATAACATGGTAGCCCTGGTACAACAGATGTCATGAGACGGTTTCACGCTTCTCGAAACCGCCAGATCTTGCTGCCGGATGTTGTTTATCATCATACCCAGGACACTTAAGCAAATGAATTCATCGATTATACAGATTATAAAGAAAGATGGAAACGTTTATTTTATTTTATTTTTTATTATAGATAAGCGGTTTAGATTAAGGAAGAGACGAGTTCAAATTCCAGTCGAGTTCATTACACTTACACACGCAAGCCACCAATCTGCGACTGAATGGCGTGCCACAAATGTTTACCGCTGCTGGCCTGCTGTCGGGCCGCCGGCGTTTTTCTCTCGGAAATGTCACCATTCTCGCACCGCTAGAGGCGCACCGGTGGCCGGCCAGTGGCTACCACCAAAGGATTGCTGGCCAACGGGCCACTAGCGGCTTGCGTGTAGGGATGTGCTAATACCCTTGGGAAAGGTATGAATCCACATTATACCCCCAACTATGGGTTAATTATTGAAATTTATGTCCCTAAATCATTATCTTCAAAAAAGATTTCTTATTATCAAAAAAATATGTTTTGGCTTTAAATAACCTACAAAGGGATGATAATCCCTAAAGAACAAATCAATCAGCATATAAATTTGCTCCATCTTGCTGTCTCAGATTCTTATAAATTATTCCATCGGCTTGACATTTATCAAAGAAAAGCCAGTTTTTAACCAATCTTTATACTAAATTGTCATTTTCTAGATTGGTAATCAAACCCCCACACAACTTAGCTTAATCTAATTTCTGTCTATGAAATATGTTTGCAATTTTGTATTGCGTAAATATTTTTCATGTCCTCCTCAAATTCTCCTGTAATTCGACAACAAATAATTATCCTAGTCTCATCTAAGTAATTTTAATTCGTTGACACCTCAGGCCGGAGGCTGCCACCCGAACACTTGTGAACGAGAAATACAAGCGAAAAGGGCCGCACAGAGATTCATGTTTTAATCCCTTCGGTAGGCGAGAGGATTACTGGCAAATAGACGTAGGCATATACGAAAACCGGTTATAGATATTTTCAAAGTTTAGCTAAGTTTGGTACAAGGCAAAATTAATAGAGCACCCAATGATCAGCTTAATCATTATACTGGGAGTGACGCAGATGTACTTAACGTATATACGTTATAGATGTCGCATTTTTCCCTTGTAAAATCATAAAAAAAAACTGTATGAAGAACAAGCTAACAAACCGGTTTCGAACCTCAAACATCGGAGCTAAACTGTGGAATAATAGATAGCGGCTTGGATTGCGAAATCGTAGAGCCGAGTTCGAATTTTTAGTCGGATCCATTACATTTACTTAAGTGC
>OZ010579.1:79565912-79578412 GCA_963932145.1 Acanthosepion lycidas | reverse complement strand
CATATTCACAAGAGGTAAAATAAGTCATCTATTTATCATAGGTTAGTAAGGAACCTGACCATAGAATCAGCCAACTTTAATCATTAAAAATTCAATGCAATATCAATCGCTTTCACCAATCCTCCTGAATACACTTCCTCTGTTTGTTCGCGCTCCTTACTAGTGATTCTGTTTTCTAATTCTTCCACACCCAGTAACCCCTAGCGTCTTAATGGCTTTACTGCTTTGCCTCTGGTGAAAACGTTTAAAAGATACACACATACACACACACACACACACACACACATATATATATATATATATATATATATATATATATATATATATATATATATATATATATATATATATATATATATACTAGTTTAAAAGACGCCCTATCGTGCAGCATTTAAGCTAGATCCTGCGGAGGGATCTTGATGGGTCTTCATCACAATAAGTAGCAAATAGTAGATGCGATAGTCTATAGTAAGCTACAAAAGAAAATTGATCGCTGCATTTAAGTATTGCTGTAATATTATATAAGTTTACCTTTTAAAATATCAACGATGATTCTTCTGTCGCCACTTAATTTAAAGAAAATCTGACGTACGTAGGTCCTTACTTTCCTTTCAAATAATTATTTTTATTTAATGGGTGACTTTTATTGGATTTAGCAATTAATTTCAATTAGTGCCAAATTTTATTTCCAATCCATAAAAACAGTTATCGTACAAAACACTTCGTCGCAAAAACTCACGTAAAAATGTAGACGAAATCAATCGCAGTAATGAAAATTTGGGAATCAAATATTTCAGGATTGCAGGTCTGGTTCCCGATCGGAATGTTTTTAATTTGCTCACAGAATCGGCCTGATTCCATAATGGTATATTATGTTGGCTGCGGCCTCTAAGTGTAAAGTTGAATATGTGTGACACAGTGTCACACTGATATTCGCAATTATCATATATATATATATATATATATATATATATATATATATATATATATATATATATAGTTGTATATTTAGGCAGAAATCCTTTCTTTATGTATGTTTCATTAAAAACGACAGACAAGGTACTACGGTGAAGCTTTTTATTTAATTTTTCTTGTGTTCGAACAAGTGCTTTCTTTTCTGTCAAAGGGTGTGTAAGAACTGTCCAAATGTTTTATATTTCCGAGCGCTTTCGGCTATACCTTTAGCCATTATTAAGGATGATTTGATTTTTCAGCTTAATTGAGTGTGTGCGTTGTGTGTATGTCTTAGTGTGTGGTAGGGATGTTTTTAATTTTCGAATACGGTTAGCACATTGTGGCTTTGTGCGTAGTTAATATTGTTAATATATATATATATATATATATATATATATATATATATATATATATATATATATATATACTGTTACTGCATACATGTTCATATATATATATATATATATATATATATATATATATATATATATATATATATAAGTATATAAAATAAGTCCTATTTTATAAACGACGCCCAGCATTTAGATAAAATTAAAAATAAATTTAATATATTAAAACATCAAATTATTTTCATTGTGTTCTTGCACTCTTTTAAATCGGAATCGACCCTCCATATTGACTAAATTATCCTACGTACGCCATGCGACCAAATGGAGAAAGATTGTGCTCCGTCGGGCATACAAATGAGAGTAGCATTAACAGGTAAAACAGCTTTTTAAATCCTTGTTATTTACTGCGTCCGAATTTCTTGTATCGTTAGGGCTAAATATCAAATTTACTAGGAACAGGTTTTGATGGTATCTAATTATTAGGTTGGTGCAAAAATAATGACGTAATAATGTCGTTTTTTGACGTAATTTTTAACGTAAAAAACGACATTATTACGTCATTATTTTTGCACCAACCTAATAGTCTCGCTTCGTATAGCGCAAAACAAGAAGTTGTTGGGAACACAGGGAGGCTTGAACGACAATCGTAATGTTCATTAAAAGAATTGCTTATTAACCTCTCGCATCCAAAGAGACGTGGGTTGTATTACCAAGTGTGCATATTTAGCTGAGTGTCAGATCTATATGTCTGACTATGTGATAGAATGATGAATGTGACAAAGAAAGAAAGAAAGAAAGAAAGAAAGAAAGAAAGAATGTTATCGGTGGTAGTGGGGAAAACTTGGAGGCGAGGCCCAGAATCCTGTTCACAAGATGTCCCGTTAATCCTGCCAGTCGAGTGTATGTTGCTGTGCGTCTAAGAGGGACTCTAAGGATATGTCATTTACATAACACGGGTTTAGTTCAAGTACTAAAACTTTACGTCGGTAAGTTAGTCTTTGTGATTTACTACTGTTGTTTGTCGATTTCTCTTTTGCATAATTACACATGATGAATAAACACATATGCCACATATACTTTTACACACACACACACACACATATATATATATATATATATATATATATATATATATATATATATATATATATATATATATATATATATATATATATATATATGATGTTTAGGTGTGTATGAATATTTATATATTAGACTGTACATCTCTGGGTTTAATTTATTTTATTGTTCACCAATCTCTTGGGTTGTATATCATTTAAAGTTTGCTTTACGAACAGTTTGGTACAAGCGCTTAACTTATATATGCAGTGAGAGAACGGGCATTCGTATCTTTGAAATCAATTTATCACGGAAAAATTTAAATGCCATACATGAAAACTGGAATCGGTTGTATGGGTCTAGGAAGGTCAGTGTGAAAATGTTGTGTAGAGTGGTTGAAAGAAGAAGCCATTCCATATTTAGGCGGAATTATTAGGTTGGTGCAAAAATAATGACATAATAATGTCGTTTCTTGACGTATTTTTAACGTAAAAAACGACATTATTACGTCATTATTTTTGCACCAACCTAATAGTAGAGCTACTCAATCTTACTAGTAAATTTCGAGAACCTCGATTGCATAGATAAAACGGGATGAAAAATAGATATATATGAACAGATTTAAGATAGATAGATAGATAGATAGATAGATAGATAGATAGATAGATAGATAGATAGATAGATAGATAGATAGATAGATTGGTGAACATATTGACATAGACATGAAAAGACTAACATAGATAGATAGATGGATGGATAGATAGATAGATAGATAGATAGATAGATAGATAGATAGGTGAATATATTTACAGATATGAAAAGACTAACATAGATAAGGACAAACTAATATAGATAGATAGATAGATAGATAGATAGATAGAGGGAAAGTGAGGTGAAAAGGAGATGAGAGAGTGCCTGTAATTGAGTAAAAATATATTTTTTCAGATTTTGCTGAACTATTCAATACACATGCTTATATATATATATATATATATATATATATATATATATATATATATATATATATATTAAACGTAAAAACAGTTGCTTTAATATTGCCAAAACATTATCCTTGACAACGAACGTAGTAACATTCGAAAATACTCGGGAAAAATAACAAATGAAAACAAATATAAATTTAATTGAATTAATTCTGAAATTTGAAAAAATTAATAAAAAATTTGCTAAAGATTACTTGTTCATAGATATTATTTAACCAAACGCACGCGCGTGCGCATACACACACAAGCGCGCGCATACACACACACGCGCGCGGGCGCGTACACACACATAATCACACACACAAATAGACACACACAGACTCACAAACACAACATTTGGGGTACATTGGAAATATGAAAAACTGCATCTGTCAATACTCAGTTTTTCTATCAGCAATTTTCAATTATAATTAATGAATTTAAACATTTTCAGATGTATTGAGTTTTAACTTCCAATAAAACGCACGTACATTACTCACACATACACATACAAACTCACATATGTGTATGTGTGAGGGTATGTGTCGACATCATATATATATATATATATATACATAGATAGATAGATAGATAGATAGATAGATAGATAGATATAGAGTTTGTAACCCTGGGTTTCACGCTTTTGCGTTCCTCGGGAGTTTGTCTGAGGATCGCAAATGCGTGAAACCCAGAGTTACAAACTCACATATGTGTATGTGTGAGGGTATGTGTCGACATCATATATATATATATATATATATACATAGATAGATAGATAGATAGATAGATAGATAGATATAGAGTTTGTAACCCTGGGTTTCACGCTTTTGCGTTCCTCGGGAGTTTGTCTGAGGATCGCAAATGCGTGAAACCCAGAGTTACAAACTCACATCCATACAACTCAGTATGTTCTGTCACTGATATTAAGTAAGTACAATAAGTACCGCACATATTTAAATAATATATATGTATAAATCTGCTATCTATCTATCTATCTATCTATCTATCTATCTATCTATCTATCTATCTATCTATCTATCTATGTATATATATATATATATATATATATATATATATATACGCAGAGACACACATAATTCACATTAAAAATGTTTGTTTTTCTCATAATCCTCTTCCTTAATCCAGAGCTTATCCATTAATCACTGATCTAGCATTATTCAGTGAAAATTCTAGATGGCTGTATTAGGTTAAGGGAATTGATCCAACATGACAGAAAAAAAATGAACGAACGAACAAAAGAAAGAAAGAAAGAAAGTAATTTTGTATTTTGAGAGATACACAATAGATAGATAGATAGATAGATAGATAGATAGATAGATAGATAGATAGATCATCGTAAAATGATGTTTTAAGCTATTTTGCTGAAAGTTATACAATTTTTCTCAGGGGATTATATTATAAAGTTCATTTATTAAATGATTTGTCTCTTATTCTGAGTTAAGTCTCTGTCGCTCTGTCTGTCTCTCTCTCTCTCGCTCTCTCTCTCTCTATATATATATATCTGTCTCTCTCCCTGTCTATCTCTCTCTATCTATCTCTATCTCTCTCTTTCTGTCTCTCTCTCTTTCTGTCTCTCTCTCTCTATCTCCCTCTGTATGTCTGTCTCTCTCTCTCTCTCTCTCTCTGTCCCTCTCTCTGTTACATTGCCATCTTACGAATGCCCGTAAATGGTAAATATCTATTCTTCGCGCATGCACTACGACATATTCTGACAGAATTTTATTCATTTAAAGCCATTTCCAGCCACTGATCTGAGAAAGCTATTGCATATAAATGTTAGTTTAAACATTAAAGAATTCGACTCTTAGCACACCCTACCTAGGTTTCACCTACGCGGATCTGCCCTGACGATCCGCGTAGGTGAAACATAGGTAGGTTAGTCTGGCTCTTTAGGTTTATTTACTTATTTAAGTCTACTTAGCGTATTGAGTATTTTGCTTAGTTATTTTTCCTTTACTCGTGTCGGAGGTTTTTTTCTTTGGACTCTGAACTTAGATTCTAGACGATTATTTTCGCCGGAAGTACATGTTTTAGTCCTTTTTATACCCTTTTTTTCCCTTCAGTATTATTTTGTTCAATTACAAGCTAAAACACCTAAGGTTTTGCCAGACGAGTATAGCTGCTTATATATATATATATATATATATATATATATATACTTTATATCTATATCATATTATATATTAACCAGAATTTATATATAAATACGATATATACATATTATATATATATATATATATATATATATATATATATATATATATATATATATATATATATATGTATGTATGTATGTATATACTAGACGAATTACCTGTTGCCACACATCTTATTTGTAAGATGGTTGATTTCAAATTATTGTTATGATTTGTAGAGAAAAATGATGCATTTCAATATTTCTGAATGATCTTGCTGATGTAACTTCCATCTTCTGGCTTTCTTCTTTTATATTCTGGATAGGAGCCATTCCCTTTGTCAAATTTAAATTTAATTGAAATCAAAGGGAAAACAAATTTCAGTGAGGGGAGTGGTGCAAAAACAGCTTTATCTGTCCCCTTTGGTATGTATTTGATGCAATAACTGAATGAATTGTTAAAAAGATTTCAACATTATTATGACAGTTGAACTGACGCAATAAATATGTATTGTAAGGCACATCCCACTGATTGTTGATTTCTGTTTCAACCTGACGTCCCTAGTGTCTCATTTTGATCTTACCGATGTGACCTCCATGTTCTGGCTTTTTCCTTTTACGTTTCTGTTATGGAGTGATTTCACAGTGGAGGCTTTTATTTGTACTAAGTCCGTCCTAAAGTAGGTTCGACATACAAAACGTTAGGAACTTGATATAATAGGTATAACGCAGAGCAATCTAGTTGTGGTCGCTGGTACTTTAGTATCCGACGAACGGTCGTCTGGCATCAACTGACTGGCCGACCCACTCAACCGACTCCCTTGTTACTCTTACTACTCCTATAGGTGGGAGAATCTATTAACTAAAGAATAGGTGTGTTCCACTATACCAATTTTGGATAGGAGACATTCCCTTGCTCAAATTTAAATTTAATGTAAATCAAATGAGAAAAATCAACTGGGTGTGGCGGGTTTTGGGAACTCCTTTGCTCAAATTTAAATTTAATGTAAATCAAATGAGAAAAATCAACTGGGTGTGGCGGGTTTTGGGAACTCCTTTGGTCAAATTTAAATATACTTATCAAAGTATCCTGGGTAATGTAGTTTCGCGAATATGTATAGTTATCGAGGTCTATCTCCAAAACCCTTGGAGGAGTTCGATAACAGACAGACACAGGCTACAACTTTATACATACATACATACATACATATATATATATATATATATATATATATATATATATATATATATATATACAGAGATTAGCATGGATATATATGCTTGTGTGTGCGTATGTGTACAAGAGGAAAACATCTTAGCCTGGAGAAGTCCTGCCAAAAATATCTCTTTGCTAATTTGGTCAGAAGTGAGGCGGACTGAGAAATCTTCTCAATAGTCGAACATCTCTCTTGTCTATATCTCTCTCACGCCCTCTTCCCACACACACACATACGCGACTCCCCGACCCCCTAGCAAAAATTATACTATAGGCTACTAAAAAAGTTTTCGGCTCAAGGCAAATCCAAAAACCGCGCCAAATGACGAAATATCAGAATGATGTTTTTTCGTCATTTCTTTTTTTCCTTTTTTAATAACTCCTTGGGCTGGCCGATAAATTTTCATTCCTCACTCCATCGAGAAATGGCAGTTTCTCTTGGTTACTTTCATAAATTGCTGTCGAAGAGAAATGGACGATTAATTTAATTTTGCGTATTTCTGAAGCCCCTAAATGACAAAGAAAATTGTTTTGCACGAAAAACGGCGGGAAAGGCAAAAAATCGAAATCCAAACAAAGCAACACGATTTGTCCATGGACAATTTAACACTGAAGAGGTTCGCGTTCATTTAAGAAGAAAAACCGCCATCAGAGGAAAACAGACAGATAGACCAAAGAGAAAAGATCCGTTCCTTATATATATATATATATATATATATATATATATATATATATATATATATATATATATACGGAAAAGATAAAAAATAAATCTAATAAGACAAATATGAAACCAAAACAGCTGAACAGTTCCTATATAAACATCTTCTTCTAAAAAAAATATTCCATATATAAGCTTATCCAAGTAGTTAGAACGTCGGTCTCCGATCATGAGGCCGGGTCTGATTGCAGTAACTTCATTTTGATGCAGTCATATCATAGAAGTGATCCTTGCGTATGGCATCATTGAAATCCATCACACGGATAAATATGACCTTGTGAGCGAAAGTGGCTATGCGGAGCCGTTCAAAATTCGACGACGTTTGTGCTGGTATGAAATAACAATTCAGGCTGGGCGAGAGTTTGAGCGTACTGGCCTTGTTCAGAAACCGCTTATTAGATAGATAGATAGATAGATAGATAGATCGATCATAATAAAATCATGTTTTTACGCAAATCTGATGAAATAACAATTCTTCGCAGGGAATTATCTTCTAAATTTTATTTTTAATTGAAGTAGATTTGTAAGTTTGCTTGAGATAATTTTTTAAGTAAACAAATCAGGTGAGTCACTTTTATCGAACAGCACTATATATATATATATATATATATATATATATATATATATATATATATATATATATCACCCACATTCTGAAGGGAGACTTCGGCATTGAGCTAGTTTTCCGGCAGTCGTTATCCATCATGTTTGGTCCCGCGATTCAACCTACCATAATAGTACCTCTCCCCATGAACATCTGTTTTAGGCACGCGTGCCCACTGGAAAAAAATCGAGAATTGAGGAATTGTATTTTAAGTGACGTTCGATATCATGTTTTAGATGAGCTATCCCCATGTTGTTTTTCAAATCAGCAAAGATCAAAAGCGACTTCGATCGAATAAATCCTGCATGTCTTTGAAGTGGTCCATCGTTCTTTGAACTTCGTGAACTGCTGCTACAGAATCACAGATGAAGAACTGTGCCAAATAAACGAAAAACTGTGCCAAATAAACGAATATGAGGACTTTCAACATCAGCAACAAATAAAATGGAAATGACATGTTATTCGAAGAAAAAATAATGATTATTACATAATCATGATTTTGATGTTCCACACTACTTCGAACAAAAGGTTAGGAAGGAAGCTCCTAGCAGTAAAGGAGCGACCGATTAGTCGACTTGAGAAAATTATTTTTCTGAAAAACGAGAAAGATTACGAGAAAAATTTTATGAATTTAAATCGAACACTGGTTACTTGGTTAACGTTCTTAAATGGCCTCGTCAGACTGAATGACGAATTCTTTACCATAAAGTAATGGTTGATATTACCATTACCATTGGGTTTTTTTTTTCAATTTAAGAAGACCCAAGAAAAGTATGTACAGCTATAGAACGAATCCTATGCCATCAGCTCATGCGATTATTCTGGCCTAGGATAAGTTTACTGGATATATTCTGGAAGGGGATTAATCTCGGCTGATACACCGTTTTTTTTTCTCTTTTTTTTTTTTAATATACATTTGATTATTGCAGTAGAAACATTCGCGGCGTTTATTTCTTTTCGTCCTGGATATGATGATAAACTACTTCTGGTAGCAAGGCCTCTGATCGTAAGGTTTTGAGGAGCGTGTAACCACTTCAATTGCTGTTGTACCCCTGGTACCCTGAAATTGGGTGGTAGCACTTGTTGGGATCCCAGCTAGTGGGCAAATAGTTAACCTTTAAATTGGAGTAAAAAGAAAATTAAATGAAAGTATGAAAATGAATTTTTATAGTAAAAATTACCAGCAACACATTTTTGTAATATTAAAATATATTTGTTTGTTTTTTTAAAAAATACCAACAATATATATTTGGGAAAAACAATTACCAGCAATATATTTTTGTAAAAGAAATTACCAAGAAATTTCGGCATTAAATGGCCTATAAGGAATTGATAAGGGAACAAACAAACATATTTCTTTGATTATATTAGCAACGTCCTCGGCCGGTTTTCTTGTGATTGCATCAACCAATTTGATGATGAAACGACTCGATCAATATATTAGATTGCATGGCCAGACTGTTTTTTTTTTTCTGGATAACTTCGACAGTTCGCACTTCGACAGTTCGCACTTCGACAGTTTGCACTTCGACAGTTCTCACGTTTTTGCTATTTTGCGTTTATTCGAAACAGTATTACGTTTCTTCAAAGGGCGTTTATGAAAAACAAACAGTGTATATGAGCACGGTTAGTAGGTGGGTATTTTGTTTTGTTAGTATCAATAGCAATATAGATGACAAGCCCTGTTGCAGGCGCGTCATGCGGAACCGCGTAAACAATAGTTAGTGCTTCTTAACTGAAAATCACTATTTGTCGTTGTAAGTTCGACGAACCCACATTACGCAAGATCACTAAGCGCCATTTTAAATTGTAGGAGCGTATCAGTGCGCACACGTACAACAAATACAAGTTACATCAAGGCTACGCAACCGGTTCTCTAAATATTCAATATAGTTGGGGATATTTCAGACAAAACGTGAGCTGACAATAAAAAATCGACATCATATTTACGAAAATAGACCCGTATTAAGTTAGTATCTTCAGGCATCTTATAAAACGTCATATTTCATAAAATTAGTACAAAATTGTTTAAGCTAATTTGACACGTGTTCTTAATACGCCAAGTACTTAAATAGAACTTTTTTTTCAGGGATTAATCATTCCTTGAAGGTGGTTCAAGTTATGGTTTTGTCCCCGCCTGACAAACCTGGGCAGCTGCGAATTTATTCTTTACCTTATTCGCCCTTCCACCTGGACCGCCATTTAATCTCATCTACATCGCGAGGCAATTATTCCTAAACAGATTTTTAATACAGCTTCACGATCATATTTCTATAATTATTCTCTTATAGTATATATGGGTAAAGACCTATAATCACCTGCAAGTAAAGAAAAAATGTATTCATCCGTTGTCATATCAAGGAAAGAAATCTCTGTCATTGATGCGAGGAAAAGAAAGAAAGAAAGAAAGAAAGAAAGAAAGAAAAAGGAAGTGAACAAGTAAAAAGAAAGAAAGAACGGAATAAGCAAAAAAGGAAGAAAGAAAGAAAGAAAAAGTATGAAGAAAATAGAAAGAAAGAAAGAAAGAAAGAAAGAAAAAAGAAAGAAAGAATAGAAAGGAACAAAGTAAGAAAGTAAGAAACAGAACAAACAAGAAAGAAAGAAAGAAAGAAAGAAAGAAAGAAAGAAAGAAAGAAAGAGAGGGAAATGAAGGAAGGAAGAAAAAGAGAGAAAGAAATAAGAAAACAAGAAAAATAGGAAGAGAGAAAAAGAAAACAAACACAGACGAAAGAAAGAAAGAAAGAAAGAAAGAAAGAAAGAAAGAAAGAAAGAAAAAGAGAGGGAAATGAAGGAAGGAAGAAAGAGAGAGAGAGAGAGAAATAAGAAAACAAGAAAAATAGGAAGAGAGAGAAAGAAAAGAAGAGAGAAAGAAAACAATCACGTAAGAAAGAAAGAAAGAAAGAAAGAAAGAAAGAAAGAAAGAAAGAAAAAAGAAAGAAAGAAAGAAAGAAAGGGAAATGAAAGAAGGAAGAATGGGAGAGAGAGAGAAATAAGAAAACAAGAAAAATAGGAAGAGAGAAAAAGAAGAGAGAAAGAAAACAATCACGGAAGAAAGAAAGAAAGAAAGAAAGAAAGAAAGAAAGAAAGAAAGAAAGAAAGGGAAATGAAAGAAGGAAGAAAGAGAATGAGAAATAAGAAAACAAGAAAAATAGGAAAAGAAAAGAAGAGAGAAAGAAAACAATCACGGAAGAAAGAAGGAAAGAAAGAAAGAAAGAAAGAACGAAAGAAAGAAAGAAGAGTGAATGGTAGAAGCTGATTCTGTGAAAAATCATCAAAGAAAATTTATTATTTCATTCCTGATTGCTAAAAACCAAAAGAAAAATGGAATCTTAAATAATAATAAAAACTTAATTTTTATTCTAAGTAAACATATCAAGATTAATTATTTTGCAAATATGAAATCTATTTTGAAACAATGAAATTGTATGCGTTGTTTTTTCTATTTTTTCTAATTATTTTTATTTCAGTTTTAATTAAGATTTTAAATTCCTTTTAAATTTATTTTCTTTATTTATTTTCTTTTATTTTTTTATTTCATTTTTACTTTTCTGTTTTCCCGCTTCTTTTCCAAAATATGACACTTAAGCAAAGTTAAAAAGTAAAAAATCATAGTTTAATAAAAGGGTGAGATGAGAGAAAAAGAACGAGAGAGAAAGCGAGAGAGAGTGTGTGAGAGAGAGTGAAAAAGAACGAGAAAGAACGCAACAATGAGAGAGAGAGAAAAGGTAAGAGAAAGAAAACGAAAGAGAGAGAAAGAGTGTGTGTGTGAGAGAGAGAGAAAGTGAGAGAGAGAAAGCGAGAGAGAGTGTGTGAGAGAGAGTGAGAAAGAACGATAAAGAATGCGAGAGAGAGAGTGAGAGAGAAAGTGAAAGACAGAGAGTGGGAGAGAGAAAGTGAGAGAGAGAGTGGGAGAGAGAAAGTGAGAGAGAGTGGGAGAGAGAAAGTGAGAGAGAGAGAGTAAGAGAGAACGAATAAAAGAAGGAATTTTCGTGTCAGCAAGAATATGAGATAGGCGACTGATGGAGAAAACGGTAGGAGAATCTGAAAAAAGAGAAACTTAATATTTTTTATTCAGTTAATTAATTATTCCGGAAGCTCATAAATGTCCAATAATCGAAAATTACCCAGAAAAGGATCACGAGAAATTTGAAAATAAACAAGTGATACTTAGATAGCAAAAGATATAGTTTTCAAATTTGTCCTCCCCTCAATATGATTTCACAGTGCACTATAAACTAAAATCTATATTTTTATATTCCGTTAATTAATAACTAACCAGGTTTTCCGTCGGGACGATCCCATACGCCATCTTAGGTGTTTCAATTGTGCTTGGCCAAAGAGGCATTCTAAAAGCTAAGATGAGTATTACGAGAGTGTATTACGAGATTCCAAGAGTGTATTACGATGCATTCCAAAAGCTAGGCAGAGTATTACGAGACAGGAGGATTTCGTCGCTAACAA
>OZ010579.1:79558412-79563412 GCA_963932145.1 Acanthosepion lycidas | reverse complement strand
ATATATATATATACATATAAAGAACCTCTAAACATAAAAAATTGCATAATATATATATATATATATATATATATATATATATATATATATATATATATACACTTAAACCGAGAGAGCCAGACAAACCTACCAAGGTTTCACCTAAGCGGGTCGTCAGGGAGAGTCAGCTTTTTCTGACCATCCGCTTAGGTGAAAACTTGGTAGGTTTGTATGGCTCTCTAGGTTTAACTAGGTCTTCTCTACTCATTGTATTGAGCAGTTTATTTAGTTGTTTTGCTTTGTTATACTTATAAGATTTCTACTAATATATATATATATATATATATATATATATATATATATATATATATATATATCAAACTCCACTCCCGCCCGTCTTTATTTTGTCTCTTTATTAAGATAGATGCAGCAAATACATTTCTTTTCATCCATATCTCTCTTCTTTTTTTTTTTACCTAATTTTGTTTGCATGTCTTTTATTTTCAACTCTATCAATCATATTTCCTTTTCGAGAAATATATATCATCTTCTACCCCCTCCCGCCACTAACCTCCTCCTGTTACCAAATTAAACCTGCCTCCTCAAACACGTGCGCATAAATTAAAAATAATAATACTGAAATCTTCTTATACTTGGAATATTCGACACCCACTTATTTCTATGAAAATGTTGATATGACGAAATAGAATCGAATTTCAATTCTAAAGCAATAAATTATAATCACCATGAATATAATATATATATATATATATATATATATATATATATATATATATATATATATACACACACATCGTATAGTAATTTTTTTTTAATTTAATTAAGTGTTCGTTTGTAATATCTGAAATTAGACCTATATATATATATATATATATATGTGTGTGTGTGTGTGTGTGTGTGTGTGTGTGTGTGTGTGTGTGTGTGTGTGTGTGTGTGTGTGAAAATATTGTAGAAAATAGGAAAGAAACTGGTTTGGTAAATAATCCAAAGTTCATTAGTATTTTTGTTAATATTTTTAAAAAATAGTGCTCGATACGAAAGTAGAGCATAAATATAATTATTTATTTAAATATTGGAATACTGGAATCATATTTTTAAATAAATAATTACATATATATATATATATATATATATATATATATATATATATATATATATATCACTTATAAAGACGTTTTAGAAGCTCATATTTTGATAAAGAAGATAAAAATTCATTATTTATTTTGAAAATTAATGGCGGTAATGATATAAAGCAAATGATAAAACTCAGTATAATAGCATTTCCAGAGATTCAAAATCATCTTTAAATATAAATATATATATATATATATATATATATATATAGATAGATAGATAGATAGATAGATAGATAGAAAATGCACAGTGAGATAAATATATGAATATAAATACACTATTTTTAGTGTTCGTTTGTATCAATCTATCACCATGAATATGGTGATAGATAGATAGATAGATAGATAGATAGATAGATAGATAGATAGATAGATAGATAGATTGATAGATAGATATTTTACAAAATAAATGAGTACCAAACTGCGAAAAATCAAATCATAGAATCTCGGGTGTTGCTTGTCACTGACCCACAACCTACAGAAAAAGTTGGACGTCAGAATAAATATCGCAAATATTTTTAGCCACATTGATCTGATAATTGCTTCATTTGAAATCGTCACGTATGTCTTCGCCTTTCATTTCTCATGCGACTAACAAAAACCAGATCACGTCTGGTGAAAGCATGTCGATGAATATTTAGTTTCCGCATCGTCATTAAATAAAATCCTATGTGTCTAAGCCCAACGGTCTACCCAAGAGGTACTTCGGTCATCAAAATCATGTTTCTATATTAGCTTCATAGTTACGACTTAACTACACTTTTGACTAGTATCCACTAGTGTCTCGTCTTCGGGCGTGTCAATATAAATTAAAACGTACCTGTTCGCTATGAATCTATCTCCCAGACAGAATATTTTTATTACAAGAACAACCGGTAGTCAGTAGTTAAGCCCTGACTGCAGCGTTAAATTCTTCTTTATGTATTGCGTACGATCGGGGGATAAGTCTTCATAGTTCTTCATAAATTCTTGTCTTTTTGTTATTTCTCCTAAATCTTGTTCCGCCATCCATATACAAAACCTCACTAAGTATGTTATCCGTTGTTTTCTTCCGTCCTTCTTGCCTTCAGTCTTTCCCGTGATTATCAGATTTTCCAAGCCCTCTTTCCTCATTATGTGCCCTCGAAATTCCAAAGTTGATATCGACTTTCAAACTCTTAGCAAACTCCTCCGTCGAAACCCGCGGTTAATTCTCCAGAGAAGTCGGAAGCTCGCTCGGGGTGTGGTTGATTGTTAAACCACTTTTGTACAATCCAAATAAAACTTCTGATTTTTTTTTTCTGTCGCAGTTCCGGCGCTTATTCCTTTTCAAACTGCATAGAGCGAAAGTGAAACTTTTCAACCTCCACTTTTTAGGCGCTCATTCCTGGAGAAAACATCAATATTCAACAAAGTCGGATTCACAATTGAACCATTCCCTTATTTTATTTATAAATGTGTGTGTGTGTATGTATTTGTCCGAAGATTGCAAAAGCGTGGAACCTAAGATGTGGTCATTTTAAATTAACAATGAAAATCGGGCAAAAGCTTCTGAAATCATCTGATCCCCATGGAAAAAAAAATGTACAATTAAAAAATTTGGTGAAAAATATATATTTCTTAGTAATTACTGTGTACATGTGTGGATAGAACATTTTCTTTCTGCACCATGAGTGTTCGAATATAACCACGGCCAATTCATTAGGAAGAAGACGTCCTGATGTTATGAATCTGCTGGAAGCGATCTCAGTGTGCGATATCTTTGGTAAGTACCTGAAAGCCATACCACGGTTTGACCCAAGCCTTGTCAGTGAAAATTGTGTATACGTAACCCTTGGGAGCCGTCGATGGTTGAGTTAGTGACCGAGGGTTTGAGCGTGCTTGCCTTGGCCCGATAGTTGCTCAGGCTAAATAAGAGTCTCAGAAACTGTAACTAAGGTCTGTTCAGCATAATTGCAGTGTCAATGTATGGTTTGTGGGTGGTCATCTATATGTCATATATTTTGAAAATATAATATGAACAAACAACTTGATATATACAAAATTAATGTCTCCATTAAATTGTTTTATTGTAAGGAGATGCATCTTAATTATAAACAAGACTGTAAGACTATTAAAATTATAATCCATCGGTATATAAAATGTTATAGATCTTAAAAAATTTACTTGGATTTATATTATATTATATATATTTATATTTATATTATATCTATTTATATTATATCTATTATAAAATTATATCTATTCTACAAAATTCAAAAGCTCAAATCAAAATCCAATCTAAAAATCTAACCTATGCAAAAATATTGTAGTTTATGAATTCTTATGCCTCAAAGCTGATTGTATCTTAAACAAACAATAATAAATTATTAGCCTGGCTACATATGCACCACACTCTCTTGTGGGTTAACTTGTTATTTATCAAAATTGTCAAATTTTGTGCAATTCGCATATATATATATATATATATATATATATATATATATATATTAGTGTGTGTGTGTGTGAGAGAGAGAGAGAGAGAGAAAGAGAGATAACGTGCGTGAGGGAGAAATTAAACTTGGAATTACAGTCCGTCGGAAAATCAAAAATATATGGAGATTTTCTAAGCGTAGTTGATATTGTTGTGCGACCTGTGTGGATCGAGCTCACTATTCACTTGGCAACTATAAATGATAATTTTGAAAAAGTCTACTTTTATATATTTTTGCCAATTGACCGGTGTATTTTGATGCTATATTCAATTTGTTGTTAGGTATTTTTTATTTTACTCATTTGTTATTGGGGGGCAATTTAGAATACATTTGGCTGCAATGCTAAGTTTCCTGAGTTGAACAAACTGAGCAATTTCCTTTACACTTTGTTACCTCTCTTTTCCATTGTTATTTTTAGAGCGATTGTTTCCAGTCATTTTGATGGCCAATAGAGAAATTCTGTAATTTAGAATGACCTTATTCCATTTCAAATTAAAACCCGTCAAAAACGAATATTTAAAATTAATATACGACCAAAAATGAAATACTGTTCACAAAACAAGACTTAATGATTTCACTGAAATTATGTAACTATAATGTAATGATATTCCGCAGGCAAATCTACATTTTAAATTACTTTATCTCATTGCATGTTTAAAAAATAAAACGTAAATTGAGCTTGAAATATTGTGTAATCTACTCTAATATTTTGTAAAATACTTAGATATGACATAATGATTAATTTGCAGTGAAAAAGCGAATAACATTTATTTTAATACGCCCCTGCTACGGTAAACGCGTAATACATATATATATATATATATATATATATATATATATATATATATATATATATATATATATATATATATATATACAGAGAGAAAGAGAGACAAGGAGAGAGAGAGAGAGAGAGATTTTCTTTTATGCTTGGAAATGTGATCTGAGGAACAAGGAAAAATCTCATTCCTGGGGAAATAAAATATAATCTATGGACCCTTCATGTTGCCTGGTTTATATATATATATATATATATATATATATATATATATATATATATATATATATATATATTCACCTGACTAACCTGTTTATAGTCATTCGCTATAAGCGGTCAGTAATATTCAATAAATATTGAGAGAGTTTCCATCTTCTTTGCTTGTCAATCAATTATTCAAAGTTTCCATTCAAATACTTATCGTTCTACAACTTCAACATTCGATATCGATCTTCTAACTGATAGCTGCAGAATCACGCTTAAAGCTGAGACAGAGATAATCAGACTTATCTTTCCACAAACACAAGCGCATGCGCACGGCGTATACACATCACATGCACACATATATATATATATATATATATATATATATATATATATATATATATATATATTCACGTGCATAAAATGATTTCA
>OZ010579.1:79545912-79553412 GCA_963932145.1 Acanthosepion lycidas | reverse complement strand
TATATATATATATATATATATATATATATATATTAATGCTCTGTAAATTTACATTGAGCACTATTTTGTAAAAATAAAAATATCTATAAGAACACCGGATTATATATCTTTCTGTTCTTTCTTTTTATTAATATATATATATATATATATATATATATATATATATATATATATATATATATATATATATAAAGACAAAAGGAAAACATTTCTTAGCCGCCAGGTTTCATAATTGGCCTTAAGAATATTTTTTAGCGGATTTAAATTTTTGAAAAACTAACGATATTTCTTTTATTTCTATTAATGAATACAACTTGTAGAATAAAATTCTGATATTTTACACCAGAGGACGAATGGTGTTGGTAAAAAAACATTTTTCCATTTTCTTTTACTCATTTACTTACGCACACACACACACATATATATATATATATATATATATATATATATATATATATATATATATATATATATATATCAACCCGATATATTTTATTACTATTCACTAAAATTTCCTAGTATATATATATATATATATATATATATATATATATATATATATATATATATATAATATGGGTTAAAGTACTCCTTATCAGACATAGAGCTTATGTAAATATAAAAGGGTACACTGAAGTGAAATCCAAGGGTTGACAATCTGTATAGTGATCGAACGCAATCTCCGGGAACTCTGGGTCCCTTCTTGATCCGACTATATATATATATATATATATATATATATATATATATATATGTATATGTGTGTGTGTGTGTGTGTGTGTGTGTGTGTGTGTGTGTGCTGATTAATGGTATTTTTGATTATTTGGGTCTATTGTCTGGTAATGCTTATTTGGTGAGAGGTAACGGTTATAATTCAAATTATTCTAGAAGTTATTTAATAGAGATAATTATAGATCTGAATGTGGTTATTTCTAGCTATTTTATAATGTTTGTTAAATTTTTACTCATTATTTATTATTGATTACATTATTAATTGTTGCTTATTATGTATCATTATTTACCAGTGGATGTCTAGTCTATATGTTCTCATAATAATCATTTTTTACTTCCTCCTCCCTAACAGCAATCTCATTCATAACACTCTACCCTGAGTGGCTCTTTTCCCAATGAATTGGATAAACTAATGTGACGTCACCCTGGTCCTGGTCCTGGTCCTGTGCTATCATGTGACGATCTAACCCTTGGCTGTTTCGGATGGAAATCTGGTTAGATTCGATATCAGCTTTGTCGTTCCCAGCTCGCTTCCGACGTCTGGTTACCGAAGTAACTGCTTTGATTTCTAGTCTAACCTAGCCACGTTGTGATTTGATCTTAGGTAGACGAAATCAATCAGGCGTCGGGCCGTAGTGCAAGCTGAATCCGGGGCAAAGGTGATACCGCACAAGTATATGTAAAAGAAAATAATGTAACGACTCAAAAGATTCAAATGTGTTGAAAAAAATAACTTAATAGTCTTTATATCTGTTTGCTGAATACAGGACTGCGTCCTTCTCCCAAACCGCTTCTATGGATTCGTGACAATTTGCGTTCCTTAGGCGAGTGATAATATCTTAAGTTGTTTTTCAATAAACTGGTTTTTGGTAAAAAAAATACCTTTCTTCGCAAATGAAAATAAAACCTTTTCACATTTTTGTTTTGTTAAAAAAAATAACATCGCTCAGTAAGTCTTTCGTTATAGCTTTTTCTCGCCTTAAGTATTTCTCGCTTTTAATTTCCACGCTTAATTAGTTAGCAAATTACAATAGCTCAGGTATGGAAATAGATTTTTTTCCTTTTTTGTACTTCTCGGTAATAAGAGGACAACGAAAATATAGATGTAATCCGAAAATATAGATGTAATTTGAGGATGTCTGTAGGAACAGACGAAAACTTGTAAAAACTAAAAAGACCTTATGCAACTGGAATTTATAAACAGGGATCATATCATTCATATACAGGTTCGGGGTTAGTGTACCTTATTGAAATTGTTTGCGAAGATGCATTTTCGTCATTTAAATCATTAACCTCTATATTTGTTTTTGTATGAATGATTTATGTAATTATAAATTGAACTGCACCTGTAATCGAAATATATATATATATATATATATATATATATATATATATATATATATATATATATATGTGTGTGTGTGTGTGTGTGTGTGTGTGTGTATAAAATGTTATACATGAGAAAGGGGTAGGCACGCATATATATATATATATATATATATATATATATATATATATATGGCGTTTTACACATACACACACACGCGCCCGCCTCATCATATAGATGTGTGTGCGTATATGTCTGTCTCAATGTATGTCCACATTCATATCATGTGCTTATATATATGTGTGTGTGCGCCTGTGCGTGCGTGCGTGCGTCCGTGTATGTTCATTATGGGACATCTGTATGCCCTTGTCTATGGATATTTTTTCGCCTGTATGAAAATATGCGAGTTTGTATAGGCACAAATAAATTATTTTTTTCTCATATATTATTGGTCTTTCTTGATATATGGCGTTAAAATGTTTGATATTCACGAGGTATACATAAGTGAAAAAAAATAAGATAAAAAAAAAAACAATTAACAACGATGCCGAATAAACTCATCATACTTGCACGCAGACTTATGCATAATTCAAAACATTTGTAGAATTGCCTAAGTTAACATTGGTGTAAAGTTTACCCACGGTTTTTTAAAAGCCCATCCTAACCTCCGACCCTACTCACAAGACTGCTGCTCTTGACGAGCGCCTAGTCTGTATTTGCACGTATATTAGACTTCTTACAGTAGCCTGGACTTCTGCTATTGATTCGAGGTTTTGGTTATTCTCTTTTATTTTATTCTTCACTTGCAGACCTGAAGATTTTCCATTGGTTTAAACACGAGTTATCTACGTAGAATCCATGTTGAAAACTGATGCTTGTTTTTTTTTGTTTTTTTTTAATTTATTTATTCATACCGCTTTTAAATTATATCTGTGTGCTTAATAAATTGGATGGTTGAGCGACGAACAAAACTTGCCAGGGTGTAGTGCTCAACAAATATATGAAGTACAATCCAGACATTTTGAGACTTTTTTCAGGAAGGACATTTATTAATTTCAATGAAGTACAAAACTCTAGTATCCTTCAAAATTGGATCCTTTGACTTCAATGTACATGTAGTTCTTCGTGAAGGCCGCATGGAAGCCATCCAAAGTGAAGTCGTCCTTTATATTTTCAATGTCTTATGAAAACAACTACCTCTGAAGTTGTTCTTGTTACGAATTCATGACGGTCGTCTTCGAGTATAGAATCCAGACGTTGGCAATGAATATTTCGGAGACAGTAGGAAAGCGTAGTTCAGGTTCGCAGTGGATATCGTAGCAAAGTAGCAGAGCGTAGTTCTTCCTTGTCATCTTCGCCTGGTCAAGTTGGCACTGGTCCTTCGGTAGGGTAAACAAAGATGGCCGCCTTTATACACGACGGATACAAATGTTCTGCGGCTTCTGATTGTTCTGATTGGTTAAACTTCTATTGTAGACTATAAAGGAAGTTAAGTCATCTGGATTGTCTCACTAGTCCTATATACGCAAAAAACCGTAACAGTTCTTCGGTTTGAGGAGTAACCAAAAGCCACAAGGTGCAATGTCTGGACAGTAGGTAGGGAGAAGGATAGTTTTGATGACTATCATCTATCTGTTTGCTGTTACCAACGCGTCTTTCCTTCCGCCCGTAACTGAGCTTACCGGAAACAAACTTTCCACAAATTTTGCGCATGTTCTAGTCTTCATGAATAATTGTACGTGGAGTTGCCACATCAAGTCTGTATACTTATTGCCTTTAGAGACTCATGACAATCTTCATCCAGAGAATTCCGAATTTTCTTAACCAGCTATGATGTTCTGATGTCGACGTCCACATTGTTTCCCATCCACATCACTCGCCGTCTCTCACATCCTTTCTACCGCCGAGGAACCTATTGTGCCAGCGGGAATCAGATGCTCATCTCATAAATTTCAATCTTTAAGCAGCCTGGAGCATTTCATATGTTTCTGTAGCATTTTTGTCCACAAAACGTTATTGCATGGCGAGATTCCAAATTGTCTTCAAGTCCTGACTGCATTCTGCAAACTTGTTTGCTGTGACAAGCACTGTTTAGTAGGGTGTGTTTTAAGAGTTTTACAATCGGCTCCTTCATTCTGAACGCCTTTTTGTTTACATTTTCCATAGAATTCCTCATTAACCACATGATCCGTCCATGATAATCACAGCCTCCTTCTGTAGAACTATATGTTGTTTACAGTCTCTTTTTCTTCTGTTAGGAGATTGTCCAGCATTTACTGCCATATAACGGGACAGATGTCACATAAAAATTCAGTACTCTTTTCTTTCTAATGAATTTTTTTTTTGTTTCTTATGCGGTTCTACAGAAAGATGCTGAGGATGCCGCGAAACGAATATCGGAGAGAGACAGTTGAACACATTTCAATTCTAGGACAAATAACGAGGAAAATCGGTTTATAGAATTTGACACTCACATGACCTATTAGGATTAAGATGTTAAGAGCGAATAAGCTACCAAACCAGCTGGTGTAAATGGGATGACACAGCATGGACTAGGAATGATAGTACGGGGATAGACATTGCTTAGATCTAGAAAGGAGAGAGAGCCATTATCGTCCAGGTCTTGAAAGAAAACATAAAAGTTCACATTGAATAAACTGAAACATATACGCAATATGTAGCAATTTTATTTTCAATCAGTGCTTATAATTTATAAATATATGAATATATTTATATATTTGGCGATCAAAGTGAAAATTATTCTCACATAATTTTTCCTTCATGTTTGACTTGTTTGTCGTGTCCGTTGGGGAATGAAACCAGAACAACTATTTCAAAGCTTTATTTTTTTTTATTTCAGACTCTCTTAGTTCCGTCTTTCTTTCATGTTTTCTCTTTTCTTTGTCTTTCTTTTCTATTCCTATTTTTCTTTTTGTTTCTTTCTTTTTTCATTTTTATTTGCTTTTGTTTTTACTTTTGCTTTTTCTTTCTATTTTATCTTTTTGGGTTTTCTTTGTCTTTTTTTTAGTTTTTTTTTCTTTTTCGTTTTATTTCTTTTTTTTTTTACTCTTTTTCTATCTTTTATCTGTCTTCCATTTGTTTTTCTGACAGTCTTCCGCTTTTTCTCTCTTTCCATTTTGCTTTTTCTTTATTCGCTTGTTTTTGTTTTTTTTTGTTTTTTTTCCCCCCTTTGGTATCCATTTTCTAGCTTTCTTTCTATTCACTTTTTTTTTTTTCCTTTTAATTTCTATTTTCGCTAATTATTTTTCTTTTTGGTTTCTTTTCTTTTCTTTCTCATGTTATCTCTTTACTTTCTTTTTTTCTATTTCTTGCCTTTCTTTCCTTTTTCTTCAATACTTTTCCTCTTTTCTCTCTTTCTTTTTTCTTCATTCCTGTTTCTTTTTCCTTTTTCTTTTGTTTCCATTTTCTTTCTTTCTTTCTTTCTTCCATTTCTTTCTTTTGCTTTCTTATTCTTCCTTTCCTTTTCTTTGTTTATCTTTGTTTTCTTTCTTTTTTAGTTCATTGTTTTGTTCGTTCGCTTTTCTTTTCTAATTTTCTTTTTATAATCCTGTCATTTCGTTATCGTCTGTTTGCATTCATTTTTGCTTGCGTGTGTTTTTTTTTTCTAATCATTATTGTTATTATCGCTCCTACACGCATCTCACCGTGTTATTCTGTATTGTTTATTCCACAATGTAGTTGCCTGGTTTATGATAATTGCAAACTAATTGAGCTTTTATGCCGATAAACGGAAGCCTTTGTGTAATAAAAAGCAATCGGAAATCTCCTGAAAAGTGAATCAGAAAAGTTTATAGCGTGAGCTATTACGTGGAATTATGGGAAAATGTGTCGGCTGTTTCCTGTCAGGTAAAATCACAGATTTTGCGGCGAATGGAGATGAAATATTTAAATAAAACCTAAAAGACAATATTTTAAAACTGAATGCGGGTCAGTTTCTGTGTTTTTATCAATTTCCTCATGTATTTCTTATTTAACATAATATCTGACTAAATGTTTTCTTGAAGAGATTACTGCTGTTAGATAATCTGCTTCTCGTGAGAAATTTCTACATTAAAAAATACGGTGTTTTTGCTGAAGGAAACCGCTATGCAAAAGAAATAATTCCTCTAAGTAAAAACGAACTACAAAATGAGTGAAAATCTCTTCTTTTTCTTCTTCTTTGCCCGTGTCCCCGCAGGAAGTTGTCGATCAAGACTCTCCACAATTTCCTGTCTTTTGCAGCTCTCAATAATTTTTTTCTATTTGTTATCTCTCCTAAAACATGTTTCGCCATCCATTTACGCAAGCTCGCTAGGTTGGTTATGCATTTTTTTCTCTTTACCTCTTGCCTTCAATCTGTCCTGTAAGTATCAAATTTTATGTCCGTTAGAGATTTCACCTGCCTCGTTCTGATGTTAAATGTCCTTTTTCTTTCCATTTTCTCTAAAACTTTGTCGTTGCTGACAGGTTAAGTCCATGGTATTCTCAGTATTCTTCCGTAAGACTACATTTCTTTTGCTTCAAGTCTCTTTTTCATCCCTGAGGAGATTGCCCAGCACTCACTGCCATATAAGAGGACTGATATTACCCAGCATTTCAGTAGACTTTTCTTTGTTTCTAACCTTATTTTTTCTTTAATTATAATACATTTCTTGGTTTTTGAAAGTCATATGTCCCTATCTCAATGAGTCTTCGAATTTCAGAGTTGTTCTAGATTGATTTTGGTATCTTCCAATTGTACTTTTAAGTTGGCGTCTTTGTTACACACATGTTATATGGTAACTCTCTTTTGACTATTGTTCAATTGGAAAACGATTTCAGTAAACGAAAATTAATAATCTATTTTGTGTACCTTCCATTCTAATTTGGATAATCATTCACCAAATGATCACAAAAACGTCATTGGCGAAAACTGTTACTAAAATATCTATCCATCCCATCTCTAATAGCAAATTTTTATTACCTCCTCATATCTAAGTCAATAAAACTGCATATAAAACGGTATGAAGATACCAATTAATTAAATATATATGCATCTTTGATGCAGCCTATATATATATATATATATATATATATATATATATATATATATATATATATATATATATTATAAATTAATAGACTTAAAATATGGTTTTTCGCTACACAGTTCCAACCATGTTTCAAAAATGGAACCGTATTTTAAGTCTACTAATTTATAATATTAATGCTCTGTAAATTTATATTGAGCACTATTTTGTAAAAATAAAAATATCTATAAGAACACCGGATTATATATCTTACTGTTCTTTCTTTTTATTAATACACACACACACACACACATATATATATATATATATATATATATATATATATATATATATATATATATATATATATATATATCCCCGAAATCCGCAATAAAGCCAGGGTAACATCACTGATGACCTCATATCGTTGCA
>OZ010579.1:79515912-79540912 GCA_963932145.1 Acanthosepion lycidas | reverse complement strand
CTTCTGGGTTTCTATAATCACATAATTTTTCACTATTTTTGTCTAATTTAAGTGTAGGGTTTTTATTAATACTATTCCGGCATGCGGTTTTATTCAGGATTTTATTATTGTGTTTTTTTATTATACTTTCTAGATTTTCAGTACAAATGTAACTTAATTTTAGGGTGTTTTTATTAAATATTTTACTAATTATACTATTTGCACGAAAGTGTTTTTCAATTAAAGTTAGGAATTTATGTCCTAGCTTAATACTAACCATTTGGTTGAATGGAGGGGTATACCAAATGATTTTTCTTTTCCTGTTTTTCTTCTGGTTACTGTAATTGTTTCTATAATTGATGTTAGCATTTTTGTATCCACTATTTTTTAGGGCTGCGTTATAAAAATTACTGTGTTGTTGGAATATTTCTTTATTAGCGGAGTTAATGCTGATTCTATTCTCTATTGATGAGGGTATATGTTTAATTATGGATGGAGGGTGGTTTGACTTAGGGTGTATATACAAGGGGTTAGTGTTAGGTTTTCTATAAGGTGTTGTTTATTAAATCTAGAGTTACGTCGAGGAAGTTTACACTTTTTAATTTAGTACAGATTGTTGTTTTAAATTTAGATTTCTAAATTCACTATATATAATCTTTCTAATTTTCTCTATTTTAATATTAGAGTCAAAGTCTCTGACCTTGTTGGTCTTTTAATACTGTACAACATGACCGCGCACCATAAATTAGATATTAAGGACTCTTTAAAATTTCTCTCTGTTAAATTTTAATCCCTACTTCATCTTTACACCTTCCTGTTCTTCTCTCGTCTATTACCCCTCCCTATAGCTTTCATTTACTCAAATATTCGTCCCCCACTCTCATACATACACTCTTTCTAAATGTTTTTTGTTTTTTTTTTTGAATTTGTAGGACTGATGAATTGGATCGTATTTACGATTCCAATGGAATAAATTATGACCATGGAATATTACTGTTTAAGCCTTTTTATTATATATATATATATATATATATATATATATATATATATATATATATATATATGAAGAAAAATGTACGGAAAAAAAAACAAACACAAATCCTTATATGCAATTATGCTGTTTTAATGTTAATATAATGTCAACGTCTGACGTTTCGGTCTAATAAACCATCTTCAGGACATATTCATAAAATATAATTAACATTATCAATTCAACATGACAAAGGTCTTTGTCATGTTGAATTGATAATGTTAAATTATATTTATATATATGATAATGTTATATTATATTTATATTAACATTAAAACAGCATAATTTCATATAAGGATTTTTTTTTTCCGTATATTTTTCTTCATACCGTCGGATTTATATCCATATATTTTCTTACATATATATATATATATATATATATATATATATATATATATAAGTGAATATTGAAGGCAACACTCAGGCCACGAGTGTTGAATTTGTTTTCTCGACTATTAATATATATATATAGGCCAGTGGTGCATTGTGGGTAATCCATTATGGCGGTTATTTTCACGTGGCTTATTTATTTATTTCATTATTTATTGGATTAATTTATTTTACTTGTTTTTTTTATTTTTATTTTTTAATTTATATATTTATTTATTCTATTTGTATTTTATATATTATTTATATATAAAACCTGAAGTACTTCAATACATCCATCATCTTACAAGCAGTGTAAACATGCATTTTGCCGAAGCAAATATCTCCTTTACACAAATCTATATATATATATATATATATATATATATATACCAATGGAATGAGAACGAATATAATGTAAATTCTAACGTTCACAGCATTAATACAAAAGAGGGTTCAATACCAAGTGTACAGCAATAATTATTTGTTTATTATAGATTTTTACATGTGGACAAACACATTTGCCCACGACAAAGATGTAATCTTCTATCGATGCCTTTTGTGCATTTTGACTGGATAGAACTAAAAATTATTATAGCCATATATACATACATATATATGTTGTAAGATAATGTTTTTATTCTGATATATATTTTCCACTTGTAAAATGAAACGAAATAAAATCTGTACTCATTAAAAAACTGAATCTTTCATTAATTCATTTCTTATCATCAGTATTTTTTTTAATAAATATTTAAATAATTTAATTTACATTAAAACGTTTTTCAAATGCAAATAGCGTAGTGTTTTTGAAGTACCAGTTCTAGAACCATAAAGACATTTATTCTTTTTGTGTCGTTCTATCAAATTCTGTAATAGTCTTAGAACAATCATTTCCGATTTTCACCTTACGTTTTCCCAGATCTACATGTATGTTTGATATTATCAAGTAATAGAAATAAAAGCAGCAGGTGCAATTCTGCATGCTTAAATGCTGCCCCCTATTGAACAAGTCTCTTTATGAAACCACGTGTTATTATAAACAAAAATGTGGCAAACTTCTCGTAAGAATACGAAATTGGCACTATTATATATAATATGTATATAATTTCTCATAAGGTCGCCCGTGTATTGAATACTCTTGTCCCATCTGGTCACGTGCTCCTGCTATTCATCTCGGGGTTCTTTACAAAATTCCAAGAAAGATCTGCAATGTAATCGATCCTGACTCGGCATCTCGACTTCAGTCATTTTATCACCGATGTGACTTAGCTTTCCTCTGTCTTTTCTACAATTATTTTCATGGCAACTGCTCTGGCGTGCTTTTTTTTTCTTTAGTGCCCCGACTGCATTAATTTAACCGTGCTACTAGATTGGAATCTAGGTCCCATCGGTTTACTATTAAAATAGTGAAATGCAACAACCACTTCTACTCCAACAGTCTCTTTTCTCGCACTTCCTGGCTGTGGAACTCTCTTCTTTTTTATATTCTTCCCTGATATAATAAAATCTTTAAAAATTGAAATGCAACGTCAATTGCCTTTTTGTTTAATTCCGTTCGTCTTTTATTCTTTCCTCAATCCCTACCCACCCCTATACTGAGTCTTTCCTCCAACTTTCACTCTCTTTAATACTCTGCGTATCAATGCCATTCCTGCCTTGCTTGGGGTGAAATGATTAAAAACAAAGAAAAAAAAGCTATTGCCTATCTTGAAGTTGTGTTTCTACAATATTTCATGAATGCTGTAAAATAAAATCTTCATTACCCAATTATGGTTGTATTATATCTGAATGAATCGTTCTATTTTCGCAACTCCCTGATAATTTAACTTAATCACTTGAACAACATCTCTCCCCGACTACTAGCCCAGAAAGCCGTAACGAATTGTGACTAAGACTCCGGATGGCTTCTCTTATATCCGCCCGGCCGGATCAATAAATCATTTTTAAAGTCATCTCATGTTTCAAATTCCGTCTTTTTGATTGTTTGAATTTAATCTTGTAAAGGAATTCGCTGCTCAAGCCTAATTTCCAGAACATTTCTCTTTTTTATTTATTAACCTGAACTAGATATATTTTCGCTAAAATCATAACCAAAAGCAAGTGCTATCAAATAGTTTCTCTATGCAAATACCTCCGTCATCCGTTAAAACACTTCCCGGATATTTCTTGAGAAATGTTTTAACGGATTAAGTATGATGGAATTATTTCATTTTCTTCTTCCATAGTGGTGAAAATAGTAGGTTAGATTAACTCCTTTAGGCTTTGGGGACAGTCTAGTGAATGGACTACTTTAAATGCAAAACACTGAGTAAGCCAACGAGAAATTTCACCACCATGTTTCCCAAAAAGTCGTGACAATTCACAGATTATAAAAAAAAAAAAGGAATCTCTGAATTGTCATAATCGCCTGAAGAAACTCTGCCTTTATCATTCCAAGGAATTCATGACAATTCTCAGAAAATAAAGAAGAGGGATCGGTAAACTGACATTACTGCCAACGTTCCGAAGAAACATGGCATTTAAAGTCGTGTAGAAGATAACGAGAAACACCTCCAAAGAAATGATGACAATTCACAGATATTAATGAAAGGAATCTTTTAAGTGCAATGATCTCCTGCATCCTGAAGGGACATGGTATTTCAAGCCGTGTAAAAATTAATGTGAAAGCAAACCACTATGTTTCCTAAAAATCCATAAAAATGCGGAAAAATATTCGTGAATATGAAAGGATCATGATAAAAATAAGCAGACATAATGTTTGTAATTTATTCAGTCATACGTGCCTAGTAGAGAATTTGCTGCACACACACACACACACACACACACATATATATATATATATATATATATATATGTGTGTGTGTGTGTGTGTGTGTGTGTGTGTGTAAGCAAATATATGGATATATATCCGACAGTATGAAGAAAAATATACGGAAAAAACAAACAAAAATCCTTATATGCAATTATGCTGTTTTAATGTTAATATAATATCAACGTCGGACGTTTCGGTCTAATAAACCATATTCAGGACATATTCATAAAATATAATTAACATTATCAATTCAACATGACAAAGACGATCGACATAAGAACATTAAAACAGCATAATTGCATATAAGGATTTTTGTTTGTTTTTTTTCCTTATATATTTTTCTTCGTATATATATATATATATATATATATATATATATATATATATATATATATATTCTGTAACAGCAAAATTGTCCAAATCGTGTAACAGCATGCGATAATTGTCCATTCCAGGAAATGTCTAATATCTAAGAAATCACTTAACAAATTTCATTTCTTTTTTCCGGATTTTCAAATAAGACGTTTATTTTGATACCATTTGTGTTAAGAATCACTGAAAAGAACTTATTTATTGTTCAACTAAAAAGAGAGCAGGTTAAAATAGTTTAGTGTCAGCACTACTATAACTTCCCAACTGAGCAATGGCGAGAGCAAAATGATTATTAGGACCTTCAGTAATGGTACCGACATTCATACTCTGTATTCCATCTTCAACGTCCATTCAAGTACAATCAACAAAATGGTAAATAAGTTTAAAAAAGAGGGAGCAGTAGAGAAGAAAACAGGACCAGGACATCACAAGAGGGGTCATCATTTCAAGTTAGAACTAAATACATTCTTATTTTTCAAAGTCCCATATTTTTTTATAAAAACTTCGAAGAATTCCAGTAAGATATTTTTAATCTTATCTAAGATACAACAGTTCTAATTTTGATCTAACAGTTAGACAATTATTCTATTACTCGATTTCGACAATTTTGCTGTTACAGCCGGTATATATATAATATATATATATATATATATATTAGTCCAACAACTAAAATCGATAGCACAAAGGGAAAATAATGACATAATCATTCAAATAAAAGGTCACAGGGAAATCCTCATCAACACTGGAAAGAGCAATAACAGTTAATGGACTTGAGAAACCTGTTTTCCTGAAAAATTGTTTTAAGAGAAAGTTTTTATAAATTTCTACCGAAAGCATTATTACTGTCTGCTGGGACAATGTATTTCAAATGTTTCCGTGTAGGGAAACGGCTAATATTAATGTTATGGTCCAGGTTAGGACCAAGGAAGTACAACACGAACACAAGAGTAGAAATAACGAAGGTATATTACACGAAGTAATAATACAAGATATGGAAGGTGTTAGTATGACTGTCAGTCTGGTTTGGAGTGAACTACTATCGGCTCGACTCGATTCGACCCTCTCTTTTGAGAGGCGTACTATACATAGTGTTAGGAAGAGTTTTTTCTGTAGTTATAGGTAAGGACCCATGACATTTACCATTTTCAATATCTTTTGAGTAAAATTCTTCAGGTTTTGATCGCATAAAATCTTTCCACAAACACTTGAATCTAGTTTTCTCCGTCAAAGCGATTTACATTGAGTGTAAATGGTAATAATTGATTGATACAAGGTCAGATGAATATGTCAGGTGAAGTAGAACAGACCAATCATCTTCCACTTTTTTTATTATTGTTATTCTTGCTGTATGTAGCCTTACGTTTTCATGGAGGAGAACATGTTTCCTTTAATCCGCTGTGTACGCTGCCACTGTCATACAAAACTAAGAGATATTAGTGCATTCCAAATTAATTCTTAACTACATATGATTAGTAAAGATGATACATTCGCCATGACAATTGGTTCCCCAAAAAGGAAATAACTTATAACTCGATCTAATATTTATTTATTTTGTTAGTGATTAACAGGATTGAATAATTGAAACTTACTGAATGTCTTTAGATTAAACAATAATCTACTTACCCGTTGACCGCCTTTATGACATTGTTGCATTTATTTTCAAGTTTAGCTAAAATTCATTTGAACCTGCCTGGCCTATTTTTCCTCAGGTCAATATGCGTAATCTCTTATGTGTTACTATCAATGGACACCTCGAGGTGGTGTAATGGTTAGCAAGCTTGTCTCGCTAGAACAATTACGATTGAGTAGTGCGTTCGATCCTCACTGGGTGCCCCCTAATTTCGGCCTTGTGCCACGTCTAAGCTATGCTTGGAAAATCACTATATAGTTTACGAGTTTGGGCATCTCAGCGTGGTGTAATGGTTAGCAAGCTTGACTCACTAGGACTATTACAACTGAGTAGTGAGCTCGAACCTCATTGTGTGCCCCATACACTCGGCCATGTGCCACAGCTATGCTTGGAAAATCACTATCAATACAGGTAATATCTTACTGTGTAAAATTGTATATAGCCTTATGCATCGACTGATTTAATTTCTTTTCATGTATACATATATTCATATAGGAATTTACCATTTCTAACTTGAAATATATTTGATACGACATTAATATATATATATATATTAGAACAATATTGGTTAACCCAACGATAAAATGGAACCAGAATTCTATGTAACGCAATTCGTCCTCTAAAAGGTTTTCATTAGACTAAACTAGCATATTTATTGATGGAATTATATACAGTGCTGCGCAAAATAAGTTTGCTAAGATATTAAAAAACGTGCCTCTTTTTCCAGATAATCAACAAATCTTAATTAAACTATATATGCATCAAGAAAATCCTTTAGTAAACGAATTACAACCACTTTAAAAGTTTTTTATCAAATTATTTGCACTGGCAAAAATGTAAAGCAAATGTGCAAAGTATAAATGCAACGTTCACTTACTATTGCTCATCATAATTTTGAATTAATATTTTTAGTCCAGTTTGATATAAATCTTTGAATGAGAATATAATTTGTTTAATAAAGGTTTTCCTAACGAATTACATTCACATTCAAAGATTTATATCAAGCTGGAATAAAAATATTAATTCAAAATTAAGATGAGCAATAGTAAGTGAACCGTTGCATTTATACTTTGCACATTTGATTTACATGTTTGCCAGTGCAAATAATTTGATAAAAACTTTTAAAGTGATTTTAATTCGTTTACTAAAGGATTTTTTCTTAATGAATATAGAGTTTAATTAAGATTTGTTGATTATCTGGAAAAAAAAGAGAGATATTTTCTTAGATTATTACGTTAGGGGTTCACTTACTTTTGCTTAGCACTGTAAATTTAAGGGAATGAGTGTAATATAAACATAAAGGTCTGTTATAGCAATGCACCAAGGGGAAACTAAGAAGATGTAGTTATGATAAATTTTAAACTTTAAAATTGCTTGCGTACGACGTGTCTCGAAATACAGCTCAGCCGATCTCATCCCGTTTCCCAAAGATTTTATTTTTGTTTTTTCTTTTTATTTTATTTTTTTGTGGTGCTTTTGTTTTTAAATATCCCACACCTAGACAACGAAAGATATTTTAATAAAATGAAAATGTTACAAATGGACCTGGATATAAATTTACCGAGAATGATTAAGAAATCAGTGCACTTTCAATGATTTTCCGACTTATTAAATTAAACAGGGCCTTGTACAAGGTGAATATCGTTGTAAAAAAAGCATAAAAAACTCATACTTCCTCTGATGACTAGCCTCTATTGTTCTGACGGCGCAAAATTCTAGTTAAATGGGCATCATTCTAACAAAACTTGGATGATTCATATAGAATCATAGAGGTACTTATCTAACGCAACATGAGATCTGTCAACGCAGAAAATATTTTGAAAAGCTGAGATTCTTCTATAAATATGTAACTATTTTTTAATCAAGTCACTCCAAGGGCAATACTCCCACTTAGATGCAGTGGGCTGCTAGGGGTGAAAGAGAATGAGAAGATTTAGAAGGAATTTTAATTAAAGCAAATATCACTATATTTATATGCCATAAAAACTAATATTTATATGCCATAAAAACTAATATTCTTTGTATTTTTCTCTTGCAGGTATGTATGAAATCTTCTGTTTCTATATAAACTACATTGATAGGTATGTACTTATTTATTATCAGTTATTATAAATGAATAAGAGGTTCATTTTGATTTATTTATCTATTATTGGAAGAGAATTGGTTATATTTATCGACATATCCAGTATTCCCAGAATCAACAACACTATCTATGTTTTATATATATATATATATATATATATATATATATATATATATATATATATATATATATATGTGTGTGTGTGTGTGTGTGTGTGTGTGTGTGTGTGTGTGTGTGAAAATATATAGGAAAGAACTGGTTCGGTAAATAATCCAAAGTTCTTTAGTATTTTTGTTATTATTTTAAAAAAAATAGTGCTCGATACAAAAGTAGAGCATAAATGTAATTATTTATTTAAAAATATGATTCCAACACGCTATATAAGAGTTCTCGTGTTTCAAAACAAGAAGCGAAAACCTCAATATAATTATTTGAATTAAATTGAATTAAAGTAAGTTCTGTTCCATCTTCAAGCGAAATTTTTTTTTTGAATAACTTATTTGTAAAATTTACGTGTTTTAATAGCATATTCATTATTGAAATCAAAGTTTCCATGGTAACGGCTAGCGCGATTGTTTAAAAAGAAAGGGGTGTAGGGTGTTAATAATTTGTATTAGTAGAGAGTTACATTCATAGATGTCAAGTCAGGGTAGGGTTGGGGTGTCTAAATTTTAAAACGGAAGATGATTTCGTCTAGTCTGGTTTACGTGTCTATGGAGATTTATTTATTTTTTATTTTATTTTTTTCTGAAAGGGTTTTGTGTATATAAAAAAACTGCCGTAACATTTTTTTTAACATTTTTTTGACGACTTTATAAAGGGTTATCATGGGTATTGAAACTATTTATTAGGACTATGCATTTTTTAAAATTATTTTATTGTTTGTTTGTTTATATGCTAATTATTCAATGCAAAGATTTGATGATGTCGGCAAAAAACCGTTAACTCATGTCTATCGTTTAATAGATTTTTATTATTTAGAAACTTAATAATGTGTAGTTTTTCATGTAGGCATAAAGGGCATGGGTCATCCCAAGTTTTACAAGTTCTAGTTTTGTTATATATATATATATATATATATATATATATATATAGCGTTTTAAGGCAGGTCGGATATAACGATGGTTTTCCTCTGCCCAGTGAGTAGGGAGGCAGGTTCGAATCCTGCCGAAGAAGACATACTTTTCTTTAATAATATTCATCCCGTTAGACGAAAATAAATAAATGTACTGTTTTTGTAAATGAACGGAGCGTCTACTTAAATATGAGTATCTATCAAAATAATGTTTAAAGTGATAAATATATATATTTATAAGTGATATATATATATATATATATATATATATATATATCGGTTTATGATAATTATATGCATCATTCTCTTCATGTATTTTACGATTTTCCATATGTATTTATGTGCATATGTATGCATTTATATGTTTTAATATAGATAAATTCCCAGATCAATTCTGTGGACAAGACAGATTGGTATAAATAAAATGACAATTTCTTGTCCACAGAATTGATCTGGGAATTTATCTATATTGTTGACATGGAAAAAAAAATCTCTTAGTATAAAGGTAATTTACATTAACCAGAAAAAAAGGCTTACACAGAAGCGTCTATCTTTTTAAATTTGGATTGTTTAATGTAACTATAACAACAAGAACATTTCGATTTCATTTTTGCCTTGAAAAAGTCGGAAGACGAAACGCGTCGGCAAAATCTAAGATCTTTTTTCCAATTGTCATTTTATTTATACCATATTTTAATTTGTACACATATGTTTTGGTTTATTCATATTTAATTATCTAGTTCCTGTACAGGGTGAGGCAGAAGTCACACTCTATAGGGATAATTTATTAAAAAGTGAAATTACACACTAAAATTTGATTTACTCGTTATTTAATTGTTGTACATGCTGTTCAAAATGTCCTCCTTATTTTTCAAAACGAATTTCAATTCTACGCCTGCACGATTCATTAACATGTCAGAGAGTTTCCTCTGTCATTTCAATGCATTCATATTTCATTCATTCTTTAAGTTTCTGAATATTTCTTGGGCGCATCTGATAAACAACTGATTTCAAATGGCGCCACAGAAAAAAATTAAATGGTGTAAGGTCTGGAAATCTCTCAGTAAATTGAACCTTTTCGACCTATCTATTAATCCCTATATTGCACGACATTTGCCTCATCCTGTATATATCAGTATTCTGTATTGTTATATATACATATTTAAACGCGAATGAGTCACAGATTCGCGTCAATTGGAATGATTTAACATTTCTGGTAGGTATTTCCATAGTTGACGGAAAATATTACACCAAAATCCGAGAACGCATTTGTGTAGCGAAATATACTAAAAGAAAAATTAGGGAACATATGAAAAATTGTTTAGATAGAGATAACATTGGGACGAACTGCTTTGTAATATCGGTCCTCTTATAGAGCACTGTATAATTCTCCTGACTCATGCCAACAGATGTTTCACTAGAGAAACACGCTAAGAATACTATGAACGGTGTATATGAGCAATGGGGAAGCTCTTGGGAAAAGGGACTCAGAAAGGAATTTTTGTAGCACATAAGTGGTTGATTTTTATTTAGCGGCATATGAACCTCTATGGTTTATTTAATGCCTTAAAACTAAACATTTTCTACATAATTGTATGCTTTCAGAGAGAAAACCTAAGTTTATTACATATACAGTTAGTAGATCATAAAATCTATTCTTGGTAATTTTAGTATAAAAATGTATTTTTATATTTTTTAGTAAGAAGGGACTACGCATAAACTACAATAAAACAGAGCGTATGGTAGTCACTAAGATGACGAGCCCGAAATGCTATCTGATGGTCGGAAACACTAGAATCAAGAACACGCAAAAGTTTAAATATCTGGGAAGCGTCTTGACAGAGTACAATAAGTGCGACACTAAGATCTGTAGGCGTATTGGGATGGCCAAAGATATTTTCCAAAAGTTGGGCAGAGTACTGCGAGACAGGAGGATATATTTGGTAACAAAAAGAATACTGAACTGTTACGTGACATCTGTCCTTCGTTGCGGCAGCGAATGTTGGAAGATTTCCTCAAAGAGGAAGAAGAGACTCGTGGCGACGGACGTGTGGTTCTACAGAAGGATGATAAGGATATCACGAACGGAGCGTGTGAGCAACGATGAGATCTTAGAGAGGTTGCAAACAAGGAGGAGGCTTATACTTAATATCAGGAAGAGGCAGCTGAGGTTTCTGTAACACATAATGAGGAAGGAGGGCCTGGTGAATCTGATACTCACGGGTCGAATCGAAGAGAAGAAGGGAAAACAACGCGAATGGTCTAACAGAAGAGAGAAGGGGAAAACAACGCGTGCCATACCTCGCGGACTTAAGCAAGTGAATGACAGAACGTGGTCTGTGGGAGGAAGCGGAGGGAAGGAACTTGTTGAGAGCTGTAAGGGATAGAGAGACGTGGAGAGCCATGATCGCCTACGTCCAGAAAGGACATAGCACATAAAAAAGAAGAAAGAAGTGTTGCGTTGATTGTCATTTTGCTATAAAAATCACTTGTTGCTCATTTTATTATAAAAATGTAGTTTTGGTTTTTGGACGAAATGTTTTTAGACGCACCCTGTCTCGTTATTCATAGTAATGGCTGTGCTGCTTATAATGGGTTAGCTGCATTTGGATCTCGGCATTTAATAATCAGAATTTTCTTGACCCAGTGACAGGGGCCTTTAATCATCATGTAGAAGCATATTGGGTCAGCATCAAGAAACGCCTAAAGAGAAGTCATGGTTCAAAAGGCGATATGAAATGGTCAAAACTGGATGAGGAAAATCTATAGAGATTTTTTTTTTTTTTAAATTCAAAGCTAATGATTTTTTGAACATATATCATTGCAATACACATTTTAAATATATTATTATACCTTGTTTTAAATTAATACTATCACATTAAGTTTTTTTAGTGGGGGTGCATCTAACTACATTCGACCGATTTTTTGTTTGGGGCGTTCACTAAATACCATCAGCTGGGACCCTAACAGGTGCTACCACCCCGGAGAACAACAGCAGTTAAGAGGTGGTTCTACGCTCCTCAAAACCTCCAATCCAAGGCCTTGCAGCAAGATGTAGTTTATCGTCTTATCAATGACACGTTTTGAATTCAAATGATAAAACTAAACGGTCAGAGGTCTACCACATTAAAAAGGAAAGTGGGTTTGGAGAAGCTGACACTCACAGAACCTATTGAAAGAAATAGTGGTATAGGAAAACAGCGACTAATCAAGCTTTTGCAAATTTATGGTAGAACATGGAGAGAGAAGAATAGTATAAAATCAAACATTGCTAACATCTACAAAGAATAGGAATTTTGGTTGAGCAATCATCGCACATACCCTGAAGGGGAAAATACATGAAGCAAGAAGTGTACGTTTTCTGCTATTAAACTATTTAACGATTAAATCAATATTAATATACCAATATTTCTTTCAACAATGTTTACACGCTTGTTTTTATTAGTCCATATTATTTTCTACGGACATATATTTGTAATTTGATCATAAAATTTGTGTATGTAGCGACAATTTATTCATTTTAGTAGATCGAATTGGATGGAGGTTATCAAGGCTGTATCTGTCAGTTTCTGCCTGGCCAGTTCAAATCGGATTTAATTTATTGCCGGTTTGTTTACGAAATTGAGTGCATGGACTTAATATTTGCCTGTAAATAAGCAGATATTCAATTAACCTTTTGAAACAAACGTAATATATCATGGATTATAATCTTAAGGTCTGAGTCTCGTCGGAATTCCTATCAAAATTACGCTGAACAATAACACCAATTTTTTTAAAAATATGTAGTATTAACGCTGTAATTTTTAATGAAATATTCGAGATACAGACTGGAAATGTTTTTCTTCGACAATCCCAGCCAAACCCCAGTATCGTCGAAAGGACGGCAGTGCTTAAACTAAAGCGCACATTTTCTGTTGTTGAAAGAAAATAAAAATGGCTCTTTCAGGATCTTAGTGATTCCTAGTAGTAGCGTTTATTCATATAAAATAATTCATTATTTTTTCCTTATATTTTTATCCATTCATCGTTGTAACTATCTCCTATTTGATCGCGCGATACATTTTTTTTTTTACCTATTATCGATCGGCAAACTTATCTTACTATTGATCTGTCTGTCTAACTACCTGTCCACCAACCTTGCAATATATTTTCTATCGATTACACCGCGTCCCACATTATTAGCCACTTCATGTTTCATCAATATATAAAGTAAATACTTATTGGAAACTGAAGATTTTTTCTGGATGATGACAGCATCTATCTGCGCAGTTAGAACGAAACCCGGTTCGTTTTGCGCAGATGTAAATAAATGGTAGCTATTTCATGGAATTCGTTCCGAATTTAGAGGTTTAGAATTAACAGCAGCCGTGTTTAGAGTTGCAAGATTATTCAAAACGTGCCGTAACGTCGTGAGAATTTAATGTCGAATATAAACACTAACACCAGAACTTGAAAAATTGAAGTGAGTTGCAAGTTCGTAAAGTGAACATAAAGAATCGTTTAATTACACCACTGTTTGCAAAATATCGATTGTAAGATCATAAGGCGAATATAAGGAACTGTTTAATATTAGGTTGGTGCAAAAATAATGACGTAATAATGTCGTTTTTTGACGTATTTTTAACGTCAAAAAACGACATTATTACGTCATTATTTTTGCACCAACCTAATAACTCCAAAAATTTCAAAAGATAAAATAGATGGTCAGATCGTAAGGCGAATATATAGATCTGTTTAATAATTCCAGAGCTTGCAAAAGGTAAAATAGATGGTCAGATCGTAAGGCGAATATATAGATCTGTTTAATAATTCCAGAGCTTGCAAAAGGTAAAATGGATGGTCAGATCGTAAGGCGAATATATAGATCTGTTTAATAATTCCAGAGCTTGCAAAAGGTAAAATAGATGGTCAGATCGTAAGGCGAATATATAGATCTGTTTAATAATTCCAGAGCTTGCAAAAGGTAAAATAGATGGTCAGATCGTAAGGCGAATATATAGATCTGTTTAATAATTCCAGAGCTTGCAAAAGGTAAAATGGATGGTCAGATCGTAAGGCGAATATATAGATCTGTTTAATAATTCCAGAGCTTGCAAAAGGTAAAATAGATGGTCAGATCGTAAGGCGAATATATAGATCTGTTTAATAATTCCAGAGCTTGCAAAAGGTAAAATAGATGGTCAGATCGTAAGGCGAATATATAGATGTGTTTAATAATTCCAGAGCTTGCAAAAGGTAAAATGGATGGTCAGATCGTAAGGCGAATATATAGATCTGTTTAATAATTCCAGAGCTTGCAAAAGGTAAAATGGATGGTCAGATCGTAAGGCGAATATATAGATCTGTTTAATAATTCCAGAGCTTGCAAAAGGTAAAATGGATGGTCAGATCGTAAGGCGAATATATAGATCTGTTTAATAATTCCAGAGATTGCAAAAGGTAAAATGGATGGTCAGATCGCAAGGCGAATATATAGATCTGTTTAATAATTCCAGAGCTTGCAAAAGGTAAAATAGATGGTCAGATCGTAAGGCGAATATATAGATGTGTTTAATAATTCCAGAGCTTGCAAAAGGTAAAATGGATGGTCAGATCGTAAGGCGAATATATAGATCTGTTTAATAATTCCAGAGCTTGCAAAAGGTAAAATGGATGGTCAGATCGTAAGGCGAATATATAGATCTGTTTAATAATTCCAGAGCTTGCAAAAGGTAAAATGGATGGTCAGATCGTAAGGCGAATATATAGATCTGTTTAATAATTCCAGAGCTTGCAAAAGGTAAAATGGATGGTCAGATCGTAAGGCGAATATATAGATCTGTTTAATAATTCCAGAGCTTGCAAAAGGTAAAATGGATGGTCAGATCGTAAGGCGAATATATAGATCTGTTTAATAATTCCAGAGATTGCAAAAGGTAAAATGGATGGTCAGATCGCAAGGCGAATATATAGATCTGTTTAATAATTCCAGAGCTTGCAAAAGGTAAAATGGATGGTCAGATCGTAAGGCGAATATATAGATCTGTTTAATAATTCCAGAGCTTGCAAAAGGTAAAATAGATGGTCAGATCGTAAGGCGAATATATAGATCTGTTTAATAATTCCAGAGCTTGCAAAAGGTAAAATAGATGGTCAGATCGTAAGGCGAATATATAGATGTGTTTAATAATTCCAGAGCTTGCAAAAGGTAAAATGGATGGTCAGATCGTAAGGCGAATATATAGATCTGTTTAATAATTCCAGAGCTTGCAAAAGGTAAAATGGATGGTCAGATCGTAAGGCGAATATATAGATCTGTTTAATAATTCCAGAGCTTGCAAAAGGTAAAATGGATGGTCAGATCGTAAGGCGAATATATAGATCTGTTTAATAATTCCAGAGATTGCAAAAGGTAAAATGGATGGTCAGATCGCAAGGCGAATATATAGATCTGTTTAATAATTCCAGAGCTTGCAAAAGGTAATATAGATGGTCAGATCGTAAGGCGAATATATAGATCTGTTTAATACTTCCAGAGCTTGCAAAAGGTAAAATAGATGGTCAGATCGTAAGGCGAATATATAGATCTGTTTAATAATTCCAGAGCTTGCAAAAGGTAAAATGGATGGTCAGATCGTAAGGCGAATATATAGATCTGTTTAATAATTCCAGAGCTTGCAAAAGGTAAAATGGATGGTCAGATCGTAAGGCGAATATATAGATCTGTTTAATAATTGCAGAGCATGCAAAAGGTAAAATGGATGGTCAGATCGTAAGGTGAATATATAGATCTGTTTAATACTTCCAGAGCTTGCAAAAGGTAAAATAGATGGTCAGATCGTAAGGCGAATATATAGATCTGTTTAATAATTCCAGAGCTTGCAAAAGGTAAAATGGATGGTCAGATCGCAAGGCGAATATATAGATCTGTTTAATAATTCCAGAGCTTGCAAAAGGTAAAATGGATGGTCAGATCGCAAGGGGAATATATAGATCTGTTTAATAATTGCAGAGCATGCAAAAGGTAAAATGGATGGTCAGATCGTAAGGCGAATATATAGATCTGTTTAATAATTCCAGAGCTTGCAAAAGGTAAAATGGATGGTCAGATCGTAAGGCGAATATATAGATCTGTTTAATAATTGCAGAGCATGCAAAAGGTAAAATGGATGGTCAGATCGTAAGGCGAATATATAGATCTGTTTAATAATTCCAGAGCTTGCAAAAGGTAAAATGGATGGTCAGATCGTAAGGCGAATATATAGATCTGTTTAATAATTGCAGAGCATGCAAAAGGTAAAATGGATGGTCAGATCGTAAGGCGAATATATAGATCTGTTTAATAATTGCAGAGCATGCAAAAGGTAAAATGGATGGTCAGATCGCAAGGGGAATATATAGATCTGTTTAATAATTCCAGAGCTTGCAAAAGGTAATATAGATGGTCAGATCGTAAGGCGAATATATAGATCTGTTTAATACTTCCAGAGCTTGCAAAAGGTAAAATAGATGGTCAGATCGTAAGGCGAATATATAGATCTGTTTAATAATTCCAGAGCTTGCAAAAGGTAAAATGGATAGTCAGATCGTAAGGCGAATATATAGATCTGTTTAATAATTCCAGAGCTTGCAAAAGGTAAAATGGGTTGTAACTTCATAAGGCGGATATATATATATAAAAAAAAGACCTGTTTAATAAATCCCGGAATTGCAAAAGGTAAAATTGGTTATAAATTCGTAAGGTGAATATAATGAACTGTTTAATAACACCAGAGCTCATAAATGTTAAATTGATGCTGGAAATTTCAAATGATTCACAAGGAAAACGGAACTGTTTAAAAAGTTGTTAATAATCCTGGATTCAGATGCCTGTCTGAAATGAAAATGAAGGATTTTTCTCTTCCACTGGGAATCTATTAACATCCACCTTCGGTTGGCGATCAACATTTTAGTCATTATAGCAACGAATAAGTGACGATAAGGCTAAATCAGGTGGCAATGCGTACGAGATCGATAACCTCCCCTCCCCCAGTTATACGTTCATTAGTAGTACGTTATATCTGTAAATCATTATTATCTCAAAGAAATTCTTACAGTCTAAAAATATTTTCTGGCTTTGAATAATCCGCAAAATGTAAATAAGTTGTAAAAGATTTTTTTTAAATAAATGATTCCTTCACATCATTTCTCATAACCAATTTATGCCGATAAACTGCATCCGGCAGCAAGGCCTCTGATTGGGAGATTGGAGGCTTACAGGTACGTGGAACCACCTTTTAATTACTGTTGTTCCCAGGTTCACCCTGAGCCGGGGTAGTAGTGCCTGTTAGGGTCTCAGCTATTAACAAATAGTAAAACCCCAAACAAAAACACAATTGTTATGGTCCAGGTTAGGACCAGGGAAGAACAACATGAACATAAGAGTAGAAATAACGAAGGTATATTACACGAAATAATAATACAAGATGTGGAAGGTGTTAGTATGACTGTCAGTCTGGTTTGGAGTGAACTACTATCGGCTCGACTTGATTCGATATTTAATTATCCCCCACGAGGGAAAGATGTGGCACAAGACCGAGTTTTACGTGGGTTTTCCGAGCCCGCAGGCTCGCCCCCCCCAAAAAAAAACAGAATCGGGTTGGTCAACCTCCCCGAACGAGGCTCTACCCTTCGGCAGAGCCTCGTCCGGGTTCCTCTCTGCTCAGAGGCAGAGAGTTCGAGCGTCAAGCCGTGAAGCTAGATTCGATTCGATATTTACTTGCCCCACGCCACGAGGGAAAGATGTGGCACAAGGCCGCGTTTAACGTGGGTTTCCCGAGACCCTAGGCTCGTCTAAAAAATGCCCGTAGAACCCGTATAAACGGGATTGGGTTGGTCAACCTCCCCGAACGAGACTCTGACCTTCGGCGGAGCTTCGTCCGGGTCCCTCTCTGCTCAGAGGCAGAGAGTTCGACCGTCAAGCCGAGTTTCTCGGCTTGATTCCTCTCTCTCTTGAGAGGCGTAGTATACATATTGTTCGGAAGAGTTCATTCTGTAGTTATAGGCAAGGACCCATGACAACTATAAAAGTATAAAAATACATTTTTTTATAATAAAATTACCAGCTGTACATTTTTATATATAAAAAATAACGATTTATAGTAAAATTACCAAAAATAATATTTTAAAGCAAAATAACCAGCAATACAATTTTATTTGTAGTTGAAAGCATAGAATTAAGTTCAAAATATATTTAGTTGAAGTCATAAAATTGTACTCAGTATTTAGATTTCAGCATTAAATAAATCCAAGAGGTTGATATGCCCCGAAAAAAAATCAAACAAAGAACATAAAAGAATTTTCATGACATTAAGCTATATAATATCCTACGATTTCTTAAAGATATTAAATTGTATTCCAAAATATAACTTTATCAAAACGACAACATAAAACACACTTATTCCCGCCACTAGTAATGAACTCACCACACACATATACCGGGTGTAACAGAACAATTTTCGAAATCATGTGACAGCAAAATTGTCATCTTAGAAATGATTAAAGATATCTTACTGGAATTTTCCGAGATTTTTATAACATTATTAAACTCTACTTTGAACAATAAATATGTACTTAGCTTTAACTTGAAATGATATCTTTCTGTTGAGACCTCCTGATCCAGTTTTCATCTATACTGTTCTCTTTTTTTAAAACTTATACACTATATTCTTGAAGGTTCTTGAATGGACTTTGAAGATGGAACCAGAGTATGAATGTTGGCACCATTAGTGAATGCCTAAATGATATTTTTCCTCTAATCATTGCTCCGCTGAGAGAACATAGTGGGTCTGACACAAAACGATTTTAACCTGTCTTCGTTCTAGCTGAATAACTCAAAGGGTTTTCAGTGATCCTTACGACAAATGGTGTCAAGATGGCTTCACGTCTTACCTGAAAACCCCGGATAGAGAAACTCAAATAGTTTATTGGTTTTGTAGATACTAAATATTTTGTGGAATTCGACAATTATCGCATGTTGCTACACAATTTGGAAAATTTTGCTGTTACACACGGTATATGAACAGAACATGAGTATCATCTACCATGTATTCAAATATGAAAGCATGATAACATATATCATATTTTTATTATTTCAAAATTTCTTAGAAGATCAAATTTCGATATTAAATACCCCATGATGTGTTGATAAGCCGTTAAACAAAAAATCAAATCATAATCACTACTTATATTATCCGGACTATTGTTCTCATCTTTATCACAACGTTTCGGCTGTTGTACTCTCCGGCCTTCTTCAGGTGGTTGGAATGTCGAACTGAACCCTTTATTTCGCTTACTGGTGTAGACTGTTCTAGTTCCACGTACCATGTCTAATGGATGTCAGTTATCTCCTAATTCCCATCTGAAAGTTCTTCACTGCCTTAACCAGATATTAAACTCATATTCTTTGGGTCCTGCCACTGGATCTAACTAACGCCTATATCCACTGTGGCATGTATCATAATCAGTTTAACGGTCAACTTCAACCTTGAATTGTTCTCGGCACTTGTAACGGACGAACATTATTATAAAAACGATGATAGTTCAAATATTTCCGTAAATCTTTTCATTTGTTTCCTAAGAATTGATAAAAAATTAAAAGTGGTTAATGATCTGAAACGGAATGGATTTGGCCGTCTAATGATCCATTGATTGTTTTTTCGTCTCCGCTTCGTTTATCTTTTTATTTTTAGAGAGTAGTTTCTGATTTTCCTGTCAAGGCACGTAATCTCTCTGTTTCTTGACTGCTGGGCCGGTGATGTCATTCTGGTTGACCAGTTTCCTTGGATCTTTACTGAAAACATTTCATTCACGCTTCGCTTGACCGTCTATAATAAAAGCGAATTGATTCCTCCCGAGATATCTACATTATAAACACGCGCGTGTGTATCTGCCTGTTTACCCGTGTGCGTGCGTGTGTGTGTGTGCATGTGTGTGTGTGTGTCTGTCTTAAACTTAATTCACATTTAAAATAGGTCCAAATTATGGGAACACCCTTATTGCTTTATTTTTATAATGCTTGTTATAAAAATCTGTTTTTCTACGGTTGTGTTGAAATATGTGCATATTTGGTTTGCAATAAATAGTAAAATGGTAGTATATCTTAAATAATATTTTAATTGACAAATAAAAGGTAGCTATTCGTGTTTATTTAAAGAATTTTCAATAAGTTTACTTCAAGCTATGTAAATGTCACTAAAATACACAAGTAAAAAATATTTCAAACAGATTCTGGCGAGTTACAGAATGGCTTCGTCTAATTTAATCAGGCTCTCACTCTGGCCAGTAGAAAATGGCCACAAACTACATGAAAACTGCCATAGAAGCCTGAAAAAATCGATTATTTCCACTATCGATGAGAGTTGGGAAATGCAAAGTCGGTCTTGGCCTTCCCGCTAACTTGTAGCATGTGCATATAAATTTTGGTTCAAATCCGTCGAAAATTGCGGCTGTGCATTCGTTATACACACACACGCACACACACACACACATACTGCCTTTTATAGATAGAGATATTGCAACTTATGATACTAATGCTTATATAGAAATATTTAATCATCAATAAAACCACTAATGCTTCACAGAACCTTATTAGATGTATCATCAGGTTTGTAGATGCAATCTTCGTAATATACTTTCGCTTTTCATATAAACTATGAGACCAACTCCAGTTATGCCTGTTTTCATGATGTCGACATCAGCTCATATAAATTTTCTACAAACCCTTGATCAATCGAGAACCAGAAGAGACACGTTCGAGAGAATATGGATGATGAAACAATATTTTTCTAACCAAGATCTTCAAAGCGATCTAAAGTCAATCGGGCAGTGTGAGGACGGGAATTATCGTTATGGAAGATTACTTTCTGTTGACTAAGGATGGAAATTTTATGCCAAAGTATTCCGACGACAAAGTTTTTGGAGGTAGAGATCAGTATTGATTATTTGATTAATGTCTAAAATTCCTTTGAATGTTCCACCATACACTGAATATCATTTTCTTTGAATGAAGTTCTCCTTTTTCTTGCTGAGGAGGTCTGTCTTTTGGACTGGGTCCACTAACGACGGCGCTTAAATTTATGGTAAAGGATCGATTTCTCATCATGAGAAACGACTCTGTTCAAAAAGGGCAGTTGAATTTGTCACGTAAGCAATCAACACGTTGGCGATTCTCTGCAGAGAGGTCGCGCGGAACACATTTTTCAAATACTGAATCCATTCCAATAGTTTTCAATTAGTGTAGGGCTGTAGTATGACGGAATGGTGAGATTTGCTGCTTCCAAATCCTCTTGGACGACCCTGTTTTAGCCCTTGTTCTGGACTATAGTTCCTAGTTTTGCAACGGGAAAACATAAGTGCGCTCGATAGCGTTTGCTGCTTTACACGCGTTGACATTTTTACCAAACTCATAGAGTACAACACTTTTAACGTGTTATTTAGTTTGGACGACCATAGGAGGGAGTTACGAGCTATATTATGAATAATATTCTTATAACCTGAAAGAGAAATATATAATTGATACATAGTTGCATGAGTAAACATATAATGGAAATATTTTAATTACAATTTTACTTCAAATTCGGACAGAACTTTCGTTGCCACTTGATATAAATTATGTTACAATAATATCAGTGTTAAAAACTAAATAAATTAATAACATTATTAATTAAAAAAAAATTAACATGATTCAAGAAAATTCGCTACCGCCTTTTTGGATGGGGACTCGTAAAATCCATAAAAAGCAATTTCGTTTTAAAATGCGATTTAAATGTTTCAAGAATTGCTATTATTTTATAACATGTCTGCCAATTATGGAGCATGAAGCAGAGTTAGGAAATCTGTCGCCTTGAGCTTTTGCATTGTCACTGGAGGAATGGGAAACTAAACATTATCATAAAGAATAGACGATTATTTTCGATTTATTATTGATATGGGGATTTCACTCTCCTATCTCCACATCTCTGCTACTTTTCAAAAGCAAACGGCTTACGACCAAGACACGTTGAAACACTGTTTCTCGTACGATCAGCGAAGTAAAGCAACGTCGAGCCCAATCAGTACCTAGATATAAATTTATAATTTAGAAAAAAAAAGAAAAAAAAGAAACAGAAATGTCTACTCAAAGATGCGAGTGTCAGAATAAATATCAGATTAATTCTGAAGATAAGACAATTTGGATTAAAAAAAAAAAAAAGAGACAAATGGAAAACATATTTGTTAGTTCTTGCCGACGCGTTTCAGCAATAACACTTTATCAATTTATAACAAATTTAACAATATGTCGACATGGAAAAGTAAAAAAAATTCTCAGTCAAAAAAGAAATAAAAAATACCAAAATCCAGAAGGAGGCTTACAAAAGAGCGTTCCCTTTTTAATATTTTGAATTTAATGTAATTAAAAACATTTCGTTTTTAAACTTGCCTTGATAATGTAGAATTGATAAAACGCGTCGGCAATGATTAAGAAATATATTTTCTACTTGTCTCTTTTTTTATTCTTATTTATCTATCAATCTATCTATGTATATATATATATATATATATATATATATATATATATATATATATATAGAGAGAGAGAGAGAGAGAGAGAGGGGTGGAGATTACATATGCGCGGTACTTAGTGGAAAGTGCTCAATATCTGTGATAGAGCTAACATATTCAGTTGTATGGATATGCGGTTGTAAACCTGGGTTTCACGCTTTTGCGGTCATCAGATAAAATCTGATTTGTCTGATGATCGCAAAACGTGAAACTCATATCCATACAACTGAATATATATATATGTGTGTGTGTGTAAAAATATATAGAAAATAGGAAAGAACTGGTTAGGTAAGTAATCCAAAGTTCTTTAATATTTTTGTTATTATTTTTTAAAAATAGTGCTCGATACAAAAGTAGAGCATAAATGTAATTATATATATATATATATATATATATATATATATATATATATATATATATATATATGTATGTATGTATGTATGTATGTATGTATAGGGTAATATGATATATAAATTAGAATTTAGCAAACCAATGTTATGCATATTAATTTCATCTTTAACAATAATTATTATAAACAAAAAATTGGCTTACAATGTGTCTACCTCTGCGTGCAATTAAATCTTTCCTTTTCCTACCGTTTCTTGAATCCGGTATTCAATCTAAACAATCAAGATATTACCGTAATATTAATGGCGTTCACTTAATATATCCCCACAAAACTACACTACATGACCGTGTAGATAAACTAAAGATGAACATACGAGAGAATCTACTTTCGAAACAAACGCATAACACTTTACCTTTCCTTGATATTTCAAATTGTTCAACGTAAACCTTGTCAAATATTTCAAAATAGAAGAGTGGGCCATTCCAGTAAACACAATGAATTAAAATATATTGTTCTACCTAGCAACTCTATCACAACTACAACTGAAAAGAATTCATCTCAGCTTAACTTAAAAATGTATTATGACTTCTTCTAAGACAATAAAAAAAAAACTTAATTCAGAATAAAGTATTAAGCTAAAACTTGAAAGAGGAATCTACTCTATTACTTGTAATAATTGCCACAAAGAATATATCAGAGAAACCTCAAGGAATTTAAATTAATATTTATACGAACACAAACGGGCTCTTTTACAAAACAATACAGTCAATGCATTATTTGCTCACCACAATTCGATTTAGTAAATACTGCTTTACTGAAGGCGTCTGACAGCAGTATTGATCAACGGCGTTACTATAGTTGTATCTGCGATTACAAAGTTTCTACTACAAGGAGCATTACGAAAAGTAACCACGAGTATTCGTTGTCATTACAAAAGTGGCAACGAGTATTCGTTGACATTACAAAAGGGTCAACGAGTATTCGTTGACATTACAACAGGGGCAATGAGTATTTGTTGACATTACAAAAGGGTCAACGAGTATTCGTTGACATTACAAAAGAGGCAATGAGTGTTCGTTGACATTACAAAACAATCAAAAGCAAGCAATTTGCTTGACTATATCCCTAGATACATTTATAAAATTTAGTCTTCCAACATTTTCAGTATTTCATAATTCGAATAAATAAGATCCCAAACATGTGACAAAATTTGACAAATAGGCTGATGGATAATAATATCAGTGTGTTAAAGTGGACAACCGGCAGCTCAGCTGCAGTAAAAGTGGCTTGTACCATTCTCTTCTTTCAAAGGCAAACTAGTCACCTTCAGCATCACTAAACCGACACTAAACTTATACGGGTCATGATGAATGGGTGTTCTTTCACGGAGGATCCTGGTCTTGAATGCCTACTGTGACACAAACATGCCCCAGACCTCAAGTGGAACACGAAAGTACCTGACTCCTTCTGCTATGCTCTGTCATTACACGAGCTATACCAGACCAAAAATGGAGTATTGCTACCATATCTTGGCTTGGGCAGTCCAATCCTCACTTGTCAGTCTTGATAGAGTCCAAAAGCATCCCCGTGGTTCATGAATTATTTTCCATCCTGTAAACTGTTTCCCATTGACTAAAAGTCACCAGCGTCTCGCAACTTCTACAGAAACACTATTTTGTCGACCATACTCCTGAGAGATAGAAAGAACCTAGGGAGTAATGGATAGCGGCTCGGCTTGAGG
>OZ010579.1:79500912-79510912 GCA_963932145.1 Acanthosepion lycidas | reverse complement strand
GTCGGCTGCTAAGAAAGTCAGTTCATTTGACGTGCTAGACAATTTATCTCTCCTGAATCAAATTTGCATATCTATAAGTATATTATTCATCCTTGCTTAGAATATTGCTGCCACATATGGATCGGCGCTCTTGATTTATATCGAGTTCTTTGATCATATCCAAAGAAGAATCAGAAATATTACTGATCCAGACATGGCGTCTCGGCTTCAGTCACTTTCTCACCACCGTAATGAAGTTTCCCTGTGCCTTTTATATAAATACTTTCATGCTAACTTTTCGGTTGAGCTCTTCGCTATAGTACCTAGAATTTAAGCGCAGCACTAGTCTGCTCGACAGGGTCTCTTCAATTTTACAGTCGAGTTAGCTAGCTGTAACCGTAAGTTCTATGCTAAAAGTTTCTTATCTCACCTGTTTGACTCTTTTTCCGGCTCTATGTTTTCGAACCAGCTTTAATCTTTAAAAATTTTAATACAATACCAATCGCTATCTGCTGTCTTCATGATTAATCTTTCTTTGTTCCCGCTCCTTAATAATGTATATGTTTTCTAATTCATCCAAACCCAGTAAATGTACGAGTCAGCAGTCATCTAATTAGAAATCGCCCCCTTCTACAGGCGGCCTTAACTGGTTGCGTATTGTTAAATCAGCCAAGCGTGTAAGTGTGTGACTAAGAATTTTTATGTTTATCATCATGATAAAAACCAATCGCAATGCTTCTGCATCCAGAGTCTGGAGTTTCGTAGACGGACCTTCCAGAAATCGATTCGTTCACTCGTCAACATAAACGTAACTTAGATGTGGCACAAAGCCGAAATTATTGGTCAATTACTCGTAATTGTTCTAGCGACATAAGCTTGCTAAACATTACACCACCTTGAGGTGCCCCACTTGTAAACATATATAAAGAAAACTTCAAAACAAATCCAACCTTCAGACTCATAACCACAAATAAAAGTGGGTACCCCATACATTCGGACTTGTGCCACATCTAAGCTACTCTTAAAGAAGTAAGAGGGTAAAAATGAAAAGATTTGAAATCTGCATATTTTTCCATTTTATTAAAGAAGACTTTAAGCAGACGCGTTATTACATCCTCTTTCTTTCTTTTTACTTTTTTTTTTTCTTTCTTTTTTCTTTCTTTTTTTCTTTCTTTTTTTCTTTCTTTTTTCTTTTTTTTTTCTTTCTTTTTTCTTTCTTTTTTTTTCTTTTTCTCATTGGAAGTAAACAGCATCTCTAACTATATGTCTTTTCCGTCTTTGGTTGCGATCAAAACGGAATCGATTATTATTAAGGAGGTAATGGCAGTGCGTAACGGTCGTGATAACTAACTAAAGCATTAACTAAGAACGTAGAAAGAAGCAGTATTCTAATATGATGGTTTAACATTTTCTGGATAAACCTCGTTTGTAAGAAAGTGATTCTATCTGGTTGGAATATATGTCAAAGTCCGCTGGTCTGTGTAAGTTAATGTGCGCATTGTGTTTTATGGAAACATTTTCTGGTCAAACCTCGTTTATAAATGATTGCACCTAGCTATATCCTAGTTTAATGTAAGGAACATGTTTAAAAGCCCGCTTCACTATATACATTGATATCTTTGAATTATATTTTATTGAAATACTTTATGGACAAACGGAGTTTATAAGTGATTGAACCTGGTTAAATCCCACTTCGATTTAAGGAATAGGTGTCAATATCCACTTCTCTCTGTAGATTAATATCTATGCAATGTTTCATGGAAAACCTTTCTGGTTTATAAGAGATTGTACCTCGATATATCCCAGTTGAATGCAAGGAATATATATCAATGTCCAGTTTTCTATAGAGGTTAACATTTTTGCATTGTGTTTTATTGAAACGCTTTCTGGCCAAACATCCTTTATAAGTGATTGTACCTCGATATATCCCAGTTTAATGTAAGGAGTATGTATCAATGTCCAGTTGTCTATAGAGGTTAACATCTTTGCAGTCTGTTTCTGGACAAATATCGTTTATAAGTGATTGTACCTGGTAAAATCCCAGTTTAATTTAAGGAATATGTGTCAATGTCCGTTTGTCTATGTAGGTTAATATCTGGGCAGTGTGTTTTATTGATAGGCAAGTGTAACGCAGTGTATTTGACCAAGAATTCCTCTGTAAACCAGTACCGCACATTCAAATTCAGTTCAAGCTGATCCGATTCTTCAACATCAAGTAAAGCTATTATATCATATTCTCTAGTCGATTTTGTTCTTCGTTTCGAGGTGGCTAAATGTATAAAAGAAAAAGAAAAAGAAAAAGAGAGGGTTGGTGGGGGGGGAGCTGCGGGAAAAGAATACATCAATTCATATAACGGCTTACAATGAAATTGAATTTTAAGAAAAGAATCACTGAAGAAGTGTGGCAATTTAAATAAAGATCTTTCAAATCCGCTTAGATTCAGAGACGACATGCAGACTTGACATCAATTTTAAAGCTATCTTTGAATAATCGATCCTCTTTTTTTCCCGTTTTGTTGCTTGTCGTCAATTGAATGCAAGCGTTCCTACCTGTGAATGCCTTGAATAATTTACAAATCTCTCGTTTTTTTCCTGCCAGTGTCTTTCTTGCCACACGTATAAACGCACTGGAAGAAATTCAAGAATCCGTATCGATACAGATAAATATAAAATAACAAAAGGACAATCTGGTTAATGAAGTCAATTTCTTTAACTATTTCGTTCAAAATTCATGGTTCCATTTTAAAGAAGAGCGTACCTACCGTAGCACGGTAGTTAGTCTCGATTAATCTTAGTAAATCATCAGTTGCAGGATATGTAGAGGGACTGATTTTTCGTTTCATATTTTCCTTAATTCCGTTTCGGGTTTTAAGGAATTCCCTTTTTTTCCATTTTCCGTATAGAAATCCGATTTTTCCACGTTTTCAGTATATATTTCTGTTTTTGCGTCATTATAATACTTAGCGAGAAAGTGGAAACAGTATATAAATGTTATTAAAATTGGTTGGTTGGGTTTTATGGCATATCAACCACTGTGGGTCATTTAATGCCAAATTAAGGTATATATATATATATATATATATATATATATATATATATATATATATATTAAATATACAGTAATATTAAACACATAGCTGGCAACATTATTTTTTCAAAAAGCGTATAGCTGGCAACATTATTCTTTCCAAAAAACGTATAGCTGGCAACATTATTTTTCTGAAAACATTATCTGAAGCCTTGTTGTTGGACGTAGTTTATCGTCATACCCAGGACGCGGATGCAGTTTATCGTCTTACCCAGGACGCTGTTATTAAAAGAAAAGGAAAAAAATTACTGACTGGAATATCCACAGATTGGATACGTTGCTCCAGCATGATGGTTAACAAAGACAGTCAACTCGTTGTGCATTTTGTGAGATGTTTCAAAGTGTTTACGCGGCCCAGTGGGTGATGAATATTTTTCTACCCTACAAAAGAATCGAATCTCTTTCCTTTACGTATATTGGATTTTAAGCTGCTCTGTGCATGATTTCCATCCGTCTGAAAAAGAAATGGGAATATCAAACTGTGTCACAAGGGGCAGATTACTTTAGGTCGTCTTCCATCATTAAATTGACCACTAAATGTTAATTCAATTGTCAGTATATATATATATATATATATATATATATATATATATATATATATATATATATATATATTGTTGAAACTTGACTAAGGCATGGAATAATAATGCAACACAAAATGTACTTAGAACAAAATGTATTGAAACAAGAAAGTGTACACAATATTTACATATAGTCTTTTGTATATTCCTGGGAAGACTGTTCCTGGAATGTGTGTTGTCGCAGTCGGGTAGAGTCTCTGGCTGAATCTCTTGATTCCTTCCCTCTCTTCCAGGTACCAACCATATTTATATGGTCGGTACTCCACTATGCAAATTAGGTGGATCCTACCACAACATTTTTTTTCGGATGATTAATTGTATAAAAACTGTACATTGGTTCTTTTTTTTATCCGGAGCGCTTTCGGCTATACATTTCTTGTTAACAGTTAATATATTTCAACCTTGAAAATGGCTAAATGCATAACCGAAAGCGTTAGCGGGAAGGCCAAGACCGACTTTACATTTCCCAACTCCCATTGATAGTGGAAATAATCGATTTTTTCATGCTTCTACGGCAGTTTTCATTTAGTTTGTGGCCATTTTCTACTGGTCAGAGTGAGAGCCTATAGCTGGCTGCAACGAATGTTAACTAGCATGTTAGCATGCAAAAAAAAAAAAATCGATAACTGCATTCGTCACAAGTTTGAAAAATTTAAATCTGCATGGCACTTTACTCCAATTGGCTCATTCGCTTGCTTAAACTCAACGTTGATTCTGATTCCGCAGAACTGGGTTGGGTGTGAAAATGTATTTGTTGTTAACATTTTTTTTTCATTCGGTTTTTACAGTTACGAGTCGTTTTTTTAAAGCTGATCGTTTTGTGTTCATTTTGTTTAGTTCTTTTTTCATAACAGATTTAATGTTTAGTATAGAGCTTAGAAAAAATTCGCAGTGTGAGATAGGCAAGAAGTAAGGCATGTAGCAACATCAGCACGGCAAGGGCACTCCTTTAAAGGCAAGGAAGGGCAAAACTATTTTAAGTCAAGTAATAGCGATTGCTGTATGAGTCGTGCGATTTTTGAATCAAGCACGGTCAACGCCGGGCCATGCTGCTAGTACTGTATATCAGGTATTTGGAAACAAAATTTTGGAATGGCGCTACACAATTACAAACAAAGCACTGTACCAGATATTATACACCGTAACCAGTTGAGGACTTCCAACAGCAGTAACAACTAAAATGAGTAGTACACGTAACTCGAAGAGAGAACAATGACATAATCACGATGTTCACATTTCATACTACCCAAGACAAGGATGGGAAACTCCATTAAAACTCGAAATAGCATCATAGCTATTGAACTTGTGACACCTATTCCCCACCCCCCAAATTATTTTAAGACAGATTTTACATCAATAATAACTGCTCGGTCAATGAATGTTTCCTTATAATGGAAATACCGATACTATTACCTTTTAGTGGTCAATTTAATGGAAGACGACCTAAAGTAATCGCCTCATATGACATATTTTAATATTCAAATTTCTCTCATGCAAAGAGCAGCTTAAAATTCAATATAGGTAAAGGAAACAGATTCGAGATATCTAGCCTTTTGAAATTGGCTAGGTGATGAGTAGGAAGGACAAGCTATTGTGTGTGTACGGTCCCCTTAAAGAGGCCTTTGTTCGTGCACAGTAATATTGCGTTTCAGTAGAAATTACTTCACCCACAATTGCCAGGTGGATAATTTTCTCGCTCAGGTCACTAACAACCCGTAGCCTTCTGTCGATGCAGATTTTAATCCACTGGGCAATTTATCGGGGGTGTGGAAGCTTTCGAGGCTGTATTGATGTCTTCTTTGTGTCTGTGAATAGAAGTTCTTCAATATAAGCCCCAAGAACCAATCAAGATAGAGGGTTACTTAATGGGTTTGTTGTGAGTGAGTAAGTTGGAACTGCATTTTGTGGGGTCATATAGGATAGATAACAGTTGATAAAAGAACAGTTAAGATCGTTTGTGATCGGAAACATTTCCTCTTGGACGTCTGTTCCACAAAATAATGCTTCTGTTGAGAAAGCTATGAATAGAAGAATCTTCTTATCAATGGAATGCAAAGGGAATGATGATAAATCGACTTTGTGCATGTGCCATGGCGGGTTAAAGCATTGAAGTTAGGAATTGGTCGAACAAAGGCATGTAGCTTGTCTCAACATTTGCTATCGAAATAGCGATAGCAAGATCCTGGAAAAGTTTTGTCTATGAAATGGAGTTGTAGGGCGGAAAATTATTCATCACCCGCTGGGCCGCGTAAACGCTTTTAGACATTGCCCAAACTGTACGAAGAGTTGACCATCTTTGTTAACAACATTTGAATATCCTCGGAGTTGTTATGATTCACATAGACAGCGTTCGACTTTATGCAGACGAATTAGAACGTTTTAGAGTCATTGGCTCCATCTCGATGACAATAAATTCCCACACCCCGCTTGTCTTCTCTCTAGTTTTAAGATTCTATTAAAAAAAAAAAAACAACACCCATTCAGTAGTATTTTAATACGGACAATTGACTTCTGACAAAGTGCCGGTCGAAAGACGTCTCAGATTATATTTATTTTATTCGCTTTTAATCGAGGGTAAATTATATTTTATTAGATTTTACTCGATAAATATTAAATTATGAGTCTTAAAAATCTTAAAACTTGTTTTATTATGGTGTGATACTTAAAAAAATTATTTGCATATATATATATATATATATATATATATATATATATATATATATATATATGAAGGAATATAGTCATAAGATGTGCTATATTTATGGGATAAAGTGCTCAATATCAGAAATAGAGCGTGTGTAAATATAAAAGTGAACATAGAAGTCAACACTTAGAGGCGACAGTCTGTTTCATGCTAGACGCAAACGTCAGACCACGAGTGCTGTTATTTTTCTCGGCTATATATATATATATATATATATATATATATGTGTGTGTGTGTGTGTGTGTGTGTGTGTGTGTGTGTGTGTGTGTGTGTGTGTGTGTGTGTGTGTTTAGGCAGCAATCCTTCTTTCATGCACATTTCATTGAATACAACCGTTATGTGCATGTAAATTTTGGTGCAAATCCGTCGAAAATTGCGACCGGAGGATTTCTTTGGTAACAAAGAAAAGATTACTGACATCTGTAATTCTTTACGGCAGCGAATTGGATGAGTTGGACGATTTCCTCAAAGATGAAGAGGAGACTCGAGGCGACAGAGATGTGGATCTACAGAAGGATGCTAAGGATATCATGGACCGAGCGTGTGAGCAATGATGAGGTCTTGGAGAGGATGCAAACAAGGAAGAATCTTATATTTAACATCAGGAAGAGAGAGCTAACGTTTCTGAAACACATAATGAGGAAGGAGGGCCTAGAAAATCTGATACTCACGGGTCGAATAGAGGAAAAGAGAGAAAAAGGAAAACAACGCATGATATATCTAGCGGGCTTAAATAAGTGATTGACAGAAACTTGTCTTGGTGAGGTAGCAGAGGGAAGGAACTTGTTGAGAGCTGCAAAGGGATAGAACGATGTGGAGAGCCATGATCACCTACGCCCTGAAAGAACATGGCACATAAAATGAAAGAAAATGAATTCAAATTTACATTAAAACAGAGAAAGAACATTAGCATTATCTATCTTTGAAGGGTTAAAACATAAATTTTCTCTTCCGGATACGTACATTTCATATTTGAAATGTGTAGTATCGTATACAAATTAGATAGACAAGTATAAATAGAGAACAACTGGCGAACATGCGAGGCTATGCCTAGCAAATCCGGTTGCTATTCAGGACACGGAAATCTCTACTACGACTACGGAGAGAGATTTGCAAAAAAATGGCAACTGTTATTAAATATTCAACGTTAAAAACAACAACTATTCTATCGGTCAATGATTCTCTTTCGAACTTGTTTGCACGACTCGCTAAATTGTCCCAACACCCACCAATGCCGATTTGCTAAAAGTTTTAACACTAACAAAATCCATATCCACTTTCTAATCTAAGTAACCCGTGATCTCTTTGCTTAACCTCGTCTAGACAAAGAGCAGACTTTGATAAATAACCTTACCTATTCAAGACTAATTCTTTCTGTCTTTAAGGTGTATTCACGAAAGAGCGGAGCTCAGGCGGGACTCAATGTTTCGCTTCTGAATTTGCCTGCTAAGCTATTGTTTAACGGAGAAGCGTAATGGAAATTTTGTTGCAAAGCATTAGCAGCAGGAACCGAAGCATTGCTAATAAGTATGCGATGAATAGAATAGTTAATAGCAGTTACTGTAATGGAGATATAGTTGAATGAGAAGCTGGAATAATGATGGAATCGACCGGAATTTTCAGATTATCATGGGCTGTGTGTACGTGCGATTAAGAAAGACTGTATGCAATGCAGACAAATAAGAAGGATATATATATATATATATATATATATATATATATATATATATGTGTGTGTGTGTGTGTGTGTGTGTGTGTGTGTGTGTGTCTTTGTGTAAACGAATAAAACATTTATAAAACGATAGATAGATAGATAGATAGATAGATAGATATTGAACAGATCATGGTAATGAACATGCCGAGTAGATAGATAGATAGATAGATAGATAGATAGATATTGAAGAGATTCTTATAATGATTACATCGAATAGTTACATAGATAGATAGATAGATAGATAGATACATACATACATACACACATGCATACATACATGCATATTGAACTGATATAACGATCACGCCGAATAGATAGATAGATAGATAGATAGATAGATAGATAGATAGATAGATATAGAACAGATTATTTTAATGATCACACCGAGTATAGTATATAGATAGATATTGAACAGATTATTATAATGATCACAGCGAGTAGATTGATAGATAGCTGGATATCATGGTCGGAAAATGAACCTTCTACCCATTAGCTATATTTGTAGGAAGTGGTCGAAAGTATTATCGAAATAAATTTTCTAATTTCTCCAGAATTTTTGAAGCAGCTGTTTGCATACCGAGCGTACGTACACACACACGCACACACACACACACACCATGGTCAGAAAGCGATTGTTCTAATCATTCACTTATATGTCTTCAATCACTTTTTTACCGACTCCCCCTGTCTTTTCTACAAATATTTTCATACCAAAGGTTCTGAAGAGCTTTGTTCCCTTGTGCCCTGGCTGCATGAATCTAAGCGTGCTACTAGATTGGTGATTAGGTCGGTCCGTTTTACTGTTGAAATAGCTAAATACACCCGTCCCTTCTACTCTAACAATTGCTTTTCTCGCACTTCCTAACTGTGGAACTCCCGATTTCTTGATTCCTTGATAACTGCAATCTTCAAAAATTACAATGCAACGTCAATCGCCATCTTCTGTTTTCTTTAAACCTGAAGTATTTTTTATCATTTCCATTATCCTCCCTATCCTCGTTATTCTCTTTCACATTTACATCATGTAACTCTCTATGTTTTAGTGGTATTATTGCCTTGCTTGAGGTAAAATTCTTTAAAAAATAATTATGTTTGTGCTTTCCCTGCTCTCAGCAGAAGATTCCAATATCTTCGAAACCATTCCAACGGAAATATATTCATGCCACAAATTTTTAATTTTCCCTGACGAAGACATTTACCATTTTAACTTTACCGATTTTTCAGATAGTAACTAATATATATATATATATATATATATATATATATATATATATGGAAATGGAAATGATAGGTATTTATTAGTATAAATCTATTATTCAGTAAAAGCAAATTAAAACACTCTTTACACGACGCCAAGCAGACGCAGAACGTATTGATTTTTATTATTACTCATTTTACATGATAGAACGACATTCATTTATTCATGTCGTTTTATTCCTATAAACATTATATTATTTATTACGTATAAGGTCGGCTTTCGAAATAAACAGGCTTTCGTACGATATCATTCAGTTATCCTTTTAGTCTTTTCCAGAATAAAGTGTAAGCAAAAGAATTAAACCGGGTTACACAATCATACTTATTATAAAACGCAGGTTGTGTGTGTGTGTGTCTGTTCGTTTATATATTGGATCGGATTTCCTACCTTTTTCAACCGATTTCAACAAAACTTCACAGGACTGCATAAAATTACTTTGCGGTGGTTCTGACAGCGCCAAAAATTGGAAAAACGCAAATGTTTTTGCACGAAATCAATTTGAAAACACGATTAAGAGACATCACTGTCGTGAGAATGAAAGGGAGACAACTCATATCGAGTTATACTTATTATAAAACCCAAGTTGTGTGTGTGTCTGTGTGTGTGTTCGTTTATATATGGGATCGGATTTTCAACATTTTTCAACCAAGTTCAACAAAACTTCACTTCTTTTTTT
>OZ010579.1:79485912-79495912 GCA_963932145.1 Acanthosepion lycidas | reverse complement strand
TTTCCTAGCGTACGGGTATCTGCTAAAAAGTTTCCAGCCCTTACCTATCTGCCCTAAATCAATATTTTAATGACTAACCATAAGAATATTGCTTTTCGAAAATGGTTCTAGCTGATAACATTTCAGTAACCCTACTTCATTTTTTTTTTTCGTTTTTAGAAGTGCAAAGGAAAATATTATATAGAGAGGTCTTTTTAATCTATATTATACAATAGAGCATATTCGGAATAGTTATGTGGGCAAAACACGCAGACAAATGCGTGACAGACAGATAGGCAAATGAGTCGGTTGATAGATAGCTACGTGCGTAAACATATCGCTACGCAGTAAGAAATAGGCCAACATAAATGGACTCCGTAAAAGACAGCGATTATTCCAAATGGACAGCTATGATTTTAAGAGAAGTACCCTTTACCCGAAAATGAGTGCTTATTCGGAAGATATTTTGTCGTTTTGTTTCCAATAACGTGAGGCGGTAATCCTTTATTAAGTGAGCGACTGTGTAATTTCCACGTATTTCCCGGTAGGAAATTGTATTTTTGGAATTATGCGATGGTCTCTTTTCTTTTCTTTTTTTCTACTTGATTCTCTTGTTCGATAATGGACTCTTTACAGAGCATTTGTTCACAGATGTTGTGTCAGTAAAGAGGCTACTGATATTCCAAGAATATTGTCGAATATTTATGCTAACAGTAACTTTGTGTACTTATTTGAATGTGTGGGGCTGAAATTAGTTTTCTTGTCGATATTTGTGGATATATCGGATTTAGAGAGTTTCAGTCGTCTTTCGCTTCAGAAAACTGTAATTTCGAGGCGAGTCTAAACATAGATACCTATTTACAATAATAAAAAAAACAAAAAAAAAACAAAATGCAAATACATAAATGTATGAGGGTCGGCTGACAAGTTCATAGGCTGACCAAGCTATAAATTTAAGTAGACATACCGGTTGGTAGACTACAAGATATGCAAGTGAACCAGAATGTAAGAACAGATCGGCCAGCTGTTGTATAAGAATGGGGACAAAAAGTAGAAGATGAAGGTATAGAGAGAGAGAGAGAGAGAGAGAGAGAGAGAAGATCAGATGCGTCAAATAATGAGCAATTTTCAACAGTCGTGCAATTTTCCATAGGCCTAGCAAGTTTATATTTATATTAAAATAATGACATTGATATTAAAATATTGCATACGATTGCCGCAAAATTAATACCAGATGCTTCCAATCGAATTTAATGTAAATGAAGAAATTCCAGTATGTACTGGATTAACTCTAGATGATTCCGAAATAGACTTTTGTAGTAGAGTGGTTTTCACAGTGGAGGCTTGTATTTCTCCGAGTCGGTCCTAAACAAGGTTCGACGTAAAAACGTTAGGAACTTGACATAATAGTTAATGACGCATCAATCTAGTTGTGGTGGTTGATACTTCAATATCCAACATCGACTGACTCACTCAACTCCACTGAGCCCCCTGGGGATTGCTAATACTACTACTTATTATCTGTGGGAGAGTCTATTAACAATAGTATAGGTATGTTCCGGTATAACAACTTTGCAGTTAGTGTCACAGTAAAGTGTTGGAGATGGTGGTCGTTAACTGATGGGCAACTCAGTTATAATTAGGATGTACACACGTGAATGAAACATGACATGAATATATATATATATATATATATATATATATATATATATATATATATATATATATATTACCCTGACGATCCGTTTAGGTGAAACCTAGGTAGGTTTGCCTGGCTCCTTAGGATTATCTTTGGTTTTGCCCTACTTAGTGTATTGAGCACTTTACGTAGTTCTCTTTTTACTCGTTTGGGGGGTTTTTCTTTGGAGTTGGAGCTTCAAAACTTGACGATTGTTTTCGCCTTCGTTTAATGTTCGTGATTCTTTCTTTTTTTATTCTCCATTTTTCATCGGGTGCCGATTTATTCTACTTCAATTTGAGCTTCTCGAGGTTTTTCCAAGCGAGTACCATCATTTATATATATATATATATATATATATATATATATATATATATATGTAAATGTTGTGGAACCAGAAGAGGTCCGGAAGAAAACTCGAACTCAGCGATTCAGTGAAAACGTATTATTAACAAAAAGAACGAATACAGAAGTGTTGCACGTCCGTCTGACGGCTAAGTACAGTAGTTAACTCGTCTTCTGTCTAAGTCCTCTTGCGAGGCATAATATAGTTATAAGACAAGTCTATTTTGTCCATGAAGGTAGGTCCCCATAACAATATATATATTCAAAGACACCAAAAATAAAAGGAGTAGGGTCTCTTGCCTCCTCGAGAAAAGAAAAATCTACGTTTCGAGGAAAACCTCTGAGACCATACACCTTACCGACGATATTAAATGTTCCAACTGTATATTTCTGTATATTCAACAATAATAATTAGTATAAGAGTTTGAATTTCGTGTTCTTATTGACCTGGGCAACCATGGGCGGTTCGTGCTATACCCACCCAAACACACACACCGACCGACGGTTCCAAACTTGATTGGAGGCCCCAATCAGTGCTTTGTGACCCTCACTATCTCATCAACGTTGATTTTTTTTTTTCTACCTACATCTATAGACGTTATAAATTCAACTACGTAGAACTATTAAAGAACTAAAAATCTTCGCGGATTTTAACGTCACTCTGGGTTCTTTTTTTTTTTTTTTCGTCCTAAACCGTGAATTTGTTTTGCTTATTCTGCGAAAAATAAAACAATATATAAAATCCACTAGGTTTTATTCATAATGTTGAATCTGTTAAAATTATTCAACTTTATAACAAGAGAAAAGTCCCAAGTTGATGTTAGAACTTGTAAAACATTGTTGATTTATTTAAGACGTAATGATCTATTAAAACGTGTCTTGAATTTGTATTTAGATGCATTGTATTTATTTTCAATTCGTCGAGTTGATTTGTTCACCTATATTGCATAGAATCTATTATTGTACATAATTAGCTTAAACTGAAAATTGTATTATATATGAATATTACCATATGAAAATTGAGATGGGGTATATCATAGAATCGGGGACATCATAGATTGGGAGCGTATAATAGTTTTGGGGAGCACTAGACCATTGCACCGACCCTGGTTGTAGCGATTAGATTACAGTTTGTTTCAGTACTTACACCAGGAGATTATATAAATTATACATTCTATTTAGTATTTAGTATTTATTAGCTTGAGTCATAATTGATAATTATCAGCTTTATAATTTCAAAAGTAAAATGCTCTTACGTTAAGTATAATTACACTAATTATATATTTAATTCCGAAGTTGGATAAACAATAACTTTAAGAATGGTGAAGTTAGTCTCACGTTTGCATTAATCTGTACCGCAAATTTACAGAAAGTTGATTGATAATAACAATAATGCAGTTTTGTATTTCTTAAAGAGATTTACGTTTCTAATGTTTATTATAGTTCTGACTTAGTTTTTCGTTGTTGAACAGCAGTATGGTAATTAATCTTTTGTCGTTTTTTTTTTTGTTTTTTTGGGGTTTTTTTTTAATATCTGGGGATGTCAATTATATCAGGAGGCTCTCTCGCTTCCCTCGGCCATGGATTTGAGGTCCGCGCCCTCAGGAATATCCCGTGGGGGTGGGGGGTTCATTGGTTTGAAGACTGGCCAGACGAGCATCCTCGACACCATCGCTCATCGCTGTGTTCGCGAGCTCAGTTACGTCCCGCGATGACCACCCTACCAGAGTCATCTACCAGTTCGACTCGACATTTCCAAACTGGAGTCAGCCTCACGGCAGATCACACAACCGCTGGAGGGTCGTCGTCTGCCAGGACCCTCGGCAGATTAATCTGTCGCTGGAGAAAGTTCCGACGCTCTGCCAAGGACCAGGAGGGACAGAAGGGACAAGGTTGATACTCGTCGGCTCAACGGGGGTTTTCCTTCCGGAATCTTCCTGAGGTATTGACAGAGTGACAGAGTAGATGCTGCAGTTGTAGTATCTATTCCGTGCCGGAGGTCTTCTCTTCTCTTCTGCGTTCCTCCCATCGTTGCGTAACATTTGTTACGTAGCGGTGGTATGACCGACTATGAGTAGCTCAAACTATGACCAGCTTAGACAAGGTATGACGAGCTTAGACAAGCAATGAGTAACTTAGACTAACAGCCCGACTAGGAACACTCGGGTCCCCACATTAAAAACCGACTTTGCGTCAAAATTTGGCTCAGTGAGGGCGGGGGGTCAAGTTAAATCTCAGGTTCAACGGCGATTAGAGTAGATGATTTTAAAAATAAGATCGAGTCTACTTTAAGCGTTTGCTTATTAAAATTGTAAATAGTAAATATTATATTTTCATCGTTAGCAATCGTAACGTTCACTTGATTGGAGTTGAAGGTTATTCTGTAGGGGTTAAAAATTTATGACAAGATCGACGCCTTTTTTTGGGGGCGGGGGTCAGCAAGTTCTGATCTGTCTCTTCGCTGTGCTTATCGTTCGGGGATGAAAGGTGCCTGATTTCACTGCAAAGTGACCGCGATATGATTTGGCTTTAGTGTTATTGAAGAAAAGCCAAATTACGAATTGAAATATATTTGGTCAGAATCCAAAGGTCATTCCACTGTATAGATAAGGTTTTAAAAAGATGTATTCAAAAAATAAAGAAAGAAAGAAAGAGATATTAGGTTGGTGCAAAAATAATGTCGTTTTCTCACATAGTAACATATGCGAGAAAACGACATTATTTTTGCAACAACCTAATTAAGGCACTCCGGGATTTTTTTAAAATATATTTTTTTCTTTCGTTCTCATGTATTCCCCTGAAAGCTTAAAGATTATCATCACAGAAAACAGAGCGAGCTAAATGAGTTCGAGTTTAGGTCTGCGCTCAGAATATAGAATTAACAAATACTAAACAATTCAAACACATCGGTGTATGGGTCAGTTATAACCAATTATTTCTTTACTAATGCTCACCCTCTTACAAGGCCCCAGAGCACATCAAGGTACAGGGTTACTGAAGAAGGTTGTTGTGTCAGTGCTAAGAGTAAGCGGTAAGCTACAGTTTTTAAAAGATAACGGTCAATCTTGGGAGTCGGTTCCACAAAGTAGATGTTCAAGGCAAGAAAGTGTTCATGTGGAATTTACTTCGTACTAATGGAATACGAAACGAATGAGTGTTGTGTAAAGCGAAGTGGCGGGTGTTTTCTCCATGGAAATCGCGATAGAGTATCTATAGGCTTGCGATATTTCCTGTTTGAGAAAAGGGTTGAGCTAACACCAGGATAGTATTCCCCAAGATAATATAAAAACAAAACATCAAACTAAGAACACGAGTTATAATCGTACACCGCTTTGTCAGCTCGAAAATCTCATGTGGTTATCATGCAAGTCATCCAGATCGTTCTAAAATGCTTAAAGTCTCAGCAAACCGTTTTCCCAGACCAATGATGAAAAATAACATCCAGACGATAAACAGCTTCAGTATTTAAATTATTCGAACTGTTATCCTCATCTTTATTGCCATATTCACAACATTTCGGTCGTTGTACGCCCCGACCTTCTTCAGGTGATTGGAATTTCGAACCCTTTATTTCGTCCATTTCGAACCCTTTATTTTTCTAGTTCCACGTGTCATGCCTCTTCCGGATGTCTCTAACTGAGGCATGACACGTGCTATCATCATATTCATTGTCATATTCATAATGTTTCAGCCGTTGTACGTTCCAGCCTTCTTCGGGTGATTGGAATTTTGAACCGAACCCTTTATTTCGTCCATTGGCGAAGATTGTTCTAGTTCCACATGCTATGCCTCTTCCGGATGTCTCAGTTATTTCCCTTTAACTCAACTCTCCAAGTTTTGGTTCACCACTGCCTCGGCCTGATATTGAACTCACAACTCTTTGAGTCTAGTCACTGGATCTAACTAACGCCTGTATCCACTGGCCCATGTGTCCTTGAGTAGAAAATAACGTTGATCAGATCCAGTGACTAAACCCAAAAAGTTGTGAGTTCAATACCAGACCACAGCAGTGGTGAACCAAAACTTAGAGAGTTGAGATAAAGAGAAATATCTGAGACATCCGGAATGGTACGTGGAACTAGAACAATCTACCCCGGTGGACGAAATATAGGATTCTGTTCAAAATTCTAATCAGCTGTAGAAGACCTGAGCGTACAACGGCCGAAACATTGTGAATATGGTAATGAAGATGATGATAACAGATCAGAGATATAGACAGAATCATCATCAGATCTTGTAGACTGGTGCAACAATAGCACAAACTACATCACTTGAAGACTTTCAACGGCAGCAACAACTAAAACGGATAGCACATGTAACTAGAAAGGGAAATAGTAACATAATCAAGATGTTCATATTCTACATTACCATAAATAAAGGTTAGGTAGGAAACTCTCATCAATACTAGAACGAGCAATGGCAGTGGATTGGGAAGCTGAAAACTGTCTGAAAAGATGGATTCTATAAATTTCTTGGAAACTGCCTCTACAGAATCAAAAACAAAGAAGTTTACTAAACAAACTCCATCACTTGAAGACTTTCAACAGCAGCAACAACTAAAATGGATTACACATGTAACTAGAAGGAAATATAATGATATAAAAAAGATACGGACTTTCCACACTCGCTTAAACAGTTGCTCCCTTTTCAGTCAATGTATGTTAAATTTGTCAGTAAAATATTTAATTGTTTGATAGGGATTATATAAGAAAGGTGTTAACGAATTATTCTGAAACTGTAATTGTGATTTAAAGCTAATCGTCGCATTTAAAAAAACAAACAATTTCTTAATATGTCGTCACCAACAGTTATTCTGATCGAGTAGCTGATTCAATTATTCCAACAAGTAGATTAAAACTCATTGTCCGCGCGTTTAATTCCAAACAATTATAGAGTATTTACTTCGTTTTATTTGAAAAAGTCTGCAATACGTGTCACTTGTAGATAGGATATATATATATATATATATATATATATATATATATATATATATATATATATATAATATATATATATATATATATATATATATATATATATATATATATATATATATATATGTATGTATATGTATATATATATATATATGTGTGTGTGTGAAAATATATAGAAAATAGGAGAGAACTGGTTAGGTAAATAATCCAAAGTTCTTTAGTATTTATGCTATGATTTTTAAAAAATAGTGCTCGATACAAAAGTAGAGGATAAATATAATTATTTATTTAAAATTATAATTATTTATTTAAATCATGTTGGGATCATATTTTTAAATAAATAATTATATATATATATATATATATATATATATATATATATATATATATATATATATATAACAATAAATAATAATAAATAATTATTTATATATATATATATATATATATATATATATATATATATATATATATATATATATATATATCGCACCTGGATATATATATATATTTCGCACCTGGATATATATATATATATATATATATATATATATATATATATATATATATATATATATATATATAACAATAAATAATAATAAATAATTATTTATATATATATATATATATATATATATATATATATATATATATATCGCACCTGGATATATATATATATTTCGCACCTGGATATATATATATATATATATATATATATATATATATATATATATATATATATATCGTACATGGATATATATATATATATATACATATATAATCATACCTGTACATATCTATATATATACATATATATATATATATATATTTGTGTGTGTGTGTGTGTAGATATATATCAATGAATCATTCATACAGAACGTAAATGAATAAAGTTAATGATATAAAATGGCGAACTGACTTCGCTAAAAAAAATTTTTAAAATGCATTAACCCACTAACCACACGATAAATGTTAGGATCCATGTTTTCTAAAATTATAAATTATATCAGGTCTTCCTTTAATATACATGTACTTTCGACATGTTCTCTGGCCATCATCAGGCATGGAAACATTTTTTTTTGGTAAAAATCAGGTAGTACCCGAGACGAAAAAATATAATTCCAATTGAAATGTTTTTTGAAGTGCGTTATTGATAACAGACACAAACTTGTGGAGCGTCCAATCGCAACGCCAAGGTTGAATATTTGAAAGTTTAAGTGATAGCGTTTTTTTACTAATATGCCAATTTAAGAATATATATACATATATATATATATATATATATATATATATATATATATATATATTAACTGATTTAAAAATATGGTTTTATCGCTACACAGGAATTACTGTTTCAAAAACAGAAAACAAAAATTTCAAAATTAAATCCATTAGATCTATTTCATCTTCAAGGGAATTTTGGAATATTTATAAATCAATTAATTTATAATATTTATACTCTCTAAATTTACATTGAGCACTGTTTTGTAAAAATAAAAATATCAATAATAATACCGGATTACACATCTTAATGTTCTTCCTTATTTTACTATAAAAACATATATATATATATACATATACATATATATATATATATATATATATATATATATATATATATGTGTGTGTGTGTGTGTGTGTGTGTGTGTATTGTAGAACTTTATCAGTCAACTTGGCGTAAACTAAACAGTTCAATAACTAGTCTTAGTTAATTTACCGAATGTTTGCACTTCAGATCAGTCTTTTAAATGAAATATGTGGTACACTTTAATTTATATTACAATGAATCATTCATACAAAAAGTAAATTATTAAAGTTACTGATATAAAATGGCGAATTCACTTCGTTAGCTAAATTTTAAAAATGCATTAACCCACTAACCAATCGATGAACAAAACATTCTTAAATTACCACATTAGTAAAAACCGCTCTCACTTAAATTATCAAAATTACATTCAACAATCCATATTGAGTCAGTTGCATTCCTCAGATGATTCTTAACCCGATATCAAAACGCGTTCAAAAACAGTAACGGCTGAAATTTTATGGAAACAAAGTTTTTAAATGCTTTTGAATAGTATTTATAAAATAGCATTTTTTATGGAATTTGTACTGGCTCTATTTTGATGTTGAGCACCGTTTAAAAAAAAACAACGTTAAGTATATCTCATCATTATTTTCATATTAATTATTAGGTTGGTGCAAAAAATAATGACGTAATAATGTCGTTTTTTGACGTATTTTTTAGCGTCAAAAAACGACATTATTACGTCATTATTTTTGCACCAACCTAATAGATATACTCATCGATGCTGCCAGAGACGATTCACAGCTTTTCGCCGTTCATGGATCGTTTACTGGGAGCCTCTCTATTGCGTCGACTGTAGACAAGCTCGACGCGCACAACTGGGTCTTTGAAATTCAAAATATGTGTGTTTGTTTTTTCACGGTGGTCTTTTCCTCGCTTAATACCACATCACGTTGAAACACCGATTTCCGTATGATCACCGACGTTAAACAACGCCGAGCTTGGTCACTACCTAGATGGGTGATCGCTTAAGAATACCAGGCGCTGTAAGCTTGGATGTGCGGTAGGTGTAATGGATAATGACTCGGATTCGTTAATCGCAGATCCGAGTTCTAATTCCAGCTGGGGGTCTTTATGTTCACTTACGCGCAAATACCCCTGGGGAAAGGTATGAATCCGCCACTTCTTCCACAGCTTTGGTTTAATAAGTCAAACTTGTATTAGTAAATCCTTTTTATCTCCTTAAAACAAAAGAGATCTGACAATCTAAATATATTTCACGGCTTTAATTAACCTGCAAAGGGTTTATAAACGGTAGAAAACGAATCAATCATTTTGTCCATCAAATATAAAACAAATTTGCTAATTTGTTTTGTTCTATTTCTTCATATCCATTGAATCTGTATTTTCATTTGCGCTTTAGTGCGATTGTTTTTACTGTCTCCAAATATTAGGTTGGTGCAAAAATAATGACGTAATAATGTGGTTTTTTGACGCTACAAAATACGTCAAAAAACGACATTATTACGTCATTAT
>OZ010579.1:79438412-79480912 GCA_963932145.1 Acanthosepion lycidas | reverse complement strand
TCAGACAAACTGATTAATTTTTTTTTAAATTTTGGGTTTATGTAGATTTAAAATTTTTTTTAAAATTAATCAGTTTGTCTGACGATCGCAAAAGCTTGAAACCCAGGGTCACAAACTCACATCAATCCAACCAAATATGTTAGCTCTATCTCTGATATTGAGCGCTTTCTAATAAATACCGCGCATATAATATATAAATATTTATATATATATATATTTATTTATTTATATTTATATACACACTTTTTACACACACACACACACACACACATATATATATATATATATATATATATATATATATATAGTATTCTTTAGAGCTCCACTTTTATTTGTGAGAAAATGTACTTCATACTGTCGTTATTAAGTTTTAATGACTTTTCTATCTATCTATCTATCTATTTTCTATCTATTTCAGTCTGTTCATATCTATCTATCTATCTATCTATCTATCTATCAGTGTCATTTCATTATCTAGCTAGCTAGCTATCTATTCGAATATTTTCATTATCTATTTCATTCTTTTCATATCTATTTGTATGTCTATCTATCTATGCAAGTGTGTTTCATTATTTATCTCTATATCTGAGTCCTTCCATTATGTATCTATACTTATATATATAAACCCTAGCTAGCTATCTGAGTAATTTCATTATATGTCTGTATTTTTGTGCCTTCAAATCTATCTATTTCATTTTCTTCAAATCTCTAATCTATGTCTATTTGATTCCCTTCAAATCTATCTATCTATTTGAGTCTTTTCAAATCTATTTGCGTCACTTAAAATATATGTATTTGAGTCTCTTCAGATCTGTCTATATACTTTGATTTTCTTCAAATCTGTCTTTTTGAAGGTCTTCAAATCTTTCTGTCTCTTCGAATCTATCTATATATTTGAGTCTTATTCTATCTAGCTGAAAATTTATCTAATTTTGTCGGATATATTATCAATGTCTTTATTTATTTATATACATGAGTTACTCGTTTGACATTATTACTCAAAAATTATTTATATTTTTAGGTCACTAGCTAAATCAATATATTTATACGTGTCTATTTCTTTCTTTATTTATCTGAGTCTTATTTTATTTATGTCTATCACTCTGTCTATAACATAATATGACTGTATTTATCTATTTTTATTACTTTTCTATATGCTTAGCAATTATTCATTCATCTATCGTGATGCAGGATGTACGACAATTCTTATTTCATCTCATTCTTTATTTCTTCAATTACTTTTTTCTTTACTTCCCTCTTTGTTTATTTACTTAATTTGTTTGTCGTTTTTTTTTCTCTTCGCTCTTTTATTTCTTTCTCGCGTTCGTTTTCTTTTCTTTCGTTCTTTCTTTCTCTCGTTCGTTTTCTTTTCTTTCTACCAATTTTCGTGCTTTCTTTCTTCCAGTCTTTCGTTGTATCACACTTTCTTTCCTTTTTTCTTTCCTTCTTTTTCTTTCTACCAATTTTCGTGCTTTCTTCCTTTCTTTCGTTGTATCCCACTTTCTTTCGTTCTTTCTTTCTCGCGTTCGTTTTCTTTTCTTTCGTCCTTTCTTTCTCGCGTTCGTTTTCTTTTCTTTCGTCCTTTCTTTCTCGCGTTCGTTTTCTTTTCTTTCGTCCTTTCTTTCTCTCGTTCGTTTTCTTTTCTTTCGTCCTTTCTTTCTCGCGTTCGTTTTCTTTTCTTTCGTCCTTTCTTTCTCTCGTTCGTTTTCTTTTCTTTCGTCCTTTCTTTCTCGCGTTCGTTTTCTTTTCTTTCGTTCTTTCTTTCTCTCATTCGTTTTCTTTTCTTTCGTTCTTTCTTTCTCTCGTTCGTTTTCTTTTCTTTCGTTCTTTCTTTCTCGCGTTCGTTTTCTTTTCTTTCGTCCTTTCTTTCTCGCGTTCGTTTTCTTTTCTTTCGTTCTTTCTTTCTCGCGTTCGTTTTCTTTTCTTTCGTTCTTTCTTTCTCGCGTTCGTTTTCTTTTCTTTCGTTCTTTCTTTCTCGCGTTCGTTTTCTTTTCTTTCGTCCTTTCTTTCTCGCGTTCGTTTTCTTTTCTTTCGTCCTTTCTTTCTCTCGTTCGTTTTCTTTTCTTTCGTTCTTTCTTTCTCTCGTTCGTTTTCTTTTCTTTCGTCCTTTCTTTCTCGCGTTCGTTTTCTTTTCTTTCGTCCTTTCTTTCTCGCGTTCGTTTTCTTTTCTTTCGTCCTTTCTTTCTCGCGTTCGTTTTCTTTTCTTTCGTTCTTTCTTTCTCTCGTTCGTTTTCTTTTCTTTCGTTCTTTCTTTCTCGCGTTCGTTTTCTTTTCTTTCGTTCTTTCTTTCTCGCGTTCGTTTTCTTTTCTTTCGTTCTTTCTTTCTCGCGTTCGTTTTCTTTTCTTTCGTCCTTTCTTTCTCGCGTTCGTTTTCTTTTCTTTCGTTCTTTCTTTCTCGCGTTCGTTTTCTTTTCTTTCGTTCTTTCTTTCTCGCGTTCGTTTTCTTTTCTTTCGTTCTTTCTTTCTCGCGTTCGTTTTCTTTTCTTTCGTTCTTTCTTTCTCGCGTTCGTTTTCTTTTCTTTCGTCCTTTCTTTCTCGCGTTCGTTTTCTTTTCTTTCGTCCTTTCTTTCTCTCGTTCGTTTTCTTTTCTTTCGTTCTTTCTTTCTCTCGTTCGTTTTCTTTTCTTTCGTCCTTTCTTTCTCGCGTTCGTTTTCTTTTCTTTCGTCCTTTCTTTCTCGCGTTCGTTTTCTTTTCTTTCGTCCTTTCTTTCTCGCGTTCGTTTTCTTTTCTTTCGTTCTTTCTTTCTCGCGTTCGTTTTCTTTTCTTTCGTTCTTTCTTTCTCGCGTTCGTTTTCTTTTCTTTCGTTCTTTCTTTCTCGCGTTCGTTTTCTTTTCTTTCGTTCTTTCTTTCTCGCGTTCGTTTTCTTTTCTTTCGTTCTTTCTTTCTCGCGTTCGTTTTCTTTTCTTTCGTCTTTTCTTTCTCTAATTCGTTTTCTTTTCTTTCGTTCTTTCTTTCTCGCGTTCGTTTTCTTTTCTTTCGTCCTTTCTTTCTCTCGTTCGTTATCTTTTCTTTCGTTCTTTCTTTCTCGCGTTCGTTTTCTTTTCTTTCGTCCTTTCTTTCTCGCGTTCGTTTTCTTTTCTTTCGTTCTTTCTTTCTCTCGTTCGTTTTCTTTTCTTTCTACCAATTTTCGTGGTTTCTTTCTTCCAGTCTTTCGTTGTATCACACTTTCTTTCCTTTTTTCTTTCCTTCTTTTTCTTTCTACCAATTTTCGTGCTTTCTTTCTTCCAGTCTTTCATTGTATCACACTTTCTTTCGTTCTTTATTTCCTTCTTTTTCTTTCTACCAATTTTCGTGCTTTCTTCCTTTCTTTCGTTGTATCCCACTTTCTTTCGTTCTTTCTTTCCTTCATGTTTTCTTTCTACCAATTTTCGTGCTTTCTTTCTTCCATTCCTTTGCTGTTTCGTACTTTCTTTCGTTTTTCTTTCGTTCTTTTTTTCTTTCTACCAATTTTCGTGTTTTTTTTCTTCCATTCTTTCGTTGTATTGCACTTTCGTTCGTTCTTTCTTTCTTTCTTTCTTTCTTTCTTTTTTTCTTTCTTTCGATCTTTACTTTTTTTTCGTTTCTGCGATCCTAAACTCTTTTCTTTCACTGCAGATGTTTACTGTTAATAATTTGTTCGGATAAAAAGAACAGGTACGATTCTCATGCAATGACACTACCTGTAAAAGGAAAAACAGACGAGAAAAATAATATCGTTAAGTCGTCACGTATTTCTACATTCTCTAAACTTTAGATTTACCATCAAGATAAGTGCATTTGTTCCGATCAGTATAACAATTCATAAATGGTAAAAAAATGTGAAAAAAGGAAAACTGAAAAAACTGAAAATTATGAAACAGAGAATCTGAAAAACTGAAAAAAAATTTTTTTCGGGAAGCGTGGAAACCTAGATTTCTTTAAACGTAGAATCGAAAATTTCCTTCTCTTTCTATGTGCTGTGTACATTCAGGACGTAGGTGATCCTGGCTCTCCACCTCCCTCTATCCCTTGCAGCTCTCAACAAGTTCCTTTTCGTCTGCTTCCTCCCCCAGACCACGTTATGTCATCCACTTGCTTAAGCTCACTAGGTATGTCATGCGTTGTTTTCCCTCGTCTCTCTTTCCTTCTATTTAACCCGTGAGTATCGGATTCTCCAGGCCTTCCTTTCTCATTATGCGTCCCAAGAAATTCAGCTGCCTCTTCCTGATGTTAAGTAATTTACTTATCTTCGAAAATAAACGTGATTACAATAGTTTATTAATAATATTACAATAAATTTAACTTATGTATAAACATTTCTATTCTATCGTCTATACTATACGAATCTTCATTTCTAGTCTATCTATTACTATACGGATCGCTATTCTCTACTTTTTCTCTATTCGGATCACTATTACCATTCGAGCGAGTATTATCGAGCAAGTACTATTAGTGCGAGATTATTCGAAGGCGTCTGACACCAGCATTGTTCAACGGCGTTGTTATAGTTGTATCTGCGATTACAAAGTCTCTTCTACAATGAGCATTACGAAAGTGACAACGAGTAGTCTTTGACATCACGAAAGTAGCAACGAATGTTCATTGACATCACAAAAATATTGCTAAAAGTTTTCAAGTGATGTGCTTTCTTTTATTTGTTACAGTTCTTTATTTGTAATCTAGCTCACGCTATTCTAAGATGTACGGTCCTTTCCAAATTCTACAGGGTTCATTCGCCATTTTTATTCATTGATCTGAAAGTTTGGGGCGGCATACATGGAAAGTGTTGAACTGACAAAACTATTTAAGAACGATATGTCCTGGAAAGGGATATATTTGAACGAAGTAGCTAAGTGGTTTTAGCTACTATAACCAAGTAGAATACGGTAGCAGTAATCGACTGGTACGCGTCGTAGTCGCAGGTAAGAAGTGTAGATCAATGGCGTAGTCCAATGGGTGTATTTATAGACTTAGCTATCAGACTAAGGCTCTTTCTCTCTGCTACACGTCCGTCGATATTTATGACAGACACCAGCCAATCATATTCCAGTGAGGGGGAACACAGGTGTATGCATATTCCATTATATCAAAGAACATGACTGTAGTTTTTTGTTTAATGTTTTGTAGCATTCTGTAGTGTGTGTGTTATTTTTTACAATAATTTTCAGTCTATAGAAGCCACTCGAGGTAGAGTGTTACAGCGTAAGACGGAAGAAACACAGTTTATGAGAATGAGGGAGGTTGATGACGGTTAACTTTAGATTTGAACAAGTTGAGATTGTAGCGATCTCCCCGATCACTACAATCTCAACCACGGTTCCACAAAGAAGCAGTTCGTGGGGAAAAGCTGTTTGAGCGGAACTTATATATTATCAATTAAATACGAATCGAATGAGAGTAGTCCTCTACTATGTGCGGAGTGTGGCGGGTTTTAGCTACGAACGTTAGAACTGAGTGAAATTAAGAAATCTAGCCAGAAGTTTTTAGCGTTTCATCTCTCGGAAAGCGGTGCAAAACAATTTATCACCCACAAGGCAGCCTAGGCTTTGAATTCTAAGTAAAGAATGAGCAGTTCCTGTCCATTTATGCCAACATTGCACCATTCTCAGCCTCACCTATCACTTGTAAATGTAGGTGATAGCCGGAGAGATCACGTACTTCCTACAGCCGTACAGGGAATCGACCATTTTCAAAGCATCTTTAGCGATCGATCGTCATGTGTTCCATTAGGTCTGGTGTGAACTTAAGACCCAATAGGCGCTAAAGGTACAGGGTATACCCGTGCGAACATCAGTTCATCGCGACAGATAAAAATTTAGGGTCCGCCAGTGGTTGATGGAACGACCTTTTTTTTTTTTTTTTTTCTCTGGCAGTGAATGTTACAAGCCAGTTTTTCTCGCACGCTTAAAGCTAAGTCAGCTGACCGGATCTACTTGTCTAGAATTTTGGAGGTGCCGCTATATACGGTTGTATCGTCAGCATAGAAGTCCACAAAAGATCGGAATATACTTTTAGGCAGGTCATTAATGTAAAGTTGTACATAAAATATACAGAGTTGGACGGAGAAGCGTGAAGAGGACGTCTGATTGTTGGGCAGATCTACCCCACTGAAATTGTACATGTAGCGTAAAGAGTTAGACCGAGAAGCGCCAATCGGAACCCTGATGTGTTGGACAGGACTAACCCCTTGAAAATGTACATGTTGCCTAAGGAGTTGGACCGAGAAGTGCGAAAGGGGCCCCTAGCTTGTTGTACAGAACTATCCCAGTGAAGTTGTACATGTAGTGTAAGGAGTTCCGAGAAGCGCGAATGGATGCCTGGCTTGTTGTACGGAACTACCCCTGTAAACTTGTACATGTAACATACACATTTGAACCATATGAATCTATGAGAATAGATCAGGTGACTACAATGTTGTTGGACAGACATGCCCCTCTAAAGGTGTGCATGTAGCGTAGAGTTGAACCGAGAAGCGAGAAACGAAAGCCTACATTGTTGGACAGAGCTTCCCTTGTAAAATGTTATATGTAACGTACAGAATTGGACCGAGAAGCGATAAGGGTACGCCTTCTTTGTTAAACAGAACTAACCCTAGCTCTACCTAATCTATATGATGATCTTTCAATACGTGACACTTCCTTTCTCTATGCTGCATTGATTCCTATGTCTACGCATATGCTCTCTCTCTCTATATATATATATATTTGTACGAGGAGGAGTTTCTTTATTTTACCATTTTTTTGCTGTTATTTTATTTGTCATCAAATTTCTCCGTGACGTTCATTATTCCTCTTATATAAAAGGAATTCGTATTGTAGTCTTTCATCAAAGACATCTTAGGATTCGTTCTTTCTTTTCCTCCTAAGAGACACATGTTAATGGAACTCGCTGTCGTGAAAGCTTGCCTAAAAAAAAGTTTGCCTACCCTGTGACTCCGTCTTTCTATCTCTCTCTTTCTCTCTCTCTCACACACACAGACTCACACAGGCTGACCCATTAACACACATTGATTCTCGCACACTCATTCTTGCTCACACAGATTATTTTTTCCTCGCATACACAGTCTCTCTTACACACGCACTCTTCACCAAATTCCACACTCTCTTTCGCACACTTGCTCTCTCTTTCTCTCTTTCTCTCTTTCTCTCTCTCTCTCTCTCTCTCTCACACACACACACACACACAATCACACACACATACATTCATGTATGGTCTCTCCTACACAATTCAGAAAATACATCTACACACGCACTCTCACTTTCTCACACCTTCTTTCATACACACACATTCTATCTCTCACACACACAATTCAGAAAGTATACACACAACCTCTCAGACAATCTCGCTCTCACACACAAATAATAAATCAACACACACTCTCCTTATCACACACGCACACTCTCACTTACACACCATTTCAAACACACAATCTCTCACTTACGCACGCACTCTCACACACACGGAAACACACATCTTTCTTCTTTTTGTTTACTTCTCTCCCATCAATTGACGCATCAAAATGGTGTTGTTGCGTGTCATATGTCATTAAAAAACGACACAGAAGACACCGCACCTTCTCGAACATTCTGTTATTCTCTATCTTCCGGTAATGGCCTCGAATGAACGCCTCTCTTGAGACATGAACAAACCTAGAAAGAATTTTGCTTGACCGATTCCTTCAGGCGGATAGTTGTATATTAGCCGAACTTTTAACACATTCCTTTTAATAAAACCTTTCATTTGTCAATTACAACGAAGCTAAGTGTAAGTATTAATTAAAAAAAAAGTAACTTATTGAAATATCCTCACCATGATCCTCAAACTGTCGTCCTTGTGACGTACTAACCTTAGCAAATGTTTAACGCTCTCCTAACGCGAAGTAAATTGTTTTTTTTCAAAAAACACCGACTGGAATATTATCGATCATTTCAAGCTATCACACTAAGTATACTGGTAATAAACTGCAAGTGTTACTAGTAGCATTTAACGAAATACTACCAGCGACGGCTAAACCGGCTTCGGCCAATCAAGTTTTTTCTGGTAAGGAGAGTCGGTAGAGACCAGGCAGGATTTCTTTTTTTTTTCAAATGCATGATCTGTCAAAGGGCGGATGTAACGTCTTGTAGGGCACCTACACTTTGAGTAGTAAGGTACCTACTAGGGTACCTATATAGACAACGAGGTAGACTGGATTCTATAGCTAGGTGAGTCCACTGCAATGATTACATGCCATCATTTGGCGATGTCAACAGCCAGAGCGAATGGTTCCCCTGATTGAATCACGGCCAGGTGTTCGGGATAAAGGCGAACCTTTAATTTGAAAGGTATCGATTTACTTTAACATAGAGAAAGAAGGGCTCTGCTAGGCCTAGCTGCCCAAGACACGTTACGGCTCTCAACCCGGATATGTGAATAAAACTGGTCAACAGCGTGACGACCCTAAGACTTGACCCTGTTGATCTTAATGACTGTACTAAACACTACAGTTATTGTGGGTGACAGGCTGCTTCAGCAAAAGATAACAAATCTGTTTTGACGATAATTGTCCAAGGGAGACCCTTATACTTAGGGGTGCGTGTTATAGTAAACTGAATTGACAAATGAAGCTTTCAGATATTATAAAATTTTTATAATTATTATCTTGAAATGAGATCAAATTTACTCTTCTTCACGAATAAATCCGTCTTCTCCCACCTTTGGGTTAAATAGCAGATTTCGGGCTTTTATGAAGCGTGGAGGCACGGTGGAGTAATTTGATTGCGGCTTCGATTGAGGAATTGGGGAGCAGAGTTCGAATTCTAGTCGTGTTCTTTACATTCACGAGAAGATATAGACAAATTAATACAGGTATATGCCCTTGCCACAGGTATGAATTACTCTCTTCACCACCCTCCATATATAATCGCAGGCTAGACTGGATCCTATAGCCTTAGATGGCAACCAGTATAGGAGAAGAACGACCTTGAATTAAAAACGCCCAACTATGTGTAAATAGTTAGACATACTGAGTTCTCCAGACTTGATAGTCAGCCAGTCTGAATTCAAAACTGCATACCGCTCTGGCAAAGCACATGCTATGGAGCTAACGAAAGGAACGTGGACTTCACAATGAATTTGATGATATGCATCGATTTGATAATGCGCGATGTTGCCTTGCATGGCAGCTAGAAAACTATGAATTCAAAATACAAAAATGGTTGTTACAAAAAATTAAAATTTTAAGAAATAAGTGTTTGTTACAAATTAATTAAAATCTTAATTTATTTGTAACAAACAGTTATTTCTGAAGAAAGATTGAGGTCAATCTGAAATATCAAATATATATATAAATAAATAAATCCTTTCAAAAAAACATTATTATTTTTTTAATTTGAAACTTTTTCTATATATATATATATATATATATATATTTAAAAAGAGAGAAACCCCAAATGTTTTGGGTTATAATTTGTTTTGTTTTAGTGTATATATTATATTTTAGTCTTCGTATTTCTGCTACACGAGTTTCCGGTCTCTTGACCTTTTTCAGGCAAATAAAAGGAATAAATTCTAAAGGAATAAATTTACCTTATTCTCTTTTAATGTTTCATTACTCGTAACACTTCAAAAAGGAGAACGAAGCTCACTACAAATACAGAAAAAACGAACAATGTAACATTAAAAGAACACAAGTTAAATATATTCCTTTAAAATTTATTCATTTTACTTTTATTTATAGTGTAATATATACACTTATACAAATCCACATTATAACCTAAAACGCTTCAGGTTTCACTCTTTATTAAAATATACATTTTTCTTTTGTTGAAAAAACTATATACTTTTCCCTAAATACATATATATATATATATATATATATATATATATATATATATATATATATATATGTTTAAAGTAAACATGAGTTAAGTGAAAATATTTTCTATTATTAAGTCTACACACAGAGATACACAGACACACAGACACACACACACACACACACACATATATATATATATATATATTTGAAAATTGTGTATTTTAGCAGCAATCCTTCTTTTATGCAAGTTTTGCTAAAAAAACGACTGACAAGGTGTTCTGGTTAAGTTTAATTTTATATAATTTATAATATAAGAACAGATGAAAAAATATATGAAAACTTAACCGCAGCACCTTGCCGGTCATTTTCAACAAAACTTGCATATACATATATATATATATATATATATATATATATATATATATATATATATATATATATATATATATGTATATATGTATATATATATATATAAATATATATATATATATATATATATATATATATATTACGTTGTTGCAAAAATAATGTCGTTTTCTCACATAGTAACATATGTGAGAAAACGACATTATTTTTGCACCAACCTAATATATATATATATATATATATATATATATATATATATATATATATATATATACACTATATGTTTATGTGTGTTTGTGTATATATGTATGTGTATGTTATTTACCCATTAACTGACTGTTTCACGCTGTGCGCTTTTCAAAGTAGGCGTTTGTTATACTTGGACGCCCCTCCACAAACACACTCTATGAACAGATTACAATATCTGCATTTGGTTTCCTTTCATCATTCTTATACTCAATCCTACATTATGTTTTTTTTCTCTCCCTTTTGGTTTCCATATTTCTTTCATATTTCACAAATAGCAAATGGTTTGTATTATCATTAAAGTGTTTTCCCACTTAGCCAGATGTATATATATATATATATCGATGTATATGCATTATATAATTACTTGCTCTTTTATATAAGATTGAGCACTGTTTGAGCACCTGAGGGAAATATATATGTACGTGCAAGTATGTGCGTATACGTAAGTTTTTATCATACATACATGTACACACGCACATACGCACACACACACAAACACACACACAAACACACATATATATATATATTTATAAATATGCATATATATATATATATATATATATATATATATAATATCTTACATTACTTTATATATACCCATGCATATATCATCTAACAAAATACATTAACCAACTTATTACTCCCTACCTTCCTAGTAAATATAGGGTTAAGTCAACATTAGAAGTAATCCAAATCCTAAGAAGTGAAAAACCTGACAATGAAATCATGGCTTCACTTGACGTTGAAAACTTATTTACCAATGTTCCTGTTAGTGAAACTATTGACATAATTATACGAAATATATACAGTAACTCATCTTGACCCCCACTTAAAATTAATCCAAATATATTAAGAAAACTACTATTAACTTTTACTACTGAAGTCCCTTTCTTCGATCATAATAACAATATATATATATATATACAACGTGATGGTGTCTCCATGGGTTCAGTACTGGGTCCGACATTTAGCAATTTCTACATGTCGAACCTCGAAAATAAGATATTTACAGATTTTAAAAAACCATCAATCTACATAAGATACGTTGATGATATTCTTATGTTAGTTAAAAATACAGATGAAATAATTCGACTTCAAAAACATTTCCAAAATAATTCTGTCCTTAAATTCACATATTAACTCAATACTAATAATAAAATCCCCTTCCTTGACATATTGATAAACACAAATAACAAATTTACTATTTCGCCATACAAAAAACCTGCAAGCATAAATTCATGTACACTTAACTACAAGAGCGAATTCCCATATTACTACAAAATAGCAATTATAAATAATCTAATACATCGTGCAGAAACTAATTCATCCACAAAACAGATTTTTTACAGTGAACTAAAGAATATAAAACAGACACTTTATTAATGATAGCTTTCTAAACTATATAGTTGATGAACAAATAAGATGCTTTCTTAGAAATCTCAATACTAAGCAAATAGTACATAATACTACTTCTACTGATCTCAAACATATTAATCTCCTATATCGTAATCAAATGCATACTAATTATAAACAAGATGAAAATATACTAAAAAATTTAGTAAATACTAATATATCAACAACAGATCCTAGCGAAAATATTAAATTAATCATATACTACACTAAATCTAGTATATCCAACTTAATACTTTGCAATGATTCTTTTACCCCGGTTAGTGATTTGCAAAAAAACAACATAGTTTATAAATTCAAGTGCCCTTTGGGAGATTGTATCTCCAACAAATTAAATAATATTTATGTTGGTCACATCAGAAACTCGCTTTCATGGCGCTTGACACTACATTTGAATGAAAAGTCTAACATTTTTAGGCGTTTAAAACAACATGCCTGCCCGCACACACAATTCCGTAAAATACTTGTCGAAAACACAATTATACTTCGACATGAAAACAATAGACAAAAACTAAAAATCCTTAAAGCATTATACATCAAACAGTTGAAAACCAACCTAAACAAAATCAACTATGGAATCTCATCAAATATCCTTAAATGTCTATAATTGGTAACAGAAGCCATTGTTTTATACCAACGGGTTCCCATACTTTATACTTCTCCAATTCCCTCTCGAGTGGTCATGTGTGACGTCATGAGATGCGGGGCGATTTTCGCTTCTAGCTTCTTATATGCACGTGTTTATCGTTCCTTAGAAATGATATATGTAAACAATGACAGACTATCATCACTGTCTTGTCCGTATATTGCTTAATATGTTGTAATTGACATCTTTGATAATGGCTTATGTGAGCCGAAAGCTTAGATTGTATTAAAAAAATATGGATCAATATTGTGAATTTATTTCTTCGTTCAATGATAATGTTATTAAACTTATCAGACGTCATGAAAAGAATTTACATAAAATAAATAGACAACACTTGTCTATATTATTTAATGAAACGTATGAGAATATATATTCTATATATATATATATATATATATATATATATATATATATATATATAATGAAATGGACTAAGTCCGACAATTATTTTAATATGTTTTCTTTTTATAGGTTAATTTTTGTGCCCGATGAACTGAAAAAAACAGCGAAATTTATGTACCTTTATTAACATATATATTTTCTCTAACTACATCGAACACTATTAGGTTTACAGCTCTTGGCTAAATTTGATGATTATTTATTATTTATTTGCTTGCCGGTGTATACACGCCAACACGCGCGTATACTGTTGCTTATATCTGGTCATTTGACTCACCTAACCCTATATATATATATATATATATATATATATATATATATATATATATATATATATATATATATTGGAGGCACAGTGGAGTAATGGATAGCGGCTTGGATTCCAGTCGAATCCATTACATTCATTTACGTTCTATTACCCTTGGGAAATGTGTGAATCCTCTTCTTCTCCCTCCAGCTGTGGGTAAATAGAAGGACATATTGGGTTCTATAGCCTTGGATGGCAACTGGTCTAGGAGAATGACAACTCTGAATTCAAAACCTGCGGAGGGTCGTATGTGGACCTTGTGGCACTTAGTGGACCAGGTCTCTGAATTCGTCCCTTCAAAAAGTGTGGCTGATCCTGTACGAAACCTTCACCACTATAATCAAATCTCATGTGCTGTTGTCGGTTTCCTGGGAACTGATCTGCTTGACCCTCATACGTCGAATTCGATGGGAGAGTTGACTACATATATATATATATATATATATATATATATATATATATATATATATATATATATATATATATATAATGTACTAATGTACAAATCATCGTTTAATTACATAAAATGTATGTATAATATATATCAAAAAGGATTCACGATCTGTTTATTGAATTCATCCATTGTCCTTTTTATAAATGTCACCTTCTGCAAACCCGGCTACTACATAAAAAAATATCGGAAATAAAGACAGTGTCCGAGTTTTCGACTTCCATGAATAATCGTCAGGAGTATAAAATTTTCAAATCTACCATTCGAGCGTCTATTGAATTCTGCTGCCATATCTCACGGTTTTTGGCAAAATCCCAAGTAGATCTGTAATATAATCGAACACTGACCTGGCATCGCGACTTCAGGCAATTTCTCACCAACGTGTTGTGGCTTGTGTCTGTCTTTTCTACAAATATTTTCAGGGCAACTGCTCCGACCAGATTTTTCCCTGGTGTGACGATGAGTTTAACCGTGCTACTAGATTGGCATCTAAGTTCCACCTATTTACTGTTGAAATAGCTAAATGCAACCGGCACTTCTAACCCGACAGTTTCTCTTCTCACACTTCCCACCTGTGGAACTCCCTTCCGTTTACTTGCTTCCCTGGCAACTACAATCTTCAAAAATGTAAATTTAACGTTAATCGCCATCCTCTATCTTCTTGAATCCCGTTCGTTCGTCTTTTGTCGTTTCCTCAATTTTCAGTCTCCTTTTTCGCTATCACTCCCTGTAACTTCCTGCGCCCTAGTGGTATTCCCGCCTTTTGTGGGGGCGAAATGATATATATATATATATATATATATAAGTGAACATAGAAGTCAACACAGACTGAAACAGACTGTCGCCTCTAAGTGTTGACTTATATGTTCACTTTTATATTTACACACGCTCTATCTCTGATATTGAGCACTTTATTCCATAAATATAGCACACCTTAAGACTATATTTCTTTATATATATATATATATATATATATATATATATATATATATATATATATATATATATATATATAACTGGATGCTTTAACATCAGTGATGTTTCTAGCCGCGGTTCTGTTATGGAGTGGTTTCACAGTGGAGGCTTGTATTTGTACTAAGTCGGTCCTAAAAAGGTTCGACGTACAAAACGTTAGGAACTTGATACAATAGGTAATGACGCAGTAATCTAGTTGGGGTGGCTGATACTTTAATATCCGACTAACGGTCGTCCGATATCGACCGACTGACCAACTCTCTCCCGACTGACTTGTTACTCCTACTACTCCTACTTATTCTGTTACTATAGAATACGTGTGTTTCCCTATAACAATGTTCAGTAGGAGTTTCGGGTCTTTCCACATCATACTCCCTCTCGACAGTGACCCATCCGATTTTGATCGGGTATCGGCTTGTGTACCTTCCGTTAGCTACAATTTTTCCATCTTCCCAACTACAAACCATGTGACACCTCTTGGCAAGTTATTGTCCAAACCAGGATGACTTCCGTTTCACCAGTGATGTGCGCTCTTCCATAAAAAGGAAGCAAATGCAGCCACAATATATATATATATATATATATATATATATATATATATATATATATATATGTATGTATTAAAATTAAATAGCAATTATATTATCTATACATATAATATTTTTTATTTAAAATATAGGTGATAAAATTTAATCCTTACCACTACCGCAGTTTCAACAACGGACATTCAGCAGTAACTTGTATGATCCTACATATTACAGAAAACGCGATAAGAGAAAGCTTGGGATTTTTAGCACCTTTATTTAAGCCAGAATTTAAATGGTTCCGTATTTTCTGTTTTCTTTTCAATATTTTGGAGAACTTTTATAACACCACACTGTATTGCTCGATAAAGTATATTGCCGTTTCTATTATAATTCCTTACAAACTTCATATATATATATATATATATATATATATATATATATATATATATATATATATATATATATCAAGAAGATCTACTTTTTATTTCCTTGTATGAAAAAATCGAAATTCTTTTGCAATATACAACTTGATGTTACTTATCCTTGTATATATTTAGATTTAAAAAATCTATATTTCAGTATTGATCACCAAAAAGGAAACACAACTAATTAATTAAAGATCGAAGCCATAATCGATACACCTTAGAGTTTACACCCTATTCCTTACCTTTACAACATAAATCGATCCACTGATTGGCAATCCTATATCGGCATATATATGCATTGTTTGACTGATTTCTTCGCAATCAAACTAATGTGAATCTTGTATTGATATTTACGTATTTGCTATAGCTTAAAGAGATCGAATTAGAACTTTATTTTATTTGTTTGTTTTTCTGTTTGTTTGTTGAAATTCATTTCAGGGCGTATTTTGAAATTATATCCACGATAATAAACGACGTTACGAATTCAATTTTATAGAGGATTTACTGCAAAGGCAAGTGCGCTCAAACGAGCTGGGCGACAGCTTCCGAAAAGAAGGAAACACAGCAACCTGCATTATTTAAATATATGTAATATCTAAAAAGGGGAAAAAAAAGAAACGTTTGTAGAAAATGTACGTCCTGCGGACTCAGCTGAACAGAAGCGGGTGTCCGGAGCAAAGAACAACTTAGCCATTCACCACCCGAGCAAAGATGGGAAGAGAAAAAAAAAAAAGAGAGGGTTGGTTATATAACGATTTCCACTTGACCCTTTTTTGAGCAGTGATTGGTCCTTTCTTTAGCCAGTCATCGTTCACAGGCGTTTTGGGCTTGATTGACTTTACTTTCTGGTTGATTATTCTAAATTCTAATAAAATTTTAGCAAATTATTTTTTGAATTTTCTGGTCAGACTGATTACCAACATTTATTCGCTGCACTGATTAACTATGAGAGAGAGAGAGAGAGAGAGATAAATTAATATAGAATAATCTGAATAAGCAAAGCTGTTTTACGAAGAATCATATTCACCATAACACCGATTCTCGAACGAACAACGAAGTTAAGCAATGTCAAGCCTGTTTCAGTACCTAGATAGGTGACCGTTTTGGAATAAGAGTTGCTGTAAGCTTGGGTTTGCGAGTGGTGTAATGAATAATGTTGTAGCATACCTACGGGCGATAATGGGTATGTTCCCAATCACATAAATACAGTAGTCGTTAATGCTGTATGTTGGTCGTTAATGCTGTACGGTGGATCGTTTTAAGCATTGTGATGCTGAAAAAAAAGATCATGCAGGTATACTGGACCACCAGAAAAAAAAAATCACCTTTTAGGTCTTTTCTAAATTTAAAAAGGAATTTTTTTTTTGCTAAAAGTGATCTTTATTATTACAGAAAGTACAAAACAAAACGGTATGGAGTTAACAATTCTTGTTATTGTCTTTGTATCGAATATTTGCCTGAATTCGATGTTGCACTGAATGAAAAGAAATCCGCATTTTCCCTTTCTGCTTGAGAGTATTCGCAAAACTCTTAGATATTATGCTGCTTTCGATGGAACAATTTTTTCTTCACTCCCTACCAAAACGATTCGATTAAATTGACATCAGATCTTTGGTCTTCCAAAAGTTGAACATCTTCAGCCACAAGAAATGATCCATCTTCATAGAAGATTAGACTGTAAAAAATTGATATAGTTTTCGCTGTATATGTTTCGATCAACATTTACCAAACTTTCTTCTGACATCTCTTTTAATGCAACCCCACGCCATTATGTGTTTATTAATAGTTTTTATCATATTCGTTTCTTTCTCTACTCGTCTCCTTACATATTCTCCTGCATTAAAATTGAACTCTATTTTCTATTTATTCGTTCCAGTACCCCAAGTTAATTTTCATTCATTTCGTTCCAGTACCCCAAGTTAATTTTCATTCATTTCGTTCCAGTACCCCAAGTTAATTTTCATTCATTTCGTTCCAGTACCCCAAGTTAATTTTCATTCATTTCGTTCCAGTACCCCAAGTTAATTTTCATTCATTTCGTTCCAGTACCCCAAGTTAATTTTCATTCATTTCGTTCCAGTACCCCAAGTTAATTTTCATTCATTTCGTTCCAGTACCCCAAGTTAATTTTCATTCATTTCGTTCCAGTACCCCAAGTTAATTTTCATTCATTTCGTTCCAGTACCCCAAGTTAATTTTCATTCATTTCGTTCCAGTACCCCAAGTTAATTTTCATTCATTTCGTTCCAGTACCCCAAGTTAATTTTCATTCATTTCGTTCCAGTACCCCAAGTTAATTTTCATTCATTTCGTTCCAGTACCCCAAGTTAATTTTCATTCATTTCGTTCCAGTACCCCAAGTTAATTTTCATTCATTTCGTTCCAGTACCCCAAGTTAATTTTTCTTTTGACCCCTTCAGTCTTCTATTCTGAATTTTTCTTATTTTTTATGATGTTTCTTTTTTTTTTTTACTGATATCCGCCCGTGTAAGCTGTTGTTGTTGTTGTTTTTTGAGTTTTTTTTTTTCTCATAACACTCTATTTACCGTATCAAATGAAACCTCAATGTTATGGTTGCATTCACTCCTTACTTAGTTGGCTATTAATTTTCGATTGCCTACCTAGACTCTCATAATTTCTTTCATCTCCCTTGTCTAACTTCTCGATAGTAGCAAAAGTTTTCTTTGAATTCTTGGAACACTGTTTCTAGAAATTCCCAACCGCCTGGCTATCATTCGTTGTGTCATCTGTTTTTCAAAGTTGCAACCATAATTGTTCAGCAAAGAAATCAGCAAAGATTGTAGCCGTGATTTAGTGTAAAAATAATTAGCTAATGTTTAACTATGGTCTTATTAAGGTACCTTATGTTAATAAGATGGAAGAATTCCTACTTAGATATTTTCATGCTGTCATGACTCTTTATCAACTTTTTCATTGGTCGAATAGTTTTGCGTAGTCTTTTTTCAACTTTAAGCTGAACTTATTTTCCAATTGTCAATATTCACCTACACTACTGATAAAAGCGTACCGTTAAAAAATTTTAGTTTCTTAATAACATGGGCATAATCATTTTATGTAGTTGATCCAAAGATTTTGCAGGACTGTCTATAAGCATGTACACATATATACACTTTCAAAGACGTTATCTTCGCCACATATTCAAGGATATACACATATATCTATGGGTTTAACAATTATATACAGGGTGTCACAAAATAAGGTATGCACTCTTTGAATCGTTATTATTCAATTTATGTATTTTGACTTGTAAATAAGATTAATACGAGAGAAAGAATACATGTTTAAAGAATTTGAGAGTAAAATATACAAAAAAAAAAACATAGAAAATTAACTTTAATAAGATAAAAGCTACTTGGAGCAATGGCAGAGTGTTCATATAATGATGAGTTCACATCAAGTGCTCAAATTGGTTGCCGTTCTGTTAAATACACTTTTCATATCTTGAAGAAATAGACCTATAAACGTCCAGTATCATTTCCTCAGGTATTTGAGCACATTCTTCTTCAATTGCTATTCTCATTTCAGCAATTGTTTCAGGTTTCCTGGTGTAAACTTTGTCTTTTAGAAACCCCCACAAAAAGAAATCCAAGGGTGCCAAATCTGGTGATCTAGGTGAATATTCAACTGTCCCTCTTCTTCTAATCCATTTGTTTTGCATATTTTCATCCATATAAGTTCTCACATCACGGTAATGTATTATTAACTATTAATATTTAAAGAGTGTATACATTATTTTGAGACACCCTGTATATTAGAACTACGATTCATAAATAGAATTCGGTTGTTGAAATTTGACAAAATCTTTTGGATATGTGACAAAGGAGTAACTAGGTTCGTTTATCGACCGGTCTACAATCCTCCCAGCTCTTGTTTCCTGTTTAATGTTAGATTTTCAGAATCTTTCTAAAGTTTACTCTATACTTCTAACGTCTGCGGCTAAATCACTAATTAAATCTTAACCTCTTCAGGTCTTGATTTAGGTGTTATCTTTCCTCCATAGCACCAAAAATTTAACTTCTCATTCTTTTTATGCTCTTACAACACCACACAGTAACGCTCTACATTGAGTGACTCTTAAGTAAACTTTAGTAAGAATATTAGTAAGAATTACATATTTTCAAATATATATATATATATATATATATATATATATATAGGAGGTACGCGTAAAAATATCTGACATTTTGGTCATAAAAATCAATTTTCTACATTTCATAAATTGTATTTAATCAGCTTGAAAATACTCCAATTCCCCCGGCGGTTCTGTTATTGTTGGTAAATTCTCTAAAAACCTTTTTTTCTGGAATGCTACAGAGCTCCACTGTCACTTTCTCATAATTTCATCTCGTGGCTCAAAATGCTTCTCGGTCTGCGTGGTTGTCAGATTGGGAAAGCGCCAGAAGTTGCAGTGTCACCGCGAGAGGCTAGAAAAACTTTCGAACAAGTGGTGTGTAGTTCCTGACCAGGAAAATTGGGATTACTCCCCGCATGGATAAATATTCCATTCAGTCAGTTATAAACCATATGTGATACACGCTTGTATCTTTCGATTTCATTTTAGATTTTTTCCAGCAGTAGGTTGCCATTTCTTTCTGCGATAGACCAGTTGCCATCCAAGGCTTTATAAACCGGTCTGTCCTGCTATTTACCAATAGCTGGTGGGAGAAAAAGAGGATTCATACCTTTCCCAAGGATATTAGCATGTAAGTGAATGGATTCGATTGGAATTTGAACTCAGAATCCTCAGTCCAAGCCGCTTATCCATTACTCCAACGTGCCTCCCATTATAATGGAGCTTACTTATCCTGTGCTGATTCTCACTTTAAGAGTAATTTTCATGACTATTCACAGAACCTTCGTAATCTGCTCCTCGTTTCAGCTTCAGCGTGTCTCGTTCTCCACTGAGGTGCAACCATATTTGAAGCAGATGTACCATTTTTTGTTCGGATTTTTACCCACAGGATCATTGCTAAAGGCTTGCTCGATATTCTGGAGCAGGGGTTGAGCATGAGTATCACCAAAACATTATGCAATATCTCTGCTAGAATTCGTTTGGTCATCTTGCGTGAAAACGTAAATTCGACGAGTGTGCACTACACGTTTGTACTTTAGACTAACAACCCTGAACTGACGCGGCCTACCTCCGCGAAAGTCTCTCAGAAATGGTAAAGTCACATTTAGTCGAAAGGATTTGGTCTACGCACTATTAGTGACGTCGGAAAAAAAATAACGTCAGCTACTTTTTTGAACGCAGCTCGTATATATATATATATATATATATATATATACCATGCAGTACTCTTGGTATATATATATATATATATATATATATATATATATATATATATATATATATATATATATACCCAAGATGTATACGATTGCTGTAGACGGAATAAAAATCAAATGACCAAAAATACTATTCTTAAAAGAGTGCTCAATAAAGAGTAGAGCAAATATAATTTGTGCGAAAATTATAACATAAGTTTGTTATAAAATCACTACAAAAATAGCCATTTTGTTTCAACACTTCTGGTGTCTTATCAAGTGATGGTATTGAATGTAGAATAAAGAGTTCTCCTTTATTTTAAATTCAACACCATCACTATTTTTGTAGTGATTTTCTAACATGTTTGTGTTATAATTTTCGAATAAATTATATATATATATATATATATATATATATATATATATATATATATAAATAAAGTAAGAACTGAGTAGTCCTAACAAAAATTACCTCCTAACATAGCATCCCTTGGTATTTTTTAATAGATATTTTATCCGACATTGTCCCTACTATAAGTATTTTTCATTATCCATTTTTGTAAACAGTTTAGATTATAAACCGGTCTTGATTGAGAAGATGAAATAAAGAACTCTGATAGGAATGGAACCCATATCCCTTTTATAACCGACAAAATTGAACCAAGTTATAAGGTTGAATTTTATAGGGCTGAGTTACAAGAAATTTACTCGTCCCACCTTCTACCCCCGAGTTAAGTATTTATGAATTGGTTTCTTTTCTCTCAAGTTTTAACCTTCTATTCGAACTGTCTTTTCTAAGTGCTTTCATACGTTTGCTAATAGCCTCTTTGTACTCAACCTGTTCGCCCATAGCGTCTGTGCCATACTTTACCACCGTTATATATATATATATATATATATATATATATATATATATATATATATATATATATATATATATATATATATATATATATATATATATATATATATTGAAGGAAAGCAGCAGATTAAGAAATGTTATTCAATACGTCGATTCTTTCTCGTGTGTAATTCAGAAGCTGAGTCATTCCGAGAGAAAAAATAAACTGTTTGCCATTATCCTATTCTCTCCTTTATTACACATTGTAACCTAAGGACTCTGTCGTTAGTGCTTGATAAATACTCATAGGGAAACGGTCGGTGGCAATATTCCATAATCAGTTTAAATTACGCGAGGCATGACGAACAAGACATTTATTTCCAAGAAGAATAAATCTATCCCTCACACTTTGTCAACTTGATCCATCCTACACTTCGTTTCTCACTATCAAGCCCCAACCATTTCTTCTGTAATAAGAAAATTCGAGCGTGTTCTCTCGTATTTCTGAAAACTGAAAAGGGGAAAAAAATAAAGAGACACAAACGAAAGCTGAAAACGGAAGTCGATCGAAACAGATGACGACGAAAAGGAATAGCGTAAAGTTCATCAGAGCATCTATTAAAGGAAATCTAGAATCCGGTTGCTGATTCAAGGTTTTTGTTTTGTTTTGTTTTTTGTTTTGTCAAGGTCAAGGGTGATTGGAAAAAAAAGGAGGCCGTGAAGTCGATAAAGGACTGTAGATCATTCTGGAAAGAAAGAAAGAAATAAAGAAAGAAAGAAAGAAAGAGGTGAGTTGGATGATATTTACCAGGAAAGAATAAAAAAAAAATTAAATAAAAGCTATCTAGTAAAAACAAAACGGAATGACGAGTTCAAATGTAGATTTTTCATGAAATGGGAAAGCTAACAGAATTAGTAAAAAGAAAAGAGTTTCCGCAAAAGATTAGCGAGAGAATAACACACACACACACACACACACACACATATATATATATATATATATATATATACAGAGAGAGAGTATCAAAAATACTTTTACAAACTTTGGGGGCGGGTTCTTCACACCATAAAAAGAACAAAAGTAAAATTAGACATAAGTCCATAAATCCTTCGTTTGTGAGTAAGGTTTTTAAATATATATATATATATATATATATATATATATATATATATATATATATATATATATATATATATATATATATACAGAGAGATGGGGGTGAGAGAAAGGGAGAGATGCTAAAAATGGACTATTTCTGTTATATCCAGGGTGGAATTTTTGAATCTTCGCTTTCCAACATTAATAGGGTTCACAATCGACACGCTTCTAGGAACAAACTTATTTTCCACTAAGCAACCTCTTTCCCGCAGTCGTATCGATGCAAGTCTATTCTTCTAGTATTGTTATTTCTATGGAAAATATTCAGATGAGCTCCACTTTATAGCTCCAACAGTTCAAATCTTTACACATAGGACACGACATTCCCCTTCGATGTCGTCGAATCTCTCACATTTCGTCCCTGTTCCATATGTAAGAAAATTACATTCCGACAGTGAAGTTGATAAAATAGATGCATATATTATTATGTTGTTATAAGAAAAAATACAGAAATAAATAAATAAAATGCAAAAAAATAAATCGCAATCTTTTTGTACGACGTCGTACCCAATAATTATTACACTTGAGGCCATCGTAGACTATATATATATATATATATATATATATATATATATGACGTTATTATAGGGGATACTTCGTATTTGAAATAAACGTCACATTTATTTTGTATTAAAGCGTGTGTATCACATCTACTGGACTGCGCATTCGAGAAATCTTCGTAAGAAAAAGGTGTTCCTCGGCAATATGAAGTTATATATAATATAATTAATCCGACAGTTTTGTAACATGTTAATATATATATATATATATATATATATATATATATATATATATATATATATATATATAAATGTGTGTGTGCGTGTGTGTGTGTGTGTGTGTGTGCGTGTTTGTGCGTATGTGTGTATATTCTAGAAATATATATATATATATATATATATATATATATAATAAAGAATTTAATGGTCAGAGTTGAATTAGATCAGAAAACAGTGGTATTAAAAACTGCTCAAGACACATATAAGAAGATAAAGATTTAGCGTGTACAGCTTTTAAGTATAGAAAATTAGGAAATCAGCCGTTTCCCGAAATCGCCTGAAGAAAACGGAATATCAAAACCAAGGTAGCGCAATCAGCTGATTTCCTAATTATATATATATATATATATATATATATATATATATATATATAATCTGATAGTTTTGCCACATCAGGCGCTATTATATTGGATTCTTCTTATGGACCAGGAAAGCATTTCTCTCTCTCTCTCTCTCTCTCTCTCTCTCTCTCTCTCTCTCTCTCTCTTCTCTCTACTCTTTCTCTCTCTCCCCATATATATATATATATATATATATATATATATTATATAGATATATATAAAGAGAGAGAGAAGTTTGGGAGAGAGAAGGAGAGCTATATCAAATATCTAAGAGTTAAATCAACAAGCCGTCTAGACTAAAACGCATTTCTATTAATATTTGACGAATCGACCCTTCTTTGTCAACAATTCCGAACAAATATTTTGATATTATAAAAGCGTCTGTTGATACAGTAAAATGGTTGGTTGGTTGATTTTTTTTTGCTGCATATCAACAACTTCATGGGTTATTTTATGCCGAAATATAAATATAAGTATGCAATTTTATATTATATTTTCCTTGCTGATAATATTGGATTTAGCGATAAAATTCTTACTAATTAACCCATAGCTGGGGGAATAGGTGGATTAATGGCATTACCAACGGTATTTGCGCGTAAATGAATGTTACTAGAATTGAAACTGTGCTCTCCGATAAACAGTTCCGAGCCATTAACCATTAACACCACCCAAATATTCAAGCTTAGAGCACCTGGCATTTCTAAGACAAACATAGAGTTATGCAGATGCCATGATTTGGCCACATGACAGAGCATAACACACTCAGCATGACTATCATGTAAAGCACCGTTGAAGGCGGATGCAAGCGGGGACTGCAATAGTAAAGCTGGTCCGATAACATCAAAGACTGGAGTGATATGAAATTGCCGGAACTCTTGATAGACACTGCCAGCAGACCATCCTGGAGGCGGTGGTCGGTATCATCTACTCTTAGGTTCCCCACCCAATGAACGACGACTGAAGCATTTAAGGGATTGGTTATGAATCTATCAATTTATATATATATATATATATATATATTTATATATATATATATATATATATATATATATATATATATATATATATATATATATATATATATATACACACACAAACACACAGATACAAATATGTTTGTCACTTACCTAATTGGTGTTACGTTAAGCATCCTGACTCCAGAGTTTGGCAGACGGACCCTCCAGCAATCACTCGTCAGTGGTATCAGCGATCAAATGATATACAAATCAATAGGGCGCATCAAAATCCTAAAAAAATACAAGATTTGAATGATTTTAAAGCTACCAGAAGTTTTTTAAAGAAAGTCCTCAATAAAAACAATTTGAGACGCAATAATCAATTAATAAACGTTCAAGTAACTTTCACTTGACACACATATATATATATATATATATATATATATATATATATATATATATATATACGTGCGTGTTTGTACACATATAATTATATACAAATTATATTCAGAAGTGTGTAAGAGTTTATGTATGCCTCTCTCTATATATATATGTATATATATATATATATATATATATATATATATATATATATATATATATATAGAGAGAGAGAGAGAGAGAGTTAAATAATTTAGTTCCCTGTGAAAATACTCAGAAATATCTAATAAATTTATTAATTTAAATATATCTAATTTGTTAAAAACATCATGATTATTAATGTTAGCCAAGTTCATTTCCTGGAGTAGTTTTAAGCCAACTATAATAATAGCGATGAAATTATAAAAATATACAATGTAAAGAAAATTGAAAGACTGAAATTATAGCCTCTCACCATTTCAGCGTTGACACGTGTTTACGAGAATACGTTTGAATTTGATTAGCTTTCGGAAAAATGTAAAGTATTAAGGAAATATAATATGCAATATATATATATATATATATATATATATATATATATATATATATATATATATATATATATATATATATATATATATATAATGATTTAAGCAGATATTTCTATATGAAGTTCTCAATATTAAAAGATATTAAAATAATATTAAAAATACAGGATTAATGATATTATATGAAAAGATTACTCAACTTCTAAATATCAATATTTATTCTGACATCGAAAGGATTGGTAATACCGTTCAAACCCACTACTCATGAAGACTGTAAATTTTGCCAAGAAACTTCGATGTCGAGATAAGATATATATATATAATTATTTATTTAAAAATTACAACATAAATATGTTATAAAATAGCCCTTTTGTTTCAACAGCTCTTGTGCCTTATCAAATGATGATGTTGAATGTATTGAGCACTCTTTTAAGAATTGTAATTGTTGGTTATTGGAATTTATTTCGTATATACCAATCATATACTTGGGTATATATATATATATATATATATATATATATATATATATATATATATATATATATATATACACAGGTTTCTTAAAAAACAACTCATAAGGTATTACGTTTAAGTTTTACTTAATTTTCCTTGCGTCCTAATAATTTTCATCTTTTCTGAACTTAAATTATGTCGAATTTATCCGAATGTTTTGTACTTCCGAAGGCTGTCGGCTATACTTTTAGCCACTATCAAGGATTTTATTTTTTTACATTTAACTGAATGTATGTCTTGTGTTATATATGTATCTAGAGTTATAAGAATGTTTTATTTTCTAAACACTATTATTAAATAAAAAAAGAAGAAAGCATTATTAATAAAAATAAGAAAAAGCCAACATTCAATAATATCAACTATGAACACGTGTTTAGAAAAATTAAATAAAAAATGAATTTCAAAAATCGTTTTTAATGAAATATGTATAAAAATGGGATATCTACCAATACACAATTATACATATATATTAGGTTGGTGCAAAAATAATGACGTAATAATGTCGTTTTTTGACGTATTTTTAACGTCAAAAAACGACATTATTACGTCATTATTTTTGCACCAATCTAATATATATATATATATATATATATATATATATATATATATATATATATATTAATTATAAAGTTTAAACACTAATTATAATTTATTACATTAGAATCATAGTCACGATCCAATTCATCAGATGTAATAATTAAAAAAACAAAAAACAAACATCTTTTTTTTTTTTTGAATCTCAATTAAAGTTCAAAAGGAGTTTTTACATTGAAGAATCAGCTATCAGCTTTAATTGGCATTTTCTGCACAAATCGGACATCCAGCCCAAATTGTACTTTTGGCTAGAATCAGAGTTAAAATGATGTTTTGAAGTTCCATCGAGTGAATTAAGGAATTCAAAGTTATTTCTTCAAAATTATCATTGCTGTTTTCTAAGCTGGACCTTATGTCCCTTCAGTTTTTGGCTGGATGCCCAATTAACCCTCGGTGGGACCTAACATAAAAGTCCGCCTGAAGTACAGTTTTTAAGCTAGTAATAAATAAAGTTAATAATCATTATATTTACAATTTCTGGTCATTCTTACCGAGTTTATCTCATGAGATTTTTTACATAAATACATGTTTAAATTTTTTAACATAAGATAATTAAATATGGTAATAATTATAGTATAAAAAATCAGAGATTTGCTGGGAGGGGCAATAAAATAATCAAATAAATTAAACTGAATATCTAATTAAGGAAATCTTCAAATAAACAAATATATATTTTTTAATTACTGTACAAGTCTACCTGAGTTACAAGTTGATATGGCGTACAAGTCGACATCAAGATTTTTATCTCGAAATTCTGGATTAGGACTATACCTACCGCATGGGTCAACCCCCAAACATACTGTAGGTTATCAGTGTCATTAAACTTAGGCCTACCGGTAAATTAAGTTAAGCTACATTACACCTGTGCCAAAACTACATAAGGTTACACCAGGATTACAAGTTGATATGGGGTACAAGTCGACCTCAAGATTTTTAGCTCGAAATTCTGGGTTAGGACTATACCTACTGCATGGGTCAACCCCCAAACATACTGTAGGTTATCAGTGTCCCCAAACATAGGCCTACCGGTGAATTAAGTTAGGCTACATTATACGATACAGTGTTACAAGTTGATATGGCGTACAAGTCGACCTCAAGATTTTTAGCTCGAAATTCTGGGTTAGGACTATACCTACTACATGGGTCAACCCCCAAACATACTGTAGGTTATCAGTGTCCCCAAACATAGGCCTACCGGTGAATTAAGTTAGGCTACATTATACGATAACCTGTGTCAAAACTACATAAGGTTACACTAGGGTTACAAGTTGAAATGGCGTACAAGTCGACCTCAAGATTTTTAGCTCGAAATTCTGGGTTAGGACTATACCTACTGCATGGGTCAACCCCCAAACATACTGTAGGTTATCAGTGTCCCCAAACATAGGCCTACCGGTGAATTAAGTTAGGCTACATTATACGATAACCTGTGTCAAAACTACATAAGGTTACACTAGGGTTACAAGTTGAAATGGCGTACAAGTCGACCTCAAGATTTTTAGCACGAAATTCTGGGTTAGGACTATACCTACTGCATGGGTCATCCCCCAAACATACTGTAGGTTATCTGTGTCCCTAAACATAGGCCTACCGGTAAATTAAGTTAGGCTACATTATACGATAACCTGTGCCAAAACTACATAAGGTTACACCACTACGACACTTACCGTAACATATTTCTATATACGTTGTATAGCAAACAACTTACAACACACACAGGTAGGTACTTTTTATTGTAACAGTAACAAACATTTAATATTCGTCAGGCCTACCGAAAACACATTAAAGATAAAATAATATAAAATATTAATACGGTAAATTACACATTATATCAGGTAATTTTTAATATTGTTACGTCTCGTGTTCTGTTGTAAAATACAGTATCACTCATCCGCCATTTGTATCAGTGATGTAAACAACCGGTGACGCCAACAACTTCTACCGATGTAATATTGAATGTGTGTTACTGTTTTATTATTTGATATTAATTTATGTGTTAATATGACAACAATGTTCACAAAACACTAGATTTAGTTGGATATATGTGTGGGGTACCATACTGGAGGTACGTTAAGTGGTGTATAGTAATTGTTAGGAGTGCTGATCCATTTGTTCACAAATCGAAATTAAAAGTTTTCATTTTATAGCCGCCAGATTAGTCGACCCCTAATTTTGTAATGATCTTTTTAGGCTCGAAAACTCGACTTTTACGTCGCAATTTATTTACGGTATTATGATAATTTAAATGTCTCCATTTGCCGAATTATATGACTGGCGGTGATTCTACCGTGCTTTTTTTTTCTAATATTTATTTTGCAAAATTATATTCTATAATTATATTCTATTTATTTTTTTTTATTTTAAATTGACAGTGTAAAAAACTTCGGAATATTTAACTGTTGTCTCAGTCTTAAAATAGAACGTATTTCAAATTTGAATTCTTCGATGATCGTTTATTTGTTTGGCGAAAATAAAATATATGCAGTAATAAATCAATAGATTTATTGGACCTCTCACCTGATCAGCGATATTACGCAAAACGGTCAAAAAATAAGTTGCTTGAACATTTATTAAATTGATTATATATATATATATATATATATATATATATATATATATATATATATATATATATATATATATACACACATGTATATGTGTGTGTGTGTGTGTGTGCAAATATATAGAAAAATAGGAAGAGCCGTTAGGTTAATAATCCGAAGTTCTTTAGTATTATTGTTTTTATTTTATATATATGTATATATATATGTATGTATGTGTGTGTGTGTGTGTGTGTGTGTGTGTCGCACATTGAATGCTTGTGTTAATAAAAGACCTCTATGCAAAATAACGGACATATATATTACATATTAATAATATATATATATATATATATATATATAATATATATATATATATATTAATGAATATGCTATTTTAAGTATTAATTAATTAATTAATAATTTTATTTATTAATTAATATTTATTAATTAATAATTTTGCTCTGTCGCGGACATAGAGCTCTCCTTGGATCTTTATTCTCTTGGAAATTCCAGATGGATTACCATTTTTATTATATTAGGTTGGTGCAAAAATAATTTCGTTTTCTCACATAGTAACATATGTTAGAAAACGAAATTATTTTTGCACCAACCTAATATATATATATATATATATATATATATAGAGAGAGAGAGAGGAGTACTGAAAAGAATAATACTACAGCGCAATTTTGCTTAATTGTCATATGGTCAGATATGATGGAGTGGATGAGCCGTGAACCTTTCATCATCTCCATGTTTATCCATCAAGAGATAGATCGCGAGCTTGGTGTGTATTTGTAAATATATCAAATCGATGTTTAGCAAAAGTGAAGTTGCATAGGGCCGTTTTCTTTTCAGTAACGTCGCTAGCACTCGATTAGGTCAATATAAGTTTAGTATAGGGCAAATCGATTACTGGTTTCAGTGAAGTCCGGAAAGCCCATGAACCAGTAAACTGGTGCCTGATGGTAGAAAAGCGACAACTCAACTCATATTTATCCACTGCCCGAAGATCTCAAACGGCGGAATAGGTAAAGATCTACACAAACCTTCAAAACAGGTCAGCGACACTCGGGTTGGTGTAACCAAGGCAAAAATTGTTAATTAATTCTTTGTATAATTACCTATTCATTATATATATATATATATATATATATATATATATATATATATATATATATATATATATATATATATATATATATATATATATATATATATATATATATATATGAGCTAGTGAGCCAGACAAACCTACCTAAACGGATCGTCAGGGAAAGTTCGGCGTATCTAGGTCTGCTCTACGGTTGTATTGAGATCTTTTGTTAGTTGTTTACTCGTATCAGGGTTTTTTCTTTGGGCTTCAGACCTGCATCTGTGCGATTTCTTTCGGCAGTAGTTCATGTTTGTAGCTCTTTCTTTTTTTAAAACCTTTTTTTCCCTCGAGATTGATTTGATTATTGGCAAAGCAAAAATTCGAGGGTTTTTCGAAACGAGTCTAATTATCTATATTTGTATATATATATATATATATATATATATATATATATATATATATATATATATATATATATATTTCCAAAGGGGATATAATCCCGGTAGAACTCGAGTAAGAATATAGTATAAAAGACTCAAATACTAATATTCCATGGTTATAATTTATTACATTGGAATCGAAATCCCGATCCATTTCATCAGACATACAAATTTTCTGATTTCTTTCTGAATTTGTAGGTCTGACGAAAAAAATGGATCGTGATTACGATTCCAATGTAATAAATTATAACCATGGGATATTAGTGTTTGAGCCTTAAATATATATATATATATATATATATATATATATATATATATATATATATATATATATATATATATATATATATATATATGCACGTAAGTGAATATAACAAGCCCAACAGGATTTGGAATTCGGTTTCTTTCCTGATTAACAATTCCGAGTTATTTTCCATTGCACAATTAGCACACACAAGCTTACAGTGCCTGAATTTCCCAAGTGGTCAACCAACAAGTTACTGGCCAGGATCGATGTTGCTTAACTTCGGTGATCGTACGGGTATCGCAGTTTCAACATGATGTGGCGGTAACCCTTCAGGTGTTGGTAGAATTATCATGTCAGCTTCAGAGAAATTTACACTGACACTTTTATTGAAAATACAGGACTGGACAGTTCGCGTGTTGCTATCTATGTCCAGGAATATCTTATCTTTTTTCTTTCCTTTTTCCTTACTGCTCAATTATTGCTTGTCTTTTTCCACTGAATCTGAGTCTTTAGTATTCTTCCCAGTCATTGAACACACAGTTACTACGTCATTAAAATCTAAGACTAACGCTTTTATTCACTAGCTTATTCTATCGTGGGAGTTCAATCTCTGGACCGGGTAGTAATATCAGGTCATCCCATGAGTTCTGTCCGAATTTTGACTAAAGAAAACAAGTGACCAAATGTTACATTTAATTACAGATTCAATCAACAATGTATTTTCCCAGATTATCTGACTTCCTTCCATCTATTAACAAGCTTACTAATTCCATTACTGTAAAATTCTTTTGGTTTTGATTCGAAGAACTCACAAATGCCAGTTTTAACCTCTTCCTGTGTTATAAAAGCTGTTTCTTCCAAATGATTATGTAAGCTACAAAACAAATGGTAGTCTGAAGGAGCAAGATCGGGAGAATAAGGTGGATGAGGAATTTTCTCGCAACCAAGTTCTTCGATCTTTTGTGACGTGATTCTTGCTGTGTGGGGTCGTGCATTGTCCTGATAAAACATCACCTCTTTTCGATTCACTAGAGCAGGTCTTTTTTTCCTCAAAGCTTGGTTCAAACGATCTAATTGCTGACAGTATATTTGAGCATTATTTGTTGCATTAGGTGGTAAGAATTCAAAGTGGATTATTCCTTGGAGATCCCACCAGATTGAAAGAAAAACCTTTTGCCCATGAAGTTCCCTTCTCAGCTGTGGTTGGGGTCCTTCCCCTTTACCAAGCCACTGTCTACGACGCTTACCATTTCGATAAAAGATCCATTTTCGTCGCCAGTCACAAGTCCATCCAAAAATGGTGAAACGAGTAGGCGAGAATGGAGAGAAGAGATAATGTCAACTCGGGATTTAATGTTGTTTTCAGACAATTCATGGGGCACCCATTTTCCAAGTTTAGGAACTTGGAAAATGGAAGTTGTTGAAGATGACGATGAACAGTTGTATGGTTTGAACTGAGAACCACTGCCAATTCCTCAACTGATAAAGCAGAATTTTCTTCAAGGGCTGCTTCAAGAAGCTTTTCATCAAACTCAACTGGACGCCCGGTTCGATCTTCATCTTCAAGGGTGAAATCTCCACCTCTGAATTTTGCAAACCATCTTCTGCAAGTTCTTTCATTCACGCATTCCTCTCCATAAACTGAGTGAATGTTTCTAGCCTCTTCGGCTGCTGAGTTTTCTTTCTTTTACTAATAAAGCATTATGTGCCTCAAATGATTCTTGGGTACTTCCATGTTAGTAGGGTTTTTTAATCAAACAAAATTTAATTTTATTGTTCTCTGAAATAAAATTTGATCAGTTTAAATGCATAAAAATAATGTTCAGCTCCATTAGACATTATAAAATTCTCTTTAAATTTCGTTCATTTTAAAAAAAAGGTAAAATTCGGACAGAACTTATGGGATGACCTGATAGTTTCAGAATAAACAGGGAGAGCCATAACTGAGCAGTAACGATAAATAAAAAAGACTTGATATTCTAGTCATGGAGAGTGGAACGAGAACAATATATCCCCAGAAATTAAAAAAAAATTCAATTCAGAATGTCCGGAAGTTTACACAGAGAGGAACCGGAAGTCTGAAGGGCACAATGACTGAAACCTTGTGATAGTAACATGAAAGAGGAAGAGATTCCAAATGTTAATAATGTAAATAATGATAGCTCGTCATGCCATAAATTCAGTAGGGTATTATTTCTGTTTTCACGACTATCATCTTCATTTTATCATCATTATTATCAGGCATATGATCAAATGTGGTCGGAGGGTTGCTGCGTTGCTGAACACTTCCTGTCAGGTTCTCTTGACATGTCTCGATTACGTGCAAATGCATGTATATATATGAAACATTTCTCAGAGTTAACCAGTAAAAAAAGAAAATATTTATATATGTAAAAGACAATAAGAAAACTGTAATAGTTGCCTACGCGTTTCGTCCAATGTGGACTTTTTCAAAGCAAAAACGAAATGAATTTAACTAATAATAACAAAACACAATGTCTTTAGCAACTGGAAGAATTTAGAGAACGCTATTTTCATACAGTTAACTGAAAATTACGGCAAGTACTGTCACGTGTACTCAGAAGGAAAACCCTCGAGAGTGCCGCCATTGAATATTACCCAAATATTATTCTACGCCCAGGATTTTTACCTATTTCGGCTTTCTTAACAGAATTACTACTCTCCAAAACAAACGTAGAGGACAGTATCCATAAATCAAAAGAAAATCGTTGAATCCGTCAACACAGCAATAAAAACAATATCTCCACACGTGACAGTAATTGACGTAATTTTCAGTTAACAGTATGAAAACAGCGTTCTCTAAATTCTTGGTATGGACATTTTGTTTTGTTATTATTAGTTACTTTAATAAACTTATTTCGTTTTTGCCTTGAAAAAGTCCACATTGGACGAAACGCGTCGGCAACTATTACAGTTTTCCTATTTCCTTATATATATATATATATATATATATATATATATATATATATATATATATCACAGATTTCCAAGTAAAAATGATGACCGATCAGTTATAAAAGTCGTAGATGAATTCCTTCATGTATATCATATTTTAGGCGAGTACATCGTGTGGAGACCATCCTTTTCGATGTCAGGCCACAGCCGGTGTCCTTCTAATCTCGCCTTGGTCACGGACATGTGGCCCCATTGAATAAATCGGGAAACTCTCCGCTCTAACTGTTCGTTTATAAGAAAGCGACGAATTTTCTGCAATTATTATTTGCACAAGATTTATCTAATTACGACATTTACAGAGATAAGTGCCCCCCCCCCAATAACTACTCAAAACTTTTCACATTTTCGCCGGCATTAATATCAACTTCTGTCGTCTATAGCGGACACTCAACTAACTCCGCAGGCAGCTTCAAATACTTTAAAAGTTAAAGTTTGCTTACCTTGATTCTTTTAAAATTGCTGGTATTGTACTAAATTGATTTTAACTTCAGTCGAGTGAAAATAACTGATCAATCTGTTACAGTTACGAACGTCGAAAACGGACAGAAACTCTATGAGAATTACACATTTGTGTTAAAAGAAAACTTTAAAACGGTGTATATATATATATATATATATATATATATATATATATATATATATATATATATATATATATATATATATATATATTACGAAAAATGTATGTGTACTTTCATTACTAGCTGTAAGCAATATTAAGAAATTAAAAATAAAATAAAAATTCTTTCCACTTCTCGTATTTCCATTTTGAAAATCTCTTTCGTTTTTCATCTCCAGTCATCAGAGAGTTCAAAAGAAACGTGCGACTTCACTTCAAGAATATTGATTTTGATTAAATTGCCGATGGCCAAGGGTCACTAAAAACGAAATCGACGTACCCTCAGTGCCATCTCCGATAAGTTCGCTGTCAGCGTTTAAATAAAATCAACTGAAATATATTCACAACATGACTTTTAGAGTGACAACGAAAAAGCAATACTTATAGGCGTACTAATAATGTCTGATCAACAACAATTACTTGTACAGTCGCGTTTAATAGACCATCGTTGGTGCGTCCGAAGCGAAAATGAGTTCAGTAAATATCTCGGGGCGTTTGCCAGAGGGCGAAGTTTAGTAAGCTAGTGTCACGTCCCACTGTGTTCGATCCTTACTGTGCGCACCAAGATGGTAAACCGCGCTAGACTAAATTAGAAATTGTAAATATCTCCAGACACCAAGAAGTGTCGTGATGGTAAGCTAAACAGTGCTGTTATTAGGTTGGTGCAAAATTAATGACGTAATAATGTCGTTTTTGACGTTAAAAAATACGTCAAAAAACGACATTATTACGTCATTATTTTTGCACCAATCTAATAATAACTCGCTAATTTTAAGCTAATTATAATCTGAAAGGCTGGGACTGAGGTAGTTTTCAAATTTTATGCTTTTTTTCATTAAACCCTTTTGTTATAAACGGTTTCACAGTTGTTTCTCATACAATAAACACTTTTATTATACACGTTTTCAAATATCTATATCTATCTATCTATTCCAGACTCTGCTTCTATCTATCTATCTATCTATCTATCTATTCAAGACTCTGCTTATATCTATCTATCTATCTATCTATCTATCTATCTATCTATCTATCTATCTATCTATCTATCTATTCCCGACTCTGCTTCTATCTATTATATCTATTTGAAACCGTTAGGTGTGAGCGTAAATTCTATGCTAGCAGTATTCTCTTACAATTCTCGCTTATGAAACCCTGCTATACAAAGCGAAATCTGCAACGTTATTTGTGTTGGCATGCATATCTCGGCTTGCTGTCGCTTTCAAACCACAGTAGCCTAGTTCCTCTACGCTTTTTCTATGAATATGTTCATGGAAAATCTTCCGATGAAATTTAAATTTTGATACCACGATTTTACGAATTTAAGCGTATGACTAGATTGGCAGTTAGTTCTCATCCTTTTATAGTTCAACTGGCTTGATGTAACCATAAGTTTTATGCTAACCGTTTTTTTTCCTTCGAATTTCTCGTTAGGAAAAATCTGATAAAATCCAAAGATTAATATTTCTTAAGACATAGCTACTAATTAATAGTAGAAATACACTTACAGGTCTAGCAGAGGCGGTCTTACGCATGGTGGTTTTCTCAGCGTAGCTTAGATGTGGCGCAAGACCGAATGTATGGAGCACTCAGTGAGGATCAAACTCAGTATTGTAATTGGTTTAGCGAGATAAGCTTACTAACGATTACACCACAGCGATTTAGTAAGCGTAGCTTACTTATGGTACAAGGCCGAAACATGAAAGACCCTGTGAGGGATCGAACTCACTCAGACGTAATTAATCTAACCAGACAAGCTTGTTAAACTTTCCACCGCGACTATGTGCTTAAAGGAGGCCTTACGCATGATTAAAGTTTTAATATAATTAAATCTCGTTAAATAGTAACAGCGAAAAACGGAGATACTAAAATATTTTTTATTTATTACATTCTTTTTTAACCAGCGTTGACAGAAGAAATTAATCCGTAAATGTTGGCAAGTTTCTGTATTAAATGTATTGCTGTTATTTTTATTTACTCGAGGCCACCGAGATGTGGTCCTACAGAAGGATGCTAAGGATATCATAGAACGAGAGTGCGAGCAACGATGAGGTCTCAAAAAGGTTGCAAACAAAGAGGAGGCTTATACTTAATATTAGAAAGAGGCAGCTGAAGTTTCTGGGACACATAATGAGGAAGGAGCGCCTAGAGAATCTGATACTCACGGATCGAATAGAGGGAATGAGAGACAAGGGAAAACAATGCGTGACATACCTGGCGGGCTTAAAGCAAGTGGATGACAGAACCTGGTCTGAGGGAGGAAGCAAAGGGAAGGAACTTGTTGAGAGCTGCAAGGGATAGAAGGAGGTGGAGAGCCACGATCGCCTAAAACCTAAAAGAACATGGTACATAAAAAGAAAGAAAGAATAGATTGGCAGCTAACTCTGATCATTTTGCTATTGAAATTGTCAGATGTGACCCTAACTTCTATGCTAATAGTTTCTTTTCTCGTACTTCTCGCTTGTTGGACTCACTCTCGGTCTCTTGTTTTATGGTCAACTTTCATCTTCAAAAATTTAAATGCAATATCAATCTTCATCTGCTCTCATCTTATTTTCTGTTATTTATCTCTTCCCTCTCAATAAGAATCTTTTGCAATTTCTCATATTTTTTTTTCCCGCTCAGTAACCCCTTGCGTCTTAGTGGCTTTAATATTTTACTTGGGAGTGAAACGAAAGGCCATTGTATAATAAAGCGTTTTCATGGTCCAACACTCCTGAATTTTCAGAAGTTATACATACTACTGATACATCATAATATCTTATAATTCTAGTTAGATACCAACACAGACAATTCAAACCGTCAACGTCCCTGACAAAATAGGGTGTATGGTTAGTTTAAATCTTATTTCGTCCCTAAATGAATGTCCCCGCCTGCTGATGAGAAATAGTATCTTATACGAGGTAACTAGTTAAAACAAAACGGATAGAGCACAAAGAAAACAGGCAAGATAATTGATAAACAGGTAGAAAACATTAATTCCGAAGACAGTTTAACTGGAAAATATAAGAATGAATTGACAGACGCCTAAATATAGCAACGATGTTAGATATAAAAGTGATATTAGTCACAGAAGTCATGGTTAATTTGATCCTCAAAAGATTCGCTACTCTTGATCCGTGTACCGGGTTCAACTCAGCTATACTTAGGGTTGCACTGTTTGGTTTGTATTTTGTTTTTTTTTTGCTCGTGATAACTTTAGATATCGTTAGTTTGATCCACAAAGGATTCGCTACTCTTGATCCGTGTACCAGGTTCAACTTAGCTATACTTAAGGTTCCACACGTTTTTTTTTTTTGTTGTTTTTTTTTTGTTGGTGATAACTTTAGATATCTTTAGTTTGGCTCTCACATGTTTTCTACTCTTGAACCGTGTAACTCAGCTATACTTATGGTTCCACGTGTTTTCTTGATCGTGATAACTTTATGTTTAAACCTTTCTATTAAATTAATTAACGAACTTAAGCGGCATCTTCTTGCTGTGCATTATACAGTATTGCGTCATTTAGAGGATAATAAGTTTTTTTCCGAGAGTGTGACGTTAGTTACGGAAAGTTTACCGAAATGCAACGCGATAATTTGTTTTTTTCTGTCAAGCATGACAGTATGTTTACAGGCCAAGGACAAGATATTTCGTCTAAATAACCGACAATTAGACGGAGTTGCTATGCTTCTTCAGATGAATTACTTCAAAGTTTGCACCAATATTGATTTTGATAATATATCTTTCATTTCGTTAATACGATTTCTTTTTTAGAATAATTATGTCTTTCTCTGTCTCTGTCTACCATTACCCGTCAGTAAGTTAGCAGTCATGTTCCTCCACAACTCCCCCTTTTTTTTTTTTTTAATGCTCTCAACAAATATATTTTTTTATTTGGTTGGTGCAAAAATAATATCGTTTTTTGACGTATTTTTTAACGTCAAAAAACGATATTATTTTTACACCAACCTAATAATAAGCCCACATATTCCCCGCATATCCACATAAACTGTGCTTCTTACTCTGCAACACTCTACCTTGAGTGCCCCCAGAGTCTTGTACTGGATAAACATCAATTCAAAAAACAAAAACAAAAAATTCTACTGATGAAACAAAAAATAAATAACAGTGAAATTCAAATGACGTTGATATTCAATAAGTTTAGCGGTCAAATGGTAGAAAATTGTGTTAGGAAGATTAGATGGCGACAATCCTCCAAGTAGGAGAAAGCAGATTTTGTTAGTAATTTGACTGTGACAATCTTATTTCTCCCTTGTCTCGAACTACGGACAATAACTCCATTGGTGGATAGGCTATTATATCTACTATTGAGTAGTTACGACTACTTATAACCATAGACACAAGTACTTCACTCGCAACACTAAAGATGACTTGTAATATTTCTTGTAAAATCGATAGTATTGAAGTTCAAACAAATATAGCTGATTTTCTGAACGCGAAGATACCTATTATTATTATTATTATTATTATTATTATTATTATTATTATTATTATTATTATTATTTAGGTAATAAAGTAAGTAGATCCCATCTCCATATCTCATATGTAACCATCTATCACAATGAAATATATGCACTAAAACAGAATGAGTCAAATAAAGCTTCATACGCGTCTACTTAGAGTTGTTACAGCATTACAATTATTATGATTATTATTATTAATTAGAATTGTTACTGTATTACAATTATTATTATTAATTAGAGTTGTTACTGTATTACAATTATTATTATTATTATCGAAAACAATAATAATTATAGCGATATTTATCCGACTGGCTTCGTTGTGTTTTTGTTCTTTTGATAAAATTTTATGCTCATTCTTTTCCAACTGAGTCGTCTTTGTTTTATTTTAGATTTGTAAAGAAGATTGGAAGGTATTATAAGAGTAGATATCGACATGTTTGTTCTGGTTTATTCCCCCATGGGAAGCGGCTTTCTAGTCAATTCTCGTTCTCATTCAGTTCTCGTTTTCTATTCTATTCACGTTCAAGTAAAATGGCAGCATTGCAAAGTTTCGTATTCGTCTTCATCTCACCACCACATTCTCTTACCCTTCTTTTCAATTTCTTTCTTTCTTTTACATTTTTTCCTGATTAGTGATCAGGAAGAAACAGATTGACTGATTAAGTAAGATGCGCAGAAAAAATCTGCATAAAACTTTCCTGCCAAACACATTTACTCTGAAAGAAATACATTAATAGACTACGACATCAGAGATGAGACGAGCCACAGAAAGTCAAAAAGCTATGAAGAGTAAACATTCAGAATCAAATAAAACATTCAGAATCAAATAACTATCTATGTATAAAGTCATAAAACGACGTACATAAGTGAAGTAATTAATATTTCATTTCACCTTCAGGGGCTAACGTTTGACGATGACATTAAGTGGAAGGATTATATTAAATCAATGGCTAGGTCTGCATCTAGTCAATTTGGTTCTCTTTGTCGTGCTTGACAATTTTCCTTGCCAGAGTCTGTCTTACACATTTATAAGTGTACTGTTTACCCATGCATTGAATATTACTGCCACATAAGATCTGCTGCTCCTGGTTTGGTTTAGTCTGGTTTGTTTTACGGCATATCAATGTCAATGGGTTAGTTAATGCCGACAAGATTTTTATTGCTGCTAATATTTTTTCTTCAAAAATGTATTGCTGGTAATTCATTTTTTTTTTTTCAAAAATGTGTTTCTGGTAATAATTTTTTTCTCCAAAAATGTGTTGCTGGTAATAACATTTTTTCAAAAAATATATTGCTGGTAATAATATTTATTTTCAAAAAATGTATTGCTGGTAATATTTTTTTTTTCAAAAAATGTCGTGCTGGTAATATTTCTTCGCAAAAATCTATTGGTGGTAATAATTTTTTTCTTCAAAATTCGTTTCTGGTAATAATTATTTTCTTCAAAAATTCATTGCTGGTAATAAGTTTTTATTCAAAAATTCATTCCTGATAATAATATTTTTCTTCAAAAATTCATTGCTGGTACTAAGAACTTATTTTTACACTTCCATAGTGTTTTGGTTTGGGGGTTAACTATTTGCCGATAGCTGGGACCCTAACAGGTGCTACCACTCCGGGTCAGCGGGGACTTGGGAACACCAGCAATTGCGAGGTGGTTCCACGCTCCTCAAAAACTCCTGGTCTGAGAGCTTGCTGTCGGATGTAGTTTATCGTCTTAACCAGGACGGCGGTGCTCCTGGTATGTATTTAGCGATCCTAGATAAAATACAAATCTTATTGGTCCTCACCTGGCATCTCGGCTTCAATTACTTTTCCACTCCCATAACGTAGCTTCCCTATGCCATCTTCTAGACATATTTTCTGGATAATTGTTCTCAAGAACATTGCTCTATTGGTATTTAGATTTTATCAATTTAAGCACTGTACGGAATTGGCAGTAAGGTCTCATCATTTTGTAGTGGAAATGGTTATATGTAACCATAATTTCTAACAGTTTATTCTCTCAAAATTCACGTGTGGAAAATACTCTTTTATAATCTTGCTTTGCGGACAACATTAATCTTTAAATATGTAAATATAATGTCAATCTTTATCTTCTGCTTTCTTAATTCTAGTTCTTTTCTTATTCTCTCTTTAATAATAAATTATTTTACTCATATTCTCTCACGCTCCATAATCAGTTCATTAATTATTCTCTCTCCTTAATAATGCTTTCTTTTACTCATATTCTCTCACACCTCATATGTTCTTTAATTATTCTCTCTCCTTAATAATGCTTTCTTTTACTCATATTCTCTCACACCCCATATGTTCTTTAATTATTCTCTCTCCTTAATAATGCTTTCTTTTACTCATATTCTCTCACGCTCCATAATCTGTTCATTAATTATTCTCTCTCCTTAATAATGCTTTCTTTTACTCATATTCTCTCACACCCCATATGTTCTTTAATTATTCTCTCTCCTTAATAATGCTTTCTTTTACTCATATTCTCTCACGCTCCATAATCTGTTCATTAATTATTCTCTCTCCTTAATAATGCTTTCTTTTACTCATATTCTCTCACACCCCATATGTTCTTTAATTATTCTCTCTCCTTAATAATGCTTTCTTTTACTCATATTCTCTCACGCTCCATAATCTGTTCATTAATTATTCTCTCTCCTTAATAATGCTTTCTTTTACTCATATTCTCTCACGCTCCATAATCTGTTCATTAATTATTCTCTCTCCTTAATAATGCTTTCTTTTACTCATATTCTCTCACGCTCCATAATCTGTTCATTAATTATTCTCTCTCCTTAATAATGCTTTCTTTTACTCATATTCTCTCACACTCCATAATCTGTTCATTAATTATTCTCTCTCCTTAATAATGCTTTCTTTTACTCATATTCTCTCACACCCCATATGTTCTTTAATTATTCTCTCTCCTTAATAATGCTTTCTTTTACTCATATTCTCTCACGCTCCATAATCTGTTCATTAATTATTCTCTCTCCTTAATAATGCTTTCTTTTACTCATATTCTCTCACGCTCCATAATCTGTTCATTAATTATTCTCTCTCCTTAATAATGCTTTCTTTTACTCATATTCTCTCACGCTCCATAATCTGTTCATTAATTATTCTCTCTCCTTAATAATGCTTTCTTTTACTCATATTCTCTCACACTCCATAATCTGTTCATTAATTATTCTCTCTCCTTAATAATGCTTTCT
>OZ010579.1:79398412-79433412 GCA_963932145.1 Acanthosepion lycidas | reverse complement strand
TAATAACATTTCGTTCGGCATAATAATGATTTGGAGATACAAGTCATAATTATTAACCCATAGCTGGGGGAGAATGGGTGGATATAAAGAAGCCAACTGAAATTAAGACTCAGCTCTCCGATTAACGATTCCGAACTATTATCCAATACACCACCTGCACATCCAACTTTACAGCACATGATATTTTCAAGCTGTTACTCAGTAGGTACTGACCAGGATCGACATTGCTTAACTTTTAGTGGTCATACGGGAACTGGTGTTTCAATGTGATCTAGCCGTAAGCCTTATTTTAAATGGGGAACGACCATTACTTTTATGCCTTGCTATTCATCATGCTCATATATATATATATATATATATATATATATATATATATATATATATAAGTTATAAGGAACTTGGTAAACCGAATTGGTAAATCCAAAGAGGATGAAATCCTGAGAGCTCAATGTGAGGACAGAGCTAATATGTAATGAAAAACAAACCACTTTAAGGTACCATTACGATAATTTATTTCACCCCAAATCCTTTTTTAAGGATTCAGGATCATCAGGTAAAACTTCCAACAAAGAATTTGTTGTTGGAAGTTTTACCTGATGATCCTGAATCCTTAAAAAAGGATTTTGGGTGAAATAAATTATCTTAATGGTACCTTAAAGTGGTTTGTTTTTCATTACATTTATATATATATATATATATATATATATATATATATATATATATATATATATAGATAGATACATACATACATACATACATACATAGATATTATTGTCAAAAAATGCTTCAGATGTCTGTTGTATTCAGTGCTTCTATCGGGAAGACAAGTATCACGTAATCTTATGAATAAAAAATGTTGTTCAAGGCATGTTTCGTTCCCTGAGAGTCGTGAGTTTAATTTCTGGTTCGGGTCATATCATATCGGAAAATCATATATTGAGGTTCATTTGAAGAAACGGATAAAAGGGAATTAATTGATAGGAGTTATCGTCCATGTGCAGGGAAAGTTATTTCTGTAGAAGTCATTTCACCCCAGAGTGTGGATGAAACATAGAAGATGCTATTGAGGAAAAAGGAGACAATAAAAAACAGGCGAATCATGGCGAGGGAAAATAACGATTAAAATTGCATTTAAATTTTTGAAGATCGTAGTTTTCTCCGTAGAACAACATAAGATAAAATCCATGAATGTATGGCAATATTTGATAAAATCAATGAAAATTAAAACAAACCCTATATTTCCGCCATTAGTTACATTCACCTTTTAAATATTAGGGGAGATAACTCGTATTAGTCATTTTTTTTTAAATATAATTTTCAGGTGTCATGAAAACATATGGCATATATATACAAACATACATATTTTGAAGTGCAGTTGAAATGCACTGAAACAAAGTTGCATCTTTGTAGTGAGTAAAATGGTTTTATCTATATGATAAAATTATAATATATATATATATATATCCTATGATGCATAATTTGGCTTCAGCGCCAGAGAAAATGATTTTTAGCCAAGAGGTTTCGTTCGTCTCGGTGGCTTTACAAATATCGACTTGTTATAAATATATACTAACATAATTAATGCTAATTGTACGATGATTAATGAAATTATTCTTTATTGTAATAATCATTCGCCATAATTGTAGCTGTAGTTGTGGCGTGGGGGTAATGATGCTAGTTTAGTAACTGTAGAATGAACGGATTCTTTAATTAAACTTCGATATCAGTTATGAGAAAGTGAGAGGTTGAATTAAGTAGTTTCTCGTCTGCACAGAATTTTAGGTCAAGAAAAAAAAACGTTAATGTTACATTTAGCTCCGATTTAATTAAATTTTATGAAATTGTTTCCCAATTTAGCCTACTCTATTAAATTGTGAATTAATTTATATAAAGCCTTGAAGGTTTAAAATTTAGCAATTATTCTAATTCAAGAAGGCTTATTGAAATAATTAAAATACGGCAAGATTTTACCTGGAATATAATCAATAATGAAAGTTACTTATCCAAAAACTTAACAATGTTTTTGAATTTATGAGATGATCACTTATCCTTATTTACGCACGGACTAATGTTCCCATCTTTATTGTTGCTATCAAAAACATTCGCCCAATGTGCCCTCTAACCTTCTTCTGGTATCTTTCGATACGCGTAATCTTTAGGAGATTTCGAAATGAACACTCTATTCAATCAATGGAGTAGGTTGTTCTCATTCCGCTTTTCAAATCTAGGGATATCTCGCCTTGTTAGTTTTTAACGCGATTTATTTATCGCTAATCCTTTCCAAAGGGCTTGGAACAAGGATTGAACTCTCAATCCCAATGCCCCTAAATTCAATGCTCTTAATTATGTAGGCGATTAAAACTTAATTTGTATGGGGCCGCAAAGCATCTCCGATTAAATATCTGCGAAAGAAATCACTCCCTTAAATAAAGAATGACCATCCTCAAACTGTAAGTACGTAGAGTTTCAAATTGATATCGTCACGTAACATAACGCTTTTAGACTGAGTTCCTCACAGAGTGCTTTATACCTGTAGCTTTGTACTAGTGTAGACACGGATTGTGGCTCGGTTTGAGGAACCGGAGAGCGGTGTTCGAGTTCCAGTCGAATTCATTACATTCACTTACGTGCGAATACCCTTGAGAAAAGTAACAACCCAACTCTTCTCCCCACAGCTGTAGGTAAATAGCAGAACAGACTGGGTTCTATAGCCTTGGGTGCCAACCGGTATAGATGAAAAAAAATCTGAATTCAAACCAGCCTGGAAAATCCGGAGTGACGTACCTGAAGGCAGTCAATAACTCAATACTATGTGGTATTATTTGGCACCTCCTGCGGCCTGCTTTCTGTTTCCAGACGTCATACACTTGTGTGCCCCGGGATTGTCGGAATAGGAAATGGTTGCTGTGGCTGAGCGCAAACCCTTGTAATTATACAGCCTGTGCAAGGTGCCTAGCTACGCTAGGTTGTGTCATCATCCATTCACGATGGATTGTTTCTTTTAGGCAAATCTTAATGCTATTGCGTAAAACCTGCCGTTGAAGAGTGATTATTTAAAAAACAAAACTAAACCCATCTACTGATTCCCTTTTGTTTCTTATCTGTCATGATTTCTTGCGAAAGAGAGTGGTTTGGTTCTCCGTTACCTCTTCACGCCATGGATGGCATCTATGTGATCAAAGAATCTAAGGCTTAAAAAGCCCAGTCTATTTAAACCATAGATGGAAGATAGATAGATGCATATCTTTCCCAAGTGTATTTGTGCGCAAGTGAATGCAACAAATTTGACGAAAATTAGAACTCGGTCAGCCAATTCCATTTTTTGCGCCGAGCGTTCACTCAAAAAGAGTATAAATATATATGATATCATAAGTTCAATAGATTTCTCAATCTCTGGCCCTCATGAGCGTTTGAATGCGAAATCCTTGAGACGGCTAGCCATATAAGTCACATGAATAATTCTTAATTTTTGCCCAATTCTCCAAAACCTCTGTCCAATTTATATACCATAGAAATTTTAAATCTATCTTTCCGATTCTGACCATAAGTTTCGTTTTTTGTTTCCATTTTCCTTTAAACTTCCTCAATGCTCACATGTTCAGCATCCTTCTGTAGAACTAAAATCCATTGGTCTCAAGTTACATTTAGAAGATTGTCCAGCATTCATTGCCATACAGAAGGGCCAATAGCATACCGTGTTTTCCGGTGTGGATCTCCTAAATCTAAGCGCTAACCGGTTTGCCACGTCACATACTGATATCCATGTTAAGTTCGAAATTTTCAAGAGCCAGGAATTTGGATCCAGAAAGCTTATTAACGCCGTACCATTTTTCTTGGCTACCATAGTACCCTACGAAAACCTCTAACAATCACTCGATAATTGTAAAACTTCATTTCTGTGTTCCTTTCTCTTTTTCTTTCTTTTTCGCAACTTACCTACTTATTTATTTCGAACTAATTCCGTCAGATGTTCATTTTTCCCCAGACATCGGCTAGTTTAATGAAAATGTATGCTTTCAACTTTCAGTGTGTTTTTGATCAAATTATCATTTCTGTCGCACCGCGTTCTGAATGGGCTTCATGCATACCAAAACTCTTAGATACCGTATCAGTTTATCATTGACTGTACTTTCTCCCAATCAACTTCGATGAATACTGCGCTGTTATCGTTAGCAATATCCGTCTTCGGTTTCTCTCATTTATTTTTATATATTGATTCTTTGCACAAAAGATTCCTCAATGTGCCGCAGATGATTATAACATATAAAGGTTAAAATTAACTCCGAAAAACATTTTTTTTTCATTTCACCCCAAGCAAGGCAATAAGGCCACTAAGACGCGATTGTTGGAGAATATGAGAAAAATATACTATTAGGGAGACTGGACAATAAAAGAATAAGAATTAAGAAGACAGATTACGATTGACATTGAATTTAAGTTTTTGAAATTCAAAGATGCCTGGGAATCAAGAAGACAATTCCACGGGTGTGACGTACGATATTCTGGGTGTGTTTGATATCCGATAATTCGCAAACGATTTTAATATTTTCAATGCTGATCCATTTCATCTAAAAATACTAGCAAGTATCAAATGTAGAACGTCTATCAAAATAACTCACGATGTGACAGCAGTATGTCGTCCTTTGACAACGTGTCAGGTAAGCATCTGTAACCGAACACGTCCCCACATGCTCCTCTATTTTACTCAGTTTCCCATGGTGCCGCGATGTGACAAAATGTCACTTTTAATATTTTGGTACCCATACACGAACAAGGACAAAAATTGCCAGTCCCCGTGATCAATGTGAAACTTTTAGTGGGATTGGTGCCCAAATAAACGATGTTATATATATATATATATATATATATATATATATATATATATATATATATATGTGTGTGTGTGTGTGTGTGTGTGTGTGTGTGTGTGTGTGTGTGTGTAAATATAAATAAATATATATATATATATGTATAATTACTTATATATTATATACGCGGTACTTATTAGAAAGCGCTCAATATCAGAGATAGAGCTAACATATATGGTTGGATAGATGTGAGCTTGTGACCCTGGGTTTCACGCTTTAGCGATCGTCAGAAAAACTGATTAATTTATTTTTTTTTTTTAAATTAATCAGTTTGTCTGACGATCGCTACAGCGTGAAACCCAGGGTCACAAGCTCACATCTATCCAACCATATATATATATATATATATATATATATATATATATATATATATATATATATATATATATACATATATATATATATACATATATGACGTTAGAACCAAAGACTTTGGAAGAACTTGAAGGGCGAAGACAAGAAATTATGTCTTCCATACCACAAGAGTTCATGATAAAATCAGTTGACGCGATTCCTGGGCGGCTCCATGAGCTGATAGCGAAAGCTGGTGTCCATATCAAACTTTTTTTATAAAATCGCGTACTAAAGGCGTTCCTCTGATATCCATTTTTGGTAAAAATTTTAGTTAATAAAAAAATTGTAAGGATTTTAAAATGTGGAGTTACTTTTCAGTCATGTTGTACATATATATATATATATATATATATATATATATATATATATATATATATATAATTTTAAAAAATCAAGAAAAGTTCAAGTGATTTATCACGCTAGCCGACTCAATAATTTTGCGTCCAAATTTTCCAAATGTAGATTATCTTGACACGCAGACAGACATTCACCATTTGAAAGACCCACCCCACCTAATTTTACACTGAAATATATCGTGAAAAGTTGAGACACATGCTTTCGGAGGTGTCGTTACAAATATAGTTTCAAGGTGTGCTGTATTTATGGGATAAAGTGTTCAATATCAGAGATAGAGCGTATGTAAATATAAAAGTGAACAATGAAGTCAACACTCAGGCTGTTTCATGCTGGACGAATATCGTATGTCGTCACGCCTGTGGTACTGTCTTCTTGATTCCCAGGCAACTTTGAATTTCAAAAACTTAAATGCAACGTCAAATCAGTATATATATATATATATATAATTTTATTAAAAACAGACCACTTTAAGGTTCCATGTAATAAATTATTTCAGTGGTGAAATAATTTATTACATGGAACCTTAAAGTGGTCTGTTTTTCTTTAAATTATTTGCTCTGGTTTTACATTGAGCTCTCTGGATTATATCCTCCTTAGGTTTACCCATACGGATTACCTAGGTTTTCATAAACTAACTATATATATATATATATATATATGTGTGTGTGTGTGTGTGTGTGTGTGTGTGTGTGTGCGTGTAAATGTTGTATATTTCGTCTAGCATGAAACAGCCTGTCGCCTCTGAGTGTTCACTTCAATGTTCATTTATATATATATATATATATATATATATAAGTTTTAAGGTGTGGTATATTTATGGGATAAAGTGCACAATATCAGAGATAGAGCGTATGTAAATATAAATATAAAAGTGAACATTGGATTCAACACTTCAATGTTCACAGTCTTTTTTTAAGTTGTTATATATTTATATGTGTGTGTGTGTGTGTGTGTGTGTGTCATAGTTTCCAAGTTTGATCGTCTACGACTGTCAGTTTCTTACGTGCTATGCACTCATTCTTCAGGTGATCGCCATTAAACATTCAGTTATCTGGGAAATTTTTCAGTGGCACAATGCAAATAAACATTTGAATTTTTTTTTTTTAAATATAGAAAGACGGTCACTCGAATTCCAGACCTGCACTCAACATCTGAAGACTCAGAATAAACGGTCCTATTTATATACAAAACAATAACAAAATAAAACTAACATGAAAACGTGAAGGGAGATAAACAACAACTAAAACAACCGTCATCGAAAATGGCCGATGAAGATGTGGCCGAATGCGTTTGGAACAATGGACAATATGCACAATTTTTTTAATTCTTAACTTACACCAAACGGAAAAAAAATGTAGGAACGTTGTAAAAACTAAATCAAAGTTTAATTAAATTTCTCTTGTCTGTCATATTTAACGAAAGATGTTTGATGCCAGGATATACATTTATTAGATTAGACACCAACATGGCAACTGAAGAATATATTAGGTTGGTGCAAAATAATGACGTAATAATGTCGTTTTTTGACGTTAAAAAATACGTCAAAAAACGACATTATTACGTCATTATTTTTGCACCAACCTAATAATAATTAATAATTGAAAGATTATGCATGTAAATGCACCCCTATTCAATATAGGGGTTAAAGGACGCATATCTAGTCCATTATTTCAGTATTCTTTTGATGGCACGGGATTCCCTGTTTAAATTGTTAGTTGCAAGGTTTGAACAATTTGTACAACATAATACTAATAATGTTGTATTAAAAAAATGAAATCTTTCAAAGCATGCAACTACAGAATATATATATATATATATATATATATATATATATATATATATATATGAACCTAGTGAGCTAGACAAACCTACCCAGGTTTCACCTATGCAGATGGTCAGGAAAAGCTTTCCCTGACCATCCGCTTAGGTTTGTCTGGCTCACTAGGTTTATCTAGGTCTGCTCTACGGTTGTATCGAGCTCTTTTGTTAGTTAGTTGTTTACTCGTGTCGGGTTTTTTTCTATGGGCTTTGAACCTGTACCTGTGCGATTTTTTCGACAGACTTTCATGTTCCTGGCTCTTTCTTTTTTTACAACTTTTTTTCCTTCGAGATTGATTTGATTATTGGCAAATCAAAAATTCGAAGGTTTTTCGAACGAGTATAGTTACCTATATATATATATATATATATATATATATATATATATATATATATATATATATATGAATGATAAAATATACTTTGAAGGTAAGCTGTATTTATGGGATAAAGTTACCATTATGAGGGAGAGAGCGTATGCAAATATAAAATGGATAGGATGTTCAACACCGAGCGAGGGTAATATGTTTCATGCTTAAACGCAATCTAGAAGCCATGAACTTCAGCCTACAACATGGTCTTCAGTGTAGCCGCATGGTGTTGAAATCAGTATATATATATATATATATATATATATATATATATGTGTGTGTGTGTGTGTGTGTGTGTGTGTGTGTGCAGAATTCCAGATATATAATTAAACACATGTATATAAAGACAAGATGAATAAATTAATTATATATATATATATATATATATATATATATATATATATATATATATATATATATATATATATAAGTGAACATTGAAGTTAACACTATGAGGCGACAGGCTGTTTCATGCTAGACGCAATCCTCAGGCCGCCATGTCGATTGCATCTAGCAGGAAACAGCCTGTCGCCTGTTGACTTTAATGTTCACTTTTATATTTATATTTATATACGATCTATCCCTGATATTGTGCACTGTATCCCGTAAATATATATCACACTTTAAAACTATATTTCATCATTATTTTATTATCCGAGTACTATCGACATAGCATAATGTCATTAACAGGGTATTATTAATTAGGTAAGTGTTATGTTGTTCATGCTTGTGAAAGAGAAAATTTTTTGTGATCATCTGAAACTTTCTTATATGTGGAGTCAGGAGTCCTGTCCATGCAATGGCTAACTATATATATATATATATATATATATATATATATATATATATATATATATATATATATATATATATATATATATGCCTCTGTGTGTGCGTGAGCTCGTGCGCATAATTAATATAGATATGCTATATTTATTCATATGATAAACGTACACAATATCTAGGATAGAGCGTGTTTAAATATAAGGGATACTGTTTCAAGCTTGAACCCAAACCTCACGCAATGGTTGTTGTTTGTTTGCTGGGATATATATATATATATATATATATATATATATATATATATATATATATATATATATATATATATATATATATAAGAGAAAGAAAGAGAGACATAATTAATACAATTAAAAGGTTTGTTACTTAGCAGCATCCTGACTCCAAATTTCGAAGACATACCCTCCTGGAATTATTCCGTCCACCCGTCAATGGGTATCAGTAATTTTTTTATAATATTCGATTTTTTATATGCACTTTTAATTGGCGCAAGCAATTCTTCTTTGTTGCTATTTGACTTCCGGTTTTCTAGATAGATAGAGAGAGAAGGAAAGAGACGGAGAGAGAAAGAAAGACAACAGAACGAGACCTACGACTATTCTCTTCTAAACCTTAATTAACTAAATCTTAATTAACTAATTTTATACTAAAACCATATATTATATCAATGCCTTCCACACATTTTTCGCTCGCACTCTCTCTCTCTTTGTCTTACACAAACACACACACACACACACAGACGCATAAATCCCTAACCACAGACTCTCTATTCATCCTATGTCCGGTTTAGAGTTTGAGACAGTTGCACGTTTCTCTCAAACGTCATGACTAACAAGTCCGTTAAAAATTCGATTTTTATTAACGGACTTTTATTTTCGCCTTACCTCACTCTGCATCAATATCTCTAATCTTGCAACCATTATATTCGAGTAAAATCTCTGTTACCTCCAAAGTATAAAAAACTATTTCATTTTCACATCTTCTTGTCGTTTTCTGAGTGTGATGCACAGATTGATCACATTGATTTCTTCGATGCACTTGTAAATATGACTTAATTCCTGGAAATCAGGCAAAGTTTATTCTGATGACGTCCATGGCTTCCTTGTCTGTTAAGGAATTTTCACTTGATATATGTTACGGTGAACACTGCACGGAATGAAATTTTCGCTCAAAAAAAATAAAAAATAAAACGGAAATAAATAATTTCAGCGTAAGAAGACATCATTTTAAATGTTGATTTTGTAGGCATTCAAACATTCCCGACTTACTGTAGAATATTTTAAATTGTATTTATGCGGCTTCTTCCGAGATTCACCCTCACACACACATACAACACAAACAAACAAACACTTATATATATGTATATATATATATATATATATATATATATATATATTTATACACACATATATATATATACACACACACTTATATATATATATATATAACAACTTAAAAAAGGATTGTTTGACCAACACAAGGACTGGCCATATTTATGTTAAAAAAATAAAAAATAAAAATATAAATGAAAACTACAGATAAAGTTCATTTTCTCTATCAAGTCATTCATTCCTGTAGTCCACTGCTACTAACAAGCAGATTTTTTTTCTCCTGATGATGGTTATGCAGACCGAAACTTAGTCGAGGAATTTAAGAGAAAAAATAAAACGAAAAAATATTAATGTACAATCCAGTGTGTTCAGACACACTGGATTATGCATTAATTTTTTTTCGTTTTATTATTTTTATTTTTTAATATTTTTTATAGTTCAAACACATACACACACACACACATATATATATATATATATATATATATATATATATGAATAAAAATTGACAAGAGGAAAATCTCTACTTAGCCGACGTGTTTTGGCCTCAGAGAACGAAACGCGTCAAGTAATAATAGTTTTGATCTTGTCTTTTTTATTCATTTTGCCACCTCTACAGCTACAATCTATCTGGGAATAGTTACACGCACACACACACACACACACACAAATACACACACGCACACACACACACACACACATATATATATATATATATATATATATATATATATATATATATATATATATCGATCAGAAAGTACTATTGGTTAATGTTTGATAGTGAGCCAAATGTCCCGAATTGAAATACTGATATTCAAGTTTAGTTTTGCGACTTATTAATTTTGACTGTCATTCAAATGCATCAAAATGCCGACATATTTTGTCTTGCAAATGTCTTCTTTCTGATAACAGATTCTATTCTCATGAAACTTTTCTTATTCAGAAGAATTTCTTGAAATTCTACTGGATTCCCGCAAACGTCTCTGACAGAAAGCCGCCTTGAAATAAGAACTTAAGCTTATCTGACGAGGATGAGATAACCTCAAAGTCATTTATAATAGTCGGCACTGGCGGTTTGCCTCTATTAAGAATCTTGTTGGTGATTTTCCAGAAGTGGCGGTAACCAAGTCTTTTGTTTTCAACTTCGGCTTGGACTGCTTCCGAATAACTGCACTTTGTCTTTTCTATAACTATCTTGTAGGCAGTTTTGAATGCCACAAGAATTCTGTTACACCATTCCTTGTGATAAAGATAATCTGTTTTGATCAAGTACAATATGGATCTCTTCTACATATAGTCATTATCATGACTTAATTCACCCGCTTCCGCCAATAAAACAACGTTATTTAGTAAACATCTACCTTGATTGATTCTTGGGCCATATATTGGATGAAAAAAAGAAAAGATGTAAAAGAAAAGGTTCTGATCTCAGTTGATAATGATGAGAGTCTCCATAAAAAGAAAGGAGTAACGAGTTTTCTAAAAAGACTGAAAAAAGGTTGTCAATAGAAGCGGAAAAAAATGTCGAGTTTGGGAATTTATTCCCGTGGAAGAGGGAAAGAGTGCTAAATTGTTGTGTGATTTCAACGCTCTTGTATAGAATCCAATGCTGGACAATCTCACCACCAATGAGAAAAAAAATTATAGCCTATAAAAATGTGTTCCTACAGAAGGATACTGGAAGATTAAGATTATCTTTATCCATGGACAGAGCGATTAACTATTAAGGAAATCATAAAAAAAAAACGTTAACGAAAAGTAAGACATACAGAAGCACGGTGGAGTAATGGATAGAGGCTCGGATTTGATTCCAATCGGATCCGTTACATTTAATTACGTACTAATAACCTTAGGAAAGGTAAGAACCCTCTTCTTCTCCCCCAAGTCATAGAAGGATAGACTGTGTTCTATATCTTTGGGTGACAACCGGTCTAGAAAAATGTAACTCTGACTTCAAAATTGTATGTAGCCCTGGCGTAACACATACTATACAGAAAAATATATATATATATTTTTATTTTTATTTTTTGTTTTAAGCTTAGCGCCCCGAGCAAGGATGCAGTGGGGTTGCAGAAGATTTGTAGCAAGGAGTGATAGAAGAAAGGATGAAGGGAAGGGTAGTGTGTAGATCAAGGTAACTGGAGATGTCGATTGACATTACATTTGAATAGTTGGAGATTATAGATATCAGGGAAACAGTATATATACAGTGTAACCCGGTTTTAAGAGAGTTGTCGGGACCGGAGAAGAAGTCTCTTATATCCGGGTTTCTCTTATATCCGGGTTTGGTCTAATTTATATACATTAACACAGGCTCTAATTTGGGACCAGAGAAAATCTCTCTTATATCCGGTTTCTCTTATATCCGGGTTACACTATACCTATAAAGAAAGGATCGCTCACATTGGCTTGATGATCCCGATTACGCTCGAATGATGATGATGAACACTTATAGAAAGAGAGAGGTGAAATAGCTTGGGCAAATAAAGGGTCAAGAAAGGCTCGGGACACTTAGCACCCACAGGAGATATGCATGGCAAGAGAGATAGGGGAAGGCAGTGGGTTGCCTACCTGGATCAGCGGATGACTGAACAGGGGTGGAGAAACGAGGCTTGCTTAATTATGGGAGAGATGCTTATAACGGCCACAAGGGATAGGATGTTTTTGGAGGGTCATGATCACCCAATAACTTAAAGGACACTGCATATGGAAATTTACCAGGACGAAATATGGAGAAAATGGCGGCCATATTGATTATTATTCATATTATTATAGTTTGGTTGCATTTATTACATTATTGATCCATGACTTTCAATGGAAACTACATACACATAGACACACATATATCCATATATATATATATATATATATATATATATATACACACACACACGTATATATATATATATACACACACACACACACGTGTATATATATATATATATATATATATGAATATACGTGTGTAGACACACACATACACTCACGTATATATATATATATATATATACGTGTGTGTGTATGTGTGTGTAGTTTCCATTAAAATTCATAGATCGATAATATATATATGTGTGTGTGTGTGGTTTTCAGCGGAATTATATTTGTATGGTTTTAACATTGTCTTTTACCATAGGTTAAATGAAAATATTTCGTTTTTGAACCATAGTGATCGTCTTTAATTTTTTTCTAATGTCTTTATTCTTCTTATATTTTTCAGGTAAGTCAGAATATTTCCCATATCTGCTCTGTTTCCTGGTAAGTCTAATATTATTTGACTATCCTAACTTCCTGATAGAGATAGATAGATAGATAGATAGATAGATAGATAGATAGATAGATAGATAGATAGATAGATGTACATATCTACGACTTCCACATTACGAAAAGTTCCATATTCGCCATATTTGACATGGCAGCACAATCATAAGACATTCAGAAAAAGCAGGACAAAAATGATTTTGGTCGAATATTAGTCGGAAGGTGAGGGATATTGAAGGGGAAGGGAAATATATATATATATATATATATATATATATATATATATAATCCAGAGACAGTTCATCAGTGTGGCTAGACATCGCATTGCCTCAAGCAGGGATCGACTGATTTGGTATCAGCCGGAGACTCTACCCCTAAGCCATTGGCGCACCGAATGATGAAAGTGAATTTAGATGTATTTATATTTAAATAAACACGCTAGTAACTGGAGAACTCGATTCGTCTTAACGAAGTCTCTTGCATCAGCTGCAGTAATAGTCACTGTTTAAAAATTCACTTGTATCTTGTGACCTCAACCGAAATAATTCTTTCAGGAGCACACACACATATATATATATATATATATATATATATATATATATATACATATATCACATGGTCCTACATGGTCGATTCCTTTTTTTTTTTTTTCTGAGGTCGAAATTTTCTTCCTAAATCAGTTCTATAGGATTAAATAATTGCTGTCGCTTTTATCGTTTTAGTGAATTATTTTCTCTTTTCGCAGGGGATTATTGAATGTCAAAGAATCTGCAAAAAAACATTATTAAGGATTGAGAACAATAAGAAAACAGGAACTAAAAAGACAGGCGATAACGATTGACACTGCATTTAATTTCAAACTTTCCACGATATATGGAATAATGGATAGCGGCTTGGATTGAGGAATCGGAAAGCCGAGTTCGAATTCCAGTCGAATCTATTACATTCATTTACATGCTAACATCCTTGGGAAAGGTGTGAATCATCTTCTCCCTCCAGCTATGGGTAAATAGTGCGACAGACTGGGTTCTATAGCCTTGGATGGCAACTGGTCTAGGAGAAGGACAACTCTGAATTCAAAACCTGCGGAGGGTCGTTTGGGGACCTTGTGGCTCAGTGCACCAGGTCTCTGAATTCGGCCATTCAAAAAGTGTGGATGGTCCTGCACGAAACCTTCACCATTATAATCAAATCTCATGTGCTGTTGTCGGGCTGTCGGTTACCTGGCAACTGATCTGCCTGACCCTCATACGTCGAATTCGACGGGAGAGTCAACTATATATATATATATATATATATATATATATTCCATCCACTTTTGTAAAGGATTGCATAAAACAATATTTCATAATATAACAAGAATTTATCAATGATTGAAACATTCGCTCTCAAAGGGGAAAAATATTTCGTAACGGATTTTAAATAAATATTTTACAAGTATCGAATATGCTTTGATTGAGTACACGAAATACTTCTAATACACTGATCCAAACAACTGCTCCAAAAGGAAGACATAACAAAAAATAAATAATTTTTTACTAAAACGAACAAAATTCCCAAGTTAGGTCATCAGTCATATGTTTCATGTCAATCATCGACTGAATAGGGAGTCCAATGGAGGACTAAAAAAAAAATTGTAATGTCTGTGGTAGGGATAAGAAAATTGATTTCTTTTCGATTTTTTGTCAATTACTTTCTTTCTTCTTTTTTTTTTGTCTTTACTTCAGAAAAAATATAAATAATATATGGTGATGGTAGGGGTTAAAAGGAAAATGTATCGATCTTTTCCAATAGCCCCTATTCAGAAATCATTATGCCTACCTGATAGACTGCCAAGCCTTGGTAGAGCGAAGAAAGATTTGAGTGGCGGCGGTGCAGTGGAATAATATGCACGTGTCAAAGTCATCATATTGATTCAAAATAACTTCGGAAACATTACTTTTTGTCAAGAATCATAGCAATCCACATATTTATATGCACACACATACACACACACACACTATATATATATATATATATATATATATATATATATATATATATATATATATATATTCATTTACACACACAAACAAACGCGCACACACACACACACACACATATATATATATATGTATATATATATATATATATATATGCTATTTCAGAGAATATGGAAGGATCAATTACATCCCTACATATTCTCTAAAGTTTCGGAAAATCTACCAAACAACAGCCATATATAAAGGGTGTTTCATTAAGACGGAACAAAGTCAGCATTAAATCAATCAGTTCTATTGGTAAAAATGTATTTATTTTTCTATTGGATCATGTTATTTAAGCCATGGCAATTATGTGTGAAAAATAAAATCGCTCAAATATCTGTCAATTCTGAAAGAAAAAGAAAAAAATCATTAGACGCTTAAACTTAATTCACATATATATAGATACATATATGTATAGATACATATATATATATATATATATATATATATATATATATATGTGTGTGTGTGTGTGTGTGTGTGTGTGTGTGTGTGTGTGTGTGTGTAATCGTTTCACCCCAAGCAAGGCCGACATGCTACTAGCAAGCAAGGGTAACAGAGTGTGGGAGAAAAAGTGAACAGGCGTGATAGAGGAAAGGATACAGAGAAAGACGAGGAATTAGATCAAGGCATCTGAAGATGTCGATTGTCATTGCATTTGAATAATTGAAGATTATAGCTATCAGGGAGGCAAGTAAGAGGAAGGGAGTTCCACAGACGGGAAGTGCGAGACATGAAGCTATTAGAGTAGAAGAGACGGTAATATTTAACAGTTTCGACATTGAAAGGCTGAGATGGAGAAGCCAAGCTAGTAGCACGCTTAAATTCATGTAGTTTGGGAACCAGCGAAAGTAGCTCGTCGGAGTATTTACCATGAAAGTATTTGTAGAAAAGAGCGAGGGAAGCCACGGCACGTCTGTGAGAATTTGATTGTAGACGAGATGCCAGATCAGGAACAATCACAATGCATATCTGTCTCTGTATTTTGTCGAGGACCTTGAGCCGAACAGCGGAGGCTACAGACCATATATGGAAGCAGTATTCCATGCAAGGGCAAAAGGTTGATTTATAGATTTGAAGGAAGGACTTAGGCGAGAAAACATTTCTGGCGCGTCACAGAGAACCACACCATATATATATATATATATATATATATATATATATATATATATATATATATATATGTTATTATTATTATTATTATTATTATTATTATTATATTACCTTTGATTTCTAGTGTATATTCATTTTTCTGGGACCCAACGAGAGACCAAAATAAGAAATGACATCAGGGCATCTTCCCCTGGGCATTTTTTGACGAAAAAAATAGGGTGGCACATATTTTACATAGATAAAGCCCTCTGTAAGGTGTGAGCTTTACTTGTGAGTACAATAATTTGTATTTCGTTAAGGCTTGGGGCATCGGAGATTCCTAAAATAGTTTGCCAGAACTTCTTCCAATCAAACCAAGAGTCCAACTACAGCTAGTATTGTTGATGCCTTCACGTGGCGAATTCCGATTTCAATGTTCTTGTTCTTTGAAAGTCTTTTGGAGATCTTCAAAGATACATTACAATTCTCAGCTACTGCCATGCCAATAAGAACACCTATTCTGCTTTTGTGATCTCTGATCACGATGTCGGGGCGATTACCTTTGATTGTTCTGTCTGTGTCCCATAACATTGTTATAAGTCGTATGTCTGTACCCGAGTTTGAGTAGGGCTCATACCAATCTCTTGCAATTTCTTTTCCGTAAGATTTGTATACTTATTAATGCATATATTGGCCCACTCTCTGATTATTATTATTATTATTATTATTATTATTATTATTATTATTATTTTATTTCCTTTGATTTCTGGTGTGTACACATTTTTTCTGGACAGATTCCTAGGGTTAGAATGTCATCATGACATTTTCCACTGACCAATAAACAACATATTTTACATAGATAAAGCCCTTCGTAAGGTGTGGGCTATACTCGTGAGAACATTTTTTTTTGTATTTCTTTAAGGCATGGGCTTCCAGGAATCCCTTGAATGAGTCTACTGGAATCTTTTCCAACGAATCCGAGGGCTCCAACTACCACGGGTATTGTTGATGTTCTCTTGTGCCACATTTTTGAGATTTGGATTTCAAGGTACCTGTGTTTAAATAGCTTTTTGAATATCTTCAAAGATACATTGCAGTTTGCAGGGACAGTCATATCAATAAGGATGTACTTTTTTTGTTTGCGGTCTCTAATAACAATGTCTGAGAGATTAGCTTTGATTGTTCTGCCTGTGTGTACTGTGTAGTCCCATGAAATCCTATCTCTGTAACTGGGTCTGTGTGGTGTTCATACAAATTTGTTCCCGTAGAAGTTGCAGATTTTCCAGTGCAGATATTGGACCACTCTGTCGTACCGGGTTTTATATTCAGTGGGTATTATTATTATTATTATTATTATTATTATTATTATTATTATTATTATTGTATATTGAATTATTTTGCCAGGGAAAAATTTTAAGTGCTTAACTACAAAGTCTTCTTCGGGATTCGTTAATAAAAAGGGACGTTTCCTTTACATGGAAAAGGTGTTGTGCAATTGTGTGTGCAATTCCCCACAAAGTGATCTTTTGTAGCTCTGGCATGCTGATATATCCACGAATTTTACCAGTACCCTTCTTTACCATATACTATGGCCCTATGCCAACAGGGCTAATCGTTTTTGTTACTCCGATTTGCAGGTCCTTATAATTTGACAGTCATTGAAATTTACTTTTTTAGAAATATTGGAATACTGTCGGCAAATCGTAGTATTTCGAGCCGTCAATGGCAATGACAGCGGTCCTCTGGTGGAAGATAACGGCGAGCCAAAGGTGGACCACCAGCGGTAAACGCTAATGGCAGATTGGGGGCTTGGGTGTAGATCTTGCTTGAAATCTTTTCTGACTATGTCTGGTCGATTTGCATCAATTTTACTGTCTGTAAGGGTTGAGAAATTCACTCCACTCACATTTGTAACATCATTCTGGCGGTGTTTGGACCCTGTATCCGGGACTTCAATACCATAGTTGAAACAGACATTATTATTATTATTATTATTATTATTTGAAAAATAAGTTGCAAAAGATGAGCTGTGAACTATATTGATGAAAAATGTTGGAGTTTTAAATAAAAGATTTTATGAAGATAAGCCGGATCTTTGTTACTCGGCGAATTAGTTATTCATTTGTGAAATGTTTGACCCTAAATTCTAACTAAAGAATGTGTTTTCTATTCAACGCTACAACGATTTGAGCCTCAATCTGGATATGAGAGGAATTATGGCCTTCTTCCAGTTTTCTTGGGGACAGGCAGTGCAGAAAGGCATCAAGTTCGTAGTGACATTTCACCAAATGTCAGCAGTTAAAAGGCAAAGAAAGAAGTGTGGAAGAGATTGCCATTCTCGGATAGTTATTTTAAAAGACTGAGTCGATTTTTAAGTAAAGTCGATCCTCACTCAAAGCCCGCACTTAAAATGAGCGATGTCAATAACTACAGTGACATCAAATTCTGGTAATGGACACAGAAAAATCCGACTGTACTTTAGAGCCGATGTCTTTTGTTATTCGGTACAAAGAACCACATTTTCCGGCATGTTCATTGGATGGGCGTGTACTTGACCTCACCGAATCGGAATTTATGGATTTTCTCTGGAATCAATCCAAATACTTACGCTAATAAAAGGAAATCTATTAAAGCAATCAATTTCGCAATAATTCTTTATCTGATGTTGATTTGTTTTGGTTTTAACATATTTCTATGTACACAGGCTTTTTAATACTAATTATATAGTGATATATATTGACTTGCATGATGAAATAAAATCTTACATATATTTTCTTTTCTGTCTGTCTTTTGTCTCTCTCTCTCTCTCTATCTATCTATCTATCTATCTATCTGTGAATTCCTTCTTACTAACATGTCATTCCTTTTTATTTTATTTTTCTTTTTTTTCTAATAGAATTGAATTTATTTTATCCTCTTTTTTCCTCTTTGAAAACTTTGAATATTACGTCCTCGGCGAGATTTCGGGTATATAAAAGCATTGAAAGTTTTTTGTTTTTTTTTCACTTATGACTCACAATCGTTGGAGTGTTTCTCTTCTACAAGAAGTAAATGTTGGCACAAGCCTATTTTAGTACTGTCCCTCTCCCGACGTCGTTCAACCATAGGGACTTAAAATCGCTCCTGCTAGCTGGCATTGTCAAGCCTTACTTAAATCGTTCAAGTAGCCAAAAAATATCATCGCCCGTCATCTTTGCATGTATCTCTTTGAATTTCATGCTGTATTCATTTTATTTTCTCCCTCTCTCTCTCTCTCTCTTTCACTTTTCCTCGTTACTAACGTTTCCTTCCTTTTTTATTTATTTTTTTTATTATTATTTTTGTAATTTAATCAAATTTAATTTCCTCTCTCTTTCCCTCTTTGAAAACGTTGAATATTACGTCTTCGGCGATATTTCGGGTCCATACAAGCATTGGACGTTATATTTTTTATTCGTGGCTCACAGGTCTTGGAGGGATTCTCTTCTAGAAGAAGCGATTGTTGGACTTTATACTTATATTCTTGATTCCATATCCATAGCTCCTCCGACGCATATGCTTCTCCTCTATCCATATATAGCAATCCATATGGGCAGGTGTAGTTAATGTTCAAACATCTCCTTAAACCTTCTCCCCTCAATGTGCCTTTTAGACCACGAGCGATCTTTACATACATAGTGTTGTTATGAATCTCTTGTATACTGTATATCTTTCTGTTATCCACGCGGAGACTGGGACTCATTCCATAATTTCCATCATTTCCATGATTAGAAATCACATTACAAGAGACGTCGCGTCCCTTGTAATGTGATTTTAAATCATCCCGTAAAATAATTTGTGTCTAAGATCCCCTGCTGGTTAAAAGCCGACAGCGAGGCTTTCTTCCCAGCAAGAAAATACCATGTTAAATCGTGGTCATCTCCTTGGTTCTCTCCTGATTGCTCTGCCGCTATAGCCCATACGAATCACTCTTTCTTTCTGTACTGGAGCGATATGTCTGATTGCAACAGATGCCTCTTTGTCTCTGCTAATAATGAATGCAAGTGTGTCCTCAATGAAGCAAATTACTGTTTAAAGTCTAAAGATTATGGGCGACTCTACCAGAGTGTGCTGAACTACGGTAAACCCTCAACCCCTCCTCTATTCGATCAGTTCGATGTCCAACCATCTCAGCTGAAGAGGGCTGAATGCTTTGCTCGAAAATTCTCATTCAACTCAACACACGATTTTTCCGGGGTACCCACACCTGATTTTTCCCCTAGGCTATACGGAGGGAAATGTGCATAACACCGTCGATGGTATTAAACATCATCTCTAATTAGAGTCTAATATAGCAAGTGGTTGTGACAGGATAAAGAAATGTATCACTGAGCTGAATCCAGTTCTCTTCAAACTATACAACAATTGCCTCGCCGATTCTTGATTTCCAGCCTGTTGGAAGTCCTCCTCTGTCGCCTCGGTCTTTATGAACTCTGGATATCCTTCTGATCCCTCTAACTACCATCCTATCAGTCCCCTATCACTCTTCGGCAAATTCTTCGAGGCTTTAATCAATGCCAAAGTAGTTAAGCATCTCACCTCGCACGATTTTCTCTCTGACAAAAAATATAGTCTATCGCTGATGTGTTTACGGCCATAACTGAATATGTATATCAAACTCTTGATAATAACGGCGAAGATCGAACTATTGCTCTCGATATATCGAAGGCGTTTGACAGCGTTTGGCATACTGGCCTTCTACGTAAGCTTCAGGGATACGGTATTACAGGACGATTATTTGATTGAATCGAATCATTCCTGTCTAACCGAGAAAGGAAGGTTATCTTGAATGGGTTCTCTTCCAGTCCCTTTCATACGAACGCTGGTGTTCCTCAAGGCTCTATCCTTGGTCCTACACTCTTTCTGATCTTCATCAATGATTTTCCTGGTGTCATCATTTCTCAAGTATGCATCTATGCAAACAACACTGCCATTTAATCCCGTTTCAATAATAAATCCGGCATTGCTGTCAAAGTTAACCTGACCCTCGAAAATGACCTACAATTTGTGGTTGACTGGGTCAGGGAATGGCTTGTGAATTTTAATGCATCCAAAACGAAACTACTGCAATATACTCATCACAGAGAAAATTCCCTGCTTTCTATCAGCATGGTTGTAGCTCAGCTCCACGAGAGCAGCTCATTGCCTTCATGGTCTCACGTTTTCCACAGAGCTGACGTAGAAACAATCACATTGAATCAATAGCTGCATCTACCACAAGATGCTTCTCTGCGTCACGTCAGAAGGCTTTTCTGGTCTGAGTCCATCCTTCATATCTACAAATCTACCATTTGTCCATGTATGGAATACTGTTGACCCCCCCTTCCCCGTTTTTCATCTCGAGGTTCTCGACAAAATCCAAAAACGGATATTGTGATCGGTTCTGGCTTGGGGTCTAGACTCCAGTCACTTTCTCACTGGCATAATGTGGATTCCCTCTCACTTTTCTACAAATATTTTCACGGCATCTGCTATGATGAGCTATTTTCACTGGTGCCCCGACTGCATCGATTTAAACGTGATAATAGGTTCGAATCTGTCGTTGCTAGTGACTAAAAAGAGAAAGAAAATGAGGCAATTTAAAAAAGTTGTTTAACATTGTGTTCTTTAATTTAAGTGTCCGAGTTTAGAATTAGTAGAAAAAAAATGAGATTTATAAACATACTGTCGACACGGAGAACGCATTGATAAAGACAAATCTTCGTGAACGCTTTTCTAATTGTCAATAATTTACACACACACACACATATATATATATATATATATATATATATATATATATATATATCTTACTTATTATAAAACCCAGGTTGTGTGTGTCTGTACGTTTATATATTGGATCGGATTTCCTACATTTTTCAACCGATTTCAACAAAACTTCACAGGACTACGTAAAATTACCTTGCAGTGGTTTTGACAGCGCCAAAAATTGGAAAAACACAATTGTTTTTGCACGAAATCAATTTGAAAACACGATTAAGAGGCATTAATGAAAGGGGGACAACTCATATCGAGTTATACTTATTATAAAACCCAGGTTGGTTGGTTGTGTGTGTTTGTGTGTGTGTGCGTGTGTGTGTGTGTGTGTGTGTGTGTGTGTGTTCGTTTATATATGGGATCGGATTTCCTACATTTTTCAACCGATTTAAACAAAACTTCACTTTCTTTTTGGCAGGTAGCGTTGCACACTTTTTTCTTTATTTTTACATTCAGGATGCTTTAAATAATTCCATTTACAAGACAATTGTTTATAATAAAATCCTATTAAATCGGTAGACTCATAACGATTGAAAACAATGTTTTTGTTTGAGTTTGAGTTTGGGTTTGACCAATTCGTAAAAAAAAAAAAAAAAAAAAAAAAAAAAAACTAATTAAAACATGCGTGTCCGTCAACCTTAAACAATAATCTTTGTCAATTTTATTTTTCAGTCTTTATGATGGTCGATACTTGATCTATCTCTTACTGTTACATCCCCGGGCAACGCCGGGCTCTACTGCTAATATGTATATATATATATATATATATATATATATATATATATATATATATATATATATATATATATATTGACAAGTTCTCTGTATCAGCCCAGATAGGACGGTAATTTTTGTTTTAATCTGATTCTTGCATATCAGTCCTACTATATGACTGTAGATGCTGGACAATCTCTTCACAATTGATCAAGAGAATTGAAGCAGCAGTAATACTATTCTACAGAAAGATTTTAAGAATGCAACGACGGAGTTGTCAAGAAAATAGAATAAAAAGGACACTTAAACACTAATCAGAAAGAGATAGTCGAAATTTATAGGCCACATAAAGAGGAAACATGGCTCGGTAAATTTGATACTCATAGAGCAGATTGAATTCAAGAAAGATGGAGAGGAGAAAACGCATAAACTATATAGCGAACTTGGGTAAAAGGCAGACAGAACAGGGTTTAGGATAGACAACAAAAGGAGGAAATTTCTTAAGAGCTGCAATGGACAGGAAATTGTGGAGAGCCATGATTTCCAACGCCTTGAAGAGGCACCGTACATCGAAGAACATATAAAGAACAAATGGCACCATCTGTTTAAATTTAAAATTGTAAAACTTTAATTTTACTTTTTGAATGAACCTTGAAATACATTTTAAAAAATAGATTTCGTTTATTCTGCTTGGCTTATAAGCCAAGCAGAAAAGAAACCTTCTCCATTGTCTTGAACAAAGGTATCGGTCACCATGTTAACTCAGACAATGCAGAATACATAAGCTTAAATCAAAATAGAACAATCAAAACAATATTTGGCACACGTCTCAATTTACTTATCTCGGTAGTAAAGTCTCTAGCTCGAAAGTGATGTAAACACAAACATTGTTAAAACTTTGGGTACCGTCGACAAGATATCTCTAAAGTGGAAAATCTAGACATCATGAAAAGGAACATCTTTCGAGAAGCTGTTGCCTCTGTTCTGTTGTATGACCGTTCAGTATAGATCCTTAGATCAAAACCGGAAAAATATAGGACGAAGCCTATACACGCAGGTTAAGAGTGGGTATGAATGTCACTTTGGGGAGATCGTGAGACCAAAGACCTAATGGATGGGAACATTACAAGACACCATAAAAGAACGTAGAGTCAGATTTGCAGGGAATTTTCGGAGAGCTAAGGACGAAATTATTAGTGAAGTTCTTTTTTTAAGGGGTTGGGGGGGCTACAAAAGGAAAAAAAAGCCAAAACCTATAGGAAGCAGACGTGTGACGACGTAAATCGCAATCCTTCTCACCTGCCGAATATGATGAACAAGAGGATAGGATGACAGAGAGAGAGAGAGAGAGTTACGGGAGTCACGTGCAAGCATTGAGACCGGATGATGATGATGATGATGATGATGATGATGATGATGATGACTTAGAGCAAACTATTAACAAAAGACCATGAAAACCATATTGCGACATTTTAAAGAGAAATTAAAAGAAATATCATTTCGTGACGCGAAATTTGTTATGTTTTTCGAGTTTGTTAAGTTGATTGTCATTTGGAATGTAAGAGGGTAACTTTTTTTTTATTAGAAAATCTGATTATAAAGATCACTTATAATGTCACAGTTTCTTTTTTATTTTTATTCTTTTCAAAATCAAGTAAGTTTTGCCGTTGCATCGGCTTCATAAAAAAAAAATCGACAATTTGAAAGTCAATTCAGCACTGACAAAATGTCCTCAATTTTATCAGTTTCCTTTCCTTACACGTATATAACGTTACGGCTTTTCTTTTAGAATTAATGTGAGTCGAAATTAAATAAAGACAAACCCGTGGGAAGAAACAAAAAAGTAAAACTCTTAATAAAAGTGCAATAACGTTTGAATCATTCTATGTGGCATCTTAAATGCTAGGCTGTCCTCGGGCGTCTTCAGATTTAAATTGTATAATCGTGAAGATATCTGAGTCAAATTAAGCACAACTTGATCGCCAAAGAAGAATAACATCCAACAGTCCCGGTGTTGATTTTTAACGTAAGCAAATTAACACTTCTTTCTTCAAAGTTCCTGGTTTCATTACATGCGTATGATCACATACTGAGAGAGAAAAAAGTTCCTCCCGGACTATTTTTTTCCTCTCACTCTCTCTGTCTCTCTCTCTTTACAATGTAAGATTTTCTTTTTTCCTTTCCTTTCTTTTTGTACTTAATAGGAAAGGATCGACACTTGGAAATTAAATCACAAATAAAAAATGTCTTCCGCACTGTCAAAGATTTCCAATTTTAAAAAAATATACTTTTCATTATTTCTTTTCTTTTTGCGAATCTTCTGGCAAATTCAATAAATCACAAACGTACATAACCTCACCGATCTAGTTGTACGTAGGATTTAGCCTACCTGTATACGGGGAGATTTTTATGCGTTCCATCGTCACTGTCCTCATGATACACCTAAATACAGCATTATTAATAAACATGAGATCAAATTTTATGTAATTCAAAGTTTTGACAATAACATTTTTATTAATCAACCGATGCAGATAAATTGTTTTCGGATATTCGTATCTTTGAATTCGTGTGAATTTCAGCTTTTAATATCTATCCTTATTTATTTCCCCATCTTTGTTGTTTTTATCACAACGTTTTGGCTGTTATACCCTGCAGCCTTTTTCAGGTGTGTGTCGATAAAGGTTACCTACAGGGAATTCCGAAAGTAAACCTATATATATATATATATATATATATATATATATATATAAGGCAGGATGTGTGTGTGTGTGTGTGTGTGTGTGCGTGTGTGTGTGTGTGTATGTAACGAATGCACGGCCGCAATTTTCAACGGATTCGCACCAAAATTTACATGCACATGCTTCAAGTTAGCGGGAAGGCCAAGACCGACTTTGCATTTCCCAACTCCCATCGATAGTGGAAATAATCGATTTTTTCATGTTTCTACGGCAATTTTCGTGTAGTTTGCGGCCATTTTCTACTGGCCAGAGTGAGAGCCTATAGCTGGCTGCCACGAATAGACAGGAAGATTCTGTTGGCCAGCGTGAGAGCCAACAACTGACTGACACGAATGTTAACTAGCATGGTAGCATGCAAAAAAATTCGATAGCTGCATTCGTCACAAGTGGGAAAAATTTAAATCTGCATGGCACTTTACTCCAATTGGCTCATTCGCTTGCTTAAACTCAATGTTGATTCTGATTCCGCAGAACTGAGTTGGGTTTGAAAAAGTATTTGTTGTTAACATTCTTTTTTCATTCGTTTTTTCCAGTTACAAGTCGTTTTTTAAAGCTGATCGTTTTGTGTTCATTTTGTTTAGTTCTTTTTTCGTAACAGATTTAATGTTTAGTATAGAGCTTAGAAAAAATTCGCAGTGTGAGATAGGCAAGAAGTAAGGCATGTAGAAACATCAGCACGGCAAAGGACACTCCTTTAAAGACAAGGAAGGGCAAAAATATTTAAGTCAAATGATACCGATTGCTGTATTAGTCGTATGATTTTTTAATCAAGTATGGGCAATGCTGCTCGTATCTAATATACTGGAGTAGACTATACTTGTTCCACTGCTTCAGTATAGGGATGTCAGGTCTTGTTCTTATTATTAGTACTGCTCAGTTATTGGGTCCAAAACACACTACCCGACGCAGGAATTGACACCCAATTACCACGTCACCAAAATTCAACGCTTCAATCGACTAGGCTATTGCCGACGAGATATTTTATGGACAACGAAAGAACAGCAGTCTACCCGAGTATATAATATGGTTAATTTGGGAACTCCATATACAGCTTTGTGCAAATTAATTGAAAGAACCACTTTAGTTTCCTTTCTTTCACCAATCAGTCAGTTCTCGACCCACTGAACTGACAGGATGTAATCGATTTCTATTTTTATCCTTCGATTAGGTCATTTGCAGTGGCGTGCAGTAATATAAATCTATGTTCGGGGTGTATGGTGAAATTTGAAAAAATTGAAAAATATTGCGTCAGATTTTTTACCACGCCCACACTCTATTGTCTCGACTGTTGATTAGTTGTCCTACGGCCATTGTCTGCAACGGACGTTACTCCAAGAAAGTGTACGAAAATTGTAACGCTGCAAGAACAAACTGGCAAGCCTTATCAGTGAGCAAATCAAAGTAATAGAGACTGGCCCGGAAACTTAATCGAGAATCTGTGGTCAATCTGCAAGGAATGTCGTCGTGGAATGGATATACGCAATAGTAACATATTCACTGGGTCAGTGTAAATACGAAAAAAGTAAATAATTATTCGTTTTGTTTCAATTAATTTGCAAAAGGGTATAGATTAATCGGATCGACATACATCTGATGAAATTCGAAGGGTACAATGACTGAAACGTTATGACAACAAGATATGGAGAAAAGTCTGTATTTAAATATTGTAAATAATGATAACTCCTCCTGTGAGAGATTCAGACAGAACATATCTATCTTTTTGTATATATTTCTGAGATGAGGCATTGTACTTGTTTACAATATTTACTCTTGTCCTCATCTTTGTTGTCATATTCACGACGTTTCGGCCTTCTTCATGTGATTCAAGGAAATAACTGAAAGTGAGATAACTGGAAGTGGTATGGCTCGTGGAACTAGAACAATCTACCCCGATGGACAAAATAAAGGGTTCGGTTCGAAAATCCATTCATTTGAAGAAGGCCGGAACTCACAACGGTCTACACGTCGTGAATACGACAAGAAAGATTGGGACAACAGTCCGAACATTTTAAATAATATATATCGATCCTTATTTACAATTTTGATAATTTTTTTTCTAGTACCAAGTTTTGTAATACAAAGCGCATCAGAGATATTATTTAGAAATAATTCCAAGAGTTATAGACCATAGAAATATATTTGATTAAAACAATACTCCACATATCTGAATAAATTATTTTTTATTATTTTTACCAGTTAATAAGGACTTTTTTTTCCTTCAAATTTTTGCGCATTGTTTTTTTTTTTTTTTTTTTTTTACTGTTCTGGTATTTTGATATTGTGCGTAATGAGGCTGTTGGAAAGGATCTATTTCCTGTTCCTACTTTATAAGGGCTAGTATATACCTGATATTCAAACACCTTAATACAACGGTAGACAGGCACTGAATAGAGGAAAGAAAAAAATGACACAAATCGTTATTTACTAAGCGAAACTTAGATGTGACACAAGGGTGAAAGTATGGGCCACACAGTGAAGGAACAACTCACTACTCAGTCGTAATAGATCTAGCGAGAGAAGCTTGCCAACCATTACACCACGTCCAAGTGCCTAACGAATGAAACATATGCATTCTTTTCACATAGATTTATATACCGCTATCATACAATATGTCTGTGTGTGTGTGTGTGTGTGTCAATATCTGTCCCATACAGAGAAACTATAACACCTGAATGCAACAAGCAGTGTGGACAGGTAAATCGAGAAGTTCTTAGTTGTAAAATTTGTTGAAGGGAAAAGAAACACAGCGGTGATGTCCTCAATATTCACTGGTGGGATCGTAGGCTTTCCTCTGTTTGCTCTGACAGTGTGGGCTCATTATGTCTATCTTCAGATTGGTTTACATCGCATCTACGGTTCGTAGCCCCACAAGCCGACGTCACTCACCGGTCATCTCATGACAGGCGTCAATTGATCTTATCCAAATAGACCTTTGCGGACCTATGAGCATGATCGGCACGATGAGTTCGAATTGCATTCACTTTCTAAAAAAATACCTAGCGAAAAGTATCAATCCATTTTTTCTTCTCCACCTCCCACATCCACCAAATCCACCCTATAAAAAGGTCGACTTGCTACGTAAACGAGAGGAGCAAGCATAAGCGTGATGAGGTTGTAGGCATATATTCCACATTTCTCTCTTCTTCCCCCTCTCTCCATCCTCTTTCTCACTCTCTCTCAACTCCTTCTCTCTCTCTCTCTCTCTCTCTCTCTCTCTCTCTCTTTTCGATTTTAACATTACGTGAGGCTGTTTTATTGCTTCCATGGGATTTTCTTTGGCTGAATATTGTTTTTCCATTCTTAAGTACATTTTCTTTTAGCTATCAACCATTTTTTTTTCCTATTGGATAAATATTTAGAGAGACTGAGGTCCATTCTATTAATCTGGTGTTTCGGAAGTCATTTTGAGAATGTGAAGAAGGCTTGTCTAGCTTAAATATTCTTAGACGAGTCAAAAACGTTCTGTCCAAGAATTTACAATAATTCTCTACATTTATCTCGACAAAACCATCAATTTAAAAAGACGTTCATCACTAAATATCACTGCTAAGAAAAAACCTTTTTTTTTTTACGTACTTATAACACCCAAAAAATACATTTCTTTTTTGTAATATTTACATAAAAAGTTTACGTAGTTTGTGTATTGAATCGAAAGAAAATTGTATCGAAAAAATAATTGTTGTGTGAAATAAATTCTCTTCTATTCATTCTGCCTCAGACTTATTTTTTACATGTACAAATATTCAACACGATCTTATTTGCATTGTTTATATATATATATATATATATATGTGTATGTGTGTGTGTGTGTGTTTTCAGATATCATGAAGATAGATTGGGTTTTCTATTCATTCTCACGCATGCGTATATAAATCAAGTTCTTTTCTAAAAAAAATGATATGATAAGATTTATTTAATGCAATATCTCGAATGAAATTCGCACTGAGACTTTTTAAAGCCAGATTTTATATATATATATATATATATATATATATATATATATATATATATATATATATATATATTGTGTTTTCTTCTGTGAGAGATTTAGTTATTTCCCTTTGATAAAATATTTCGTTTTACTGTGCGTTGCGTTTAACAAAAACCCCCAAAAAATGTTTTTCTTTTAATGGGCAAATAGAATGTCTATGCAGAATGAAAAATATCTTATTCCAAAAAAAAAAAAAAAAAAAAGAGCGAGGAAAATTGCACAAACAACTGTAGGTTACCTGTATACTTGGGCAGCAATCATTCTTGTATACATGTTTCATTAAAAATGTCGTACAGGGACTATCATGTAAGATTTTTATTTCTTTTTTTTCTGTCTTTCGTGGTTTCTTTGCTGAGAATTTAGTGTCTGGGGAAAATGTGTATAGAATTATTTTTATTTATTTATATTTATTTTAATCCTCTCGAATTCTCGGATCAACTTCTTAATCTTGATATTAAATTCAATAAGGAAAGCGCCATAGTTGTCTTTACATTTCGCCCGTGAAGATGATTTTGGATGAGACTGAAAGTACTTGGGAAAATAAAAGAAATGAAATAAAAACTACGACGCTTCCCTTAATGAATTTCAACATTAAGAAGTTGATCCAAGGATTCGAGAGGACTAAAATTCAAATAGACATATGACCAGATTATTCAACCAATTTAACTTGAATGACGATATATATATATATATATATATATATATTGTTGAGTTGGAAACCACGGTCAAATGTAAAATAAGTAACAGAATTGTCAACAAGGAGAATTGACAAAGTTTTCAATAAGCAATAACTAACAAGTAAAAATAATAATATAATGCAAACAGACATATGCAAAGCAAATTAACAGTACTATGGCAAAAAGGTTCACAAACTAAGAATTGGTGTCGACACACGAAAACAAATTCGGTCAAGCAAGCGTTCTGACTTCAATACAATACATACACGAACTGTGTCAGTTCAAATTTCAATGGCTACGAAAGAAATACAGCATGAATTTGTATAAATCTCTGTCTATAAAAAAAGAGGCGCAAGAGTTTAGCAGTCAATCTTAGTAAAGATTGAAATCAACATATATATATATATATATATATATATATATATATATATATATATCACTTATACGTTATTTTTCGTAGACGCTCTGTTTATTAAGCAGTATATTTATTTTCGCCTACCTGCCTAGAATATTCGAGAAATCATATTAAAGTAATATATACGTTCTCATTCTATCTCTCTCCGTATATATATATATATATATATATATATATATATATATATATATATATATATATATATATATATATATATGTATGTAAATATATATATATATAATAGGTTGGTTATTAAAATTTGAAGATTAAAAAGCTAACAAAATGATACTTATATTGTCAATAAAATTGATATTTATTATATATTAACTACTTGACTGAAATGAAGCTATTATAAGAAGCACACGTGGACCTCCTTTCATTTTAATTATATATATATATATATATATATATATATATATATATATATATATATATATATATATATATATATAGCAGACTGCACAGCTAATCTTACAATCCTTTTCTTTTGATTTTACCTTTTGTCGAAAGAGTTGTTTGATGTCAGATGAAAAAAAAATTTCGCCAGCTTATTGGTTATCTTCCGAACATCCTTGGACGCATCACACTTGCTATTGTTTCTAGTAGTAGTGGGTGTCCACTCGCACCCAAGGATGCCCGTCTACTGGGGCGGCTAGCAAATCTCGGTTGCAGCCACCCGCTCAGGTACATTTGACTTTGTTCCACGTCCTAGAAATCTCTGGTTTATATTGCAACTATGCTGAGCGAGCCTCAGTTAGTTTCTTGTAAAAGCCTGTTATCAAGCGTGATCTAAAAATTGAACAAGGCCAGCACGCTGAAACTTTCGGTCACGATGACTTGTTGCTAGCACAACGACCGACGGCTCCAGTTTCACTTGGGACTACCCGTGGTATGGTTATCAGGGAGTTACCAAAGGTGCTACACGCTGGGATCACCTCCTCTAGACCGATAACATCAAGAAGTTACCTTCCAGACAAATCGACCCTGGTGAGACCCGAACCATGGTCAGAAAACAGCCACCTGCCCATACACTGTTGTTGCTAGGGTACGGTAAATTGTAATAAGGTTGGAATTAATTGCTTATAAAAGGCGGATCTAGCACAATAATAAACGAGGTTTTCCTCCTTATATCTTTAATTCTTATACTTAGTTTTTCTTTGAACTTATCCTTCGTCGTCGTAATTATCAGCATTGTGCTTTTGTTTATTAATTCCAAAGAGTCAACAGTGTTTTTAGTTAAGTCGTTGTCTTCCCTCAGAAGCGTGAACAATAGTTAAGTCTGACTTTAATAAGATATCTTCTTTTTTAAAAATAAGCTTCTCTCTTACAGTGATGAACAAAAGATACAAGCAACAATGTCTACTAAGGAATGTTATACAAATTATCTTCAGCTATAGCATCTTTGATTATTCATCAGTGACGTCCTGCGTTTATCATTCGCATTGTCAACAGTACAAAGAACGATACTGAAAATAGGGCCTGCAACCTTATGAGCAACTAGACAAAAGAAACGACATTAATATTATTTTACATAGGAAATTAATGTTATGTTTCAAGTAAGAGAAATTAAAACTTCTAATCAGTATGACTACATTGAGGCACAATAAAAACCGTTATCAATATACCTCAATTAAGACATATTAAAAGAATTATATGAATTCTTTTAAAGGACAATAAACGCCATTATCAATATGGCTCCATTAAAGGATATTGAAAGTCACATACAATATTAAGTGACAATAAAAAAACATTATCAATATAGCTCCACTAAAAGTTAGTTGTCATACTCAATATGATTCCATTAAAGGACAGTATGGTTCCATTACGGGATATTAAAAGTTTCATGCAATATGGCTCCATTAAGGAAAAATAAAAGCTATTATAAATATGGCTTCATTAAGCGATATTAAGTCGTAAACAATATCACTCATTAAGGGACAATAAAAGACATCATCAATTTGGCTCCATTAATAGGATATAAAAAGTCATATACAACATGATTCCATTTAGTTAAAATCAAAGCCATTATCATTATGACTTCATTAAGGGTCATATTAAAAGTCATATCCAAAAGGAATCTATTAAGGGTAAATAAAAGACTTTATCAATATGGCTTTATTAAGGGATATTTAAAGTCCTACTAAATATGACTCCATTAACTGGGAATAAAAGCCAATATCAATATGGACCCATTGTCCTATTCGATTTGACTCCTTAAGCAAGATTAAAACTTATACGCAATATGGATGGGTTAAGGAACTTAAATAGTCTTAATAAATAGGGCTATATGGAGAGACATTAAAAGACATAATGTGGCCACAGATATTAAAAATTATAATCAGTTTATCTCCATTAAGAGCATTAACAATCATGATCAATTTAGCTCCATTAGGACAATTTCAAAGCCGTTATCAATAATGGCTACATTAAACGACATTCAAAGTTATAATCAATATGATGGGACATATAAAATCATAATCAAAATGTCTCCGTTAATGAGCATTAGAAGACATAAAGAATATGGCTCCCATCATAAAGTAAAAGAGTCTCAATTTGATGTAGGTGGAAGGAATAAAAGTTTTAAATTGATCCATTTTGATATCGGCAATGTTTTCTTTACTTATAAACGTTTTTTCTTAAACCTCTTGTATAGTTTGTCACGTCTTTGGAAAGACCCCGGCTTTGAGACACTGGAAAAGTTATGTAAATTTCGTTGTTTCGTTGATATTATATGAACTCTTTTTCCACCGTTGTTTAGAATGCAACCCTAAACCATTCTAGCCACCGAATAATATCAGTTTTCTTTGTATATCTTTGACCGTTTCTCATACCAATTGAAATTCGGATATATTCTCTTAGAATAACATACAATTTAATTTTTCTTTCGTTATTGTAAATATATGTTGCTCTTTTTCATTATTCCGTAAGAAATTTTCTTTTTATCTGTCTTCTTTTTCGTTTTTGTTAATTTTTTCAGTAGTGCAATTTAAGCTGAACTGCATTCATTTTGATTCATTCGATGCGATAGTCTTCTGCTTGTATGAAATGACACTTCACCTTTAAAAGAATTACTTGACAAGACTTTGGTTGTATACGGATAATCTGGCATTTCTTCTGTGTTATATTTTTCTCTAACTTGAACAGCGACTCGTATTTTCACGAGTGAAAATGTTCTCAAACTCAACATGGGTGACTACGACAGAGCGTTTCGATATTTCCAAAAACTTAGCGATTCCATTTTGACTCATTCTTTGTGACATTGCGATTATCTTCTTAGTATTCTTTACACTCGCTCTTCCTATTGTGTAATTCAAATGAAATTTACCAAAATGTCAAGTCGATGGCTCCAATGTTTCTGCAATCTTTGCAAACGTTCATTTCACCTGAGAAATTTGCATTTGCATCTTAACCTTTAGCATGGCCTATTTTCATGCATTCAAATCTGTATATTCTGTTCTATTTCGTCATTGTGAATAGGACATCTACTAAAAACCAGACTAGAATGATTGTAGATGCTACTTCTGAAAAGAAGATTTTTGAAACGCCTAGAGATGTTTAGTAAAATTTAAACAATAGGATTCTTTTTCTTTTCTTTTTTTTAGCTTGTTACCGCCATTTTCTATCTTAGTCCTGTTATTAGGCTGGTGCAAAAATAATGTCGTTTTCTCACATAGTAACATATGTGAGAAAACGACATTATTTTTGCAACAACCTAATATATTACCATTTGCTTTGTAGCATGACATCGAAACATGTTAATTGTTATAATAGCATTTAAGAAAATCGACCTGACGTAAAATAAACACTCATTGATAAATAAGTTCTTGATATTGTTTTCAGGGATTTTTTTGTATTTCCGTGTATTTTTCAAACATTTATATTCCGCGTGATTTTTATAACATTTTTTTTCTGATGTGATTTTTCGCCTTCTTATTATTTTCTGAAGCGCTGAGAAGTATTTCAATTGTTTCCTACAGTTTTAGGGCTGAAAAAGAAATGTTTATACCATAGAAAATGGATCAGAAAAGAGCGAATCCCCATCCTTATTTCACGTTTGAATTCGATGTATTTTGTTTTTACAGCTACAACAGCCACATTTGCGAATTCTTATTCACATGTTAGAAAAAAATGATTAGTAAATTTAATTGGCATAAATATCAGTTATTTTTATTAACACGTTTGCGAGAACAAACTACCATCACACACACACACACACACACACACACACACACTACCAATAGCTAAAATAATAAAAATCTATCGTCTTAGCACCAATCAATGCTATCTCACCTATAATAATTTTTATAAACACTAATTTGGATTACCAATAGAATTACTTCTTAGTATAATGATGCCATGTATTTTCTTAGAATTTCTCGAATCTGGTTCTTTCCAAAATATTTTATCTAATAA